>JAJTUV010001042.1:422500-814483 GCA_021653895.1 Mastomys natalensis
GAATTTTGGATGTCTAATTAATATCAAACAATCACATACCCTCTATGACAGGGACTCCAGGGCATTCCAAACTCAACTCATTTGGTCAGCCCCAGAGGTTCACCAGGATTATCACTAAGTGTTCCCACAATGTGGTTTCATGGCTGCTCCAGGTGCTCCTGATTCTAACCACTGTGACCCATGCATCTCCAGACTTCAAAGCGATGGTGATACCTTGTGACTTTAGTTCTATGATGGATCCAAGAAAACATACTGACCTTCAGTTTGCTCAACACTTCCTTGTTGTAAGGGTGGGAGTGAGGACCCTGAAGTTTTCTACCGCTATCACTTACATTAACCCTGACTGGCCGTGGTTGGTTCAGTGATATGGCCTCTCATAACCTTTGGATATGATTGTCATATGGTTTGTTTCCTTTTCATTTGTGGAGCCAGGGTCTAGCTTTTCTCTGGCCTATGATATTTGTTTGGCTTTTCTACCAAGATAGATGGACTGGGCTGAAAATATTTCTAGCATTTTAGTTTCAGGGCTTTCTGTTGTATGCAGAGAACAGCCAAAGCTGTCTTTGCAAAGTACAAACTTGAGTCGTTTTCATTTATTAAGTGTTTTCATAAAGCTATAGCATTAATCATAAACCAAATACACATGCATGTCATGCATACTCAGATATACACATATATGATTCTATATCAAGGGGATCATAACGTGAAAGCATTTTATTATCATTAACTTACATGTAATCTTATTTTTTTTTTATTGGTTGAAAATTTATACATGTATATAATTGATTATGATTACATTCACTTCCCATCTCCTCCCTCCTAATTTTATCCATCATCAACTATTCCCTCCCAATTTTATATATTCTCTTATTAGTTTTTTTAACCCATGGGGTCTACTTACTGCTGTCTGTATGTGCATGGGAATACGGCTATCTACTGAACATATGTAGCCTTTCAGGGGCCGCATCACTGAAGAAAAATTAATCTGTCTTTCTCAGCAATTGTTAATTGACAATAACTGCTCATCTAGGGGTTGGCTTTCCTAACCACCTCTCTTTTCAGTTTAGCTTCAGTTTGATCTTATTCAGGTATTGTGTATGCTGTCATACTGATTCAGTTCATATCTACAGCTGACCTGTTTGTGTCTGAAAAATATGTCTTGTTGTAGTCATCCATCCCTCTGGCTCATACAGTCTTTCTGTCCCTCTTTCTTGATGATCCCTAAGCCTTGAAAGGAATGTTGTGCTGTATATTTATCATTGAAGGCTAAGAATTTCAAAATCTCGTATTTTTGCAAGTTGACCAATTGTGGGTCTCTATGTTAATCACCACATATATCACAAAAACGGATGCTCTGATGATATTTGAGAGATGCATTTATCTGTGGGTATCATGATACATCATTAGGAGTGGGTTTAAACCATCTATTTAGCAGAATAATAATGGTAGATTTTTCACTACAGCTTATGACCTATTCAGATTTTGGCCCTGTTACCAGTGCCAGGCAGTATGGAGTGGACCATAAATTCAAACAGAAAGTGGTTAGTCACTCCTATAACATTTGTGCCATTCTTGAACCGATGGACACATGTTTCCAGGATGGTTGTTATTGTAATTTGTAAGATTCACAGCTGAATAAAGTCAATGGGTAGACTGCATAGAGACCTTCTAGCACTCGGAAAACTAGGATATAGGGCTAAAGTTTCTAGGTTAGAACCAGTTTGTTTTCATTCTTTTAGCTAACTGCCTTCCCCACTTTTTCTCCCAACTCATACCCAGTATTATTGTATAATCTCAGCTGTATTGTATGCATATTGTATACTGTATACAGCATTGGATGTATCTTTCTGCAGCCTCTCTGTGTTTATGACACCATATAGACCAAATACATAGAGAAGGATTTATTTTGATTGTTATTTGCAAACCATGATGTTTGCTCACTGACTCCTCTTGCCTATTTCACTATCCACTCATTCTGGAAGCTGCCGCAGATCAGCTGGTGACAGCTGTCATTTGCATGACAATACAGCTGTGATGGCTGGACATTTTCTTCACTTCATTTTTTCCTTCTCCAAGTGATGATTCTGCATTAATAACCCAAACTCATATCCTCTGCACCAACACTTTTTATTTCTATTGGATAGACTCCCAGGAGTGGGATTTCTGAGTTGAAAGGTATATGTGTTTTTTAATTTTGGTAGCTATTTCCAAAATGCTTTCATTGGTACCTTGTCTTCAGTGTACATATAATTGACAGCATTTCTGATTTCTTCCACTCAAATTTTCTACCTCTTCTTGAGTCAGCTTCAGTAAATTATATTTTCTTAAGAACTCATTTATTTTGCATGGATTTTCCAGTTTTGTGGTATAAATTTTACATAGAGTTTTCATTTTTAAAGTTCTCCCTTATATTTGTAAGCTTTGAACATCATACATGTATCTTCTTTGTGTATATTGGGATTCTTTGAGTATAACTCCAAATTCTTTAACTCAAGAGTGCCCAAGAAACTGTGGCATTTGTCTTGTCTATTTTTTAAAGTGATAATTAATATTTTTTGTGCATATGTGAACATAGTGGTGGTGGTGTGTACAGGCATGGGCATGCTATTTCTTATGCCTGTTGGGACTGGAGGATAACTTTCAGGAGTGGCTCTCTTCTTCTACTTTGAGTTGAGGTATTTCTGTCCCACTGTGTATTCCAAGCTAACTGGTACATGAGTTTCTGAGCGATTCCCCCAGCTCAGCATAGGAGTGCCGAAGTTACAGATATGCACCACCGGCTTTCTCTGTGGTTTTGAGGTCTTACACGTGAGTCAGCAGGCTTGCGCACTTACTGACTACTCACTTCCACAGCCCAGCCCTGGGAATTTGGTTCTAACTAATCTTTTGTCATTTCTTGGAAGTTTGGAGGAAAAGAAATCAGTTTCTTGTTCTAAAAAAATCACACACCCACACATTGATTCAACCTTACATGTATGCACGACTAATGAACTAGTCATTTTAAGAATAGTATGTTTTACTAGATTGAAAATGTACATGAAATAAACTTGTAGACAAATTTTGGCAGGGGACAGTGACAGAATGAAATGAGAGCACGCTTTTTATATGACCTCCTTTGATTCTCACAGCTGTATTACAAGGGAGCTATATAATGATTTCCATTTTACAGGGAAGAAAACTGAAATAAAAAAAAGCCAAAAAGTCACTAACTATAGGATTTTTTTTTTCTGAGAGAAATTGAGGTAAGTATTATCATCTAGTTATTTGAAGAAGAGTGTAGAGGGGCTGGGATGGTGCCTGGGTTGTTTCCTGGTCCTGACAAGAATATGCATACATGACTATTCATTGTTAGCAATCATATTTTTGTGCATTTAAACCATTTAATTTAAATTTAATTTATTTTTATGTGTATTTGCCTATACTTATTTCTGTACACTATACCATGCAGGGCTCATGAATGCCAGAAGAGGGCATCAGAGACCTTGGGACTGGAGTTACAGATAGTTCTTTGTTACAACATGGATGCTGGGAATCTAACCTTGGTCCTCTGGAAGACAAGCCAATGTTTTTAACTATTGAGCAATCTCCTAAGCCCCTTTTGGTGAATATTTTTTAAGTTAAAGTCTTACTTCACACATATCGAAAAAGTTTATATGAACACCATAACAATATAAGCCACAGGCAATGACAAGACCAGACCCTTTCTCCAGGCATGAACTCACAGCAGCAGCAGAGGAGAACGAGGCTGGATCAGGAGGATTGTTATTTTGAGGCCTTAGACCCTCCCTCAGCAACTCACCACCAACACAGAACTCAAAAGGTAAAGCCTGGACATATCCTAGTGGCTGGAGTTTTATTATATATAGAGAAAGAAATTATGAAAAATATCACATTAACAATAGCTCAAAGAAACAAAAAGTACCTAGGAACAAACCTCTCTAAAGAAATGAAAGACTTCTATAATGAAAACTCTTGAAAACATTGAAAAAGGAAGTTGAATGGAAGAAGACACTAAGGACAGAGGAACTTCCATACTCCTGGGTTAGCAGAACTGTTATCAAAAATTAATGATACTACCAAAATTAATCTAGACCTTTCACGTGAAACCCATTGAAATTTCAATAATATATTTTGCATGTCTAGAAACACAGACTAAGGATTCATTTAGAACTATAAAAGATAAGAGGTAGCTAAACAATCCTAAGAAGCAAGAGCACAGCTGGAGGTATCACAATCCAGGACTTCGACTTACACTACAGAGCTATAGTGATAAAGACAGCCTGTCACTGGCATAACTCAGTTAGGCCAATGAAGCAGAATAGAGGGCCTGGAAATAAACAGAACAATCTATGCCCACATAATTTTTGACAAATGTAGGAAAGTTACATAGTCGAAAAAAAGATAGCTGTTCAACAAATGGTGCTGGCAAAGTGGCTATCCAGCTACAGAATGAAACTAGATACATACTGTTTAATTCAAACAACAGCAGCAACAATAACAAATCGAATACCTTAATTAAAAACTTGAAACACATAAACTATTTTTTTTTTTAAAAAAAAAGCACAGGGAATATTTTCAAGACCTTGGGGTAGGCAGGAACTCTCTTAACAGAGCATTACTAGCCCAGAGACTAGTCCTGGGAATCGATAGGTGGGACGACGTGAAAAGGAAAGGTTTCTACACAGCAAAAGAGACTTAATCAACGGAGCAAAGAGACAGCCCACAGAAACTGGAGAGAATCTTTATCAGCTGCACTTCAGACTTGCTGGGACCTAGAACTTACAAAGGATTTCGGAACTTAAATGCCAAGGAAATGAGATTGTCAGTCAACAAGTGGGCTAACGAAGTAAACTGTTCTCAAAGGAAGAAGCACAGATTGTTAATAGCTATTTATTTAAAAAAATATTTACTATCTCCAGTTATCAGAGAAATGAAATTAAAGCTATTTTGAGATCCCACTTCACCCAGGTCAGAACGGCTATTATTAAGACATAAGACAATAATGTTGGGGAGGATGTGGAGGAAGAGAGACTCTTACTCACTGCTGATGAGGGGTGCAAATTAATGCAGCCATCATGGAAATTAGCATGGAGAGTCCTCAGAGAATTAGAAAACACAACTATCATTTGATTTAGGCACTCTGATCCTGAGAACATACCCTAGGGACTCCATACCCTAACCGTAAGGATAGTTCCTCATTCCTGTTTACTGTTGCTCTGTTTATGCAAGGAAATGGATCAGCCTAGATGTCTATCCACAAATGAATGGATAATAAAAATGTGTGATACAGGTACAGAATGAAGTACTATCCAGCTGTAAAGAAAAAAGAAGAAATGAAATATGCAGGAAATGGATGGACTTGAAAGTACAATATTAAGTGAAGTGACTTAAAGGAAGAAAAAACTGCATGTCCTAGCCTATGATGTATATAATGTACAACACAATGTATATATAATTATATATATACATATACAATTTATACAGCCACATAGACATAATCTTATATACTATAATGTATCTAGGCATACACACATATCACACATGTATAATATAAAGCTATTAGTGTAGATATAGTCTATATTTGGAAGGAAACCAAGGGAGGGTAATATTATCTGAAAATGAAGGGCAGAATGCAGGGAAATGAATGTACTTGCTACTAAAGAAGACATACAGCTATTTTTCTAGTTTCAACTCTATTATGATGGTTTTCTCTCTTGTGGCAGTAAATAAATAAAAATGTAATTGATGGGGAAGTATAAAGCCCTAAGCACAATTCCAAGGCTTCAGAGTGGATATTCTGTCTGGGTAGAGCTTCACTGCAGTTGATAGAGTTTGGGATAGGCAAGTGTGTCTTTGAGGACTTTCTTAACCAGCTGTATGATGTTTTTACTTTCAACTTAATTAGAATAAAGTGATTTAATTTTTAAAAATGGATCCATTAGAGGGTGTGACAGAATAAGGGAATTCTTTTGACACATAGGTCATAACAAAACAATGGAATAAGTAGATTCTAAGCAGAAGCCACACCTAGCCCACCAGGAACTCTTCTGCCTGTCTTTAGTGCAGTCGTGGTCACCAGGTCATGGCTTTCTCTATGCTGGTCTACACTACCAAAAATGGATGCCACCAGCTCTGCTCAAATCAACAGGTCACGCAGGGTCATCTGAGTAACACATCAGTTACAGTACACTCTCCCAGTGAGACAGACTGGGAATGTAGGTTTTTGTTTGTTTCTTCTAATTTTTTAATGCAGTTTTAGGTTCACAGAAAAATTTAGAAGGAGGTTCAGAGAGATCCCATGTACTCCCTCTCTTAGGATTTTCATAGAGATACTATGACCAAGGCAACTCTTATAAAGGCAAACATTTAATTGGACCTGGCTTATGGTTTCAGAGGTTTAGTCCCTTATCATCATGGCAGGAAGCATGGTAGTGTACAGGCAGACATGCTGGTGGAGGAGCTGAGAGCTTTACATCTTGCTCTGAAGGCAGCCAGGAAAAGACTGGCATTCCACATTGGGCAGAGCTTGAGCATAGGAGACCTCAAAGCCCACTGCCACAGTGACACACTTCCTCCAACAAGGCCACACCTAAAAAGGCCACACCTCCTAATAGTGCACTCCCTGTAGGCCAAACATTCAAACAGGAGTCTATGTGCACCAAATCTCTTTAAAACAGCAAACTCCTAGTCCCATGTGTTGATGACAACATCTTTCAGTATCAGCATCACCCACCAGGATGGTACATTGTTCACTGAGGAACCTATTCTAGCACATTACAGTCACCCAAATATCCATAGTTTGTATTTGAGTTCCCTCCTGTTATGGTCCATTTTGAGTTTGAGCACATACATAATGGCATAGCTCTGGTACCACATCCAGAGCCCTAAAATGTTCCACTTTCCATTCTTCCTATTCCTTCACCTTTGACAATGTCAGGATTTTTATTTTCTATACCTCCTGTTTTCCCAGACTGTCGTGCAGTTGGAATGGTTTAACATGGCTCCTTTTCAGTTGGCTTCTTTTATGTGTAATATGCATTCCATTCCTTGATGTCTTCTATGGCCTGGTATCTCATTTCCTTTACCTGGACTGGATGAACTTCCAAGAAGAACTGATTTGAGGTCCTTCCTGGTTCTGCACTTATGGAGTGACTTTTTAACTTTCATCCTGACTATTCTCAACTGAGTAATATTGCATTACCTAGGTGTGGTAATATCCTACTTCTACGCTGTGTTTATCTGTTCACTCACTGGTGGGCATCCTGGTTTCTTCTGACTGTGTCAGTTCAGAATAAATGCTGTTATAAACATTGTAGTGCTGACTTTTGTATGGGTTTAAGTTGTGCATGTACTTAGGTAAATGTTGTTGAACATAGTAGTTAGTTTATATGGATAGACAATATTTACTAACCTATGCATAAGAGAAAGTATTAGTAAGCTGTACGTCTCAGAGTGATTAATATCCAGAATATATAAAAAGCCCAATTACACCCTGAAGAGCCCTAACTCCAAATGTATTTACACTCTGAGATATGGGATTAGGGCTTCAATGTATAAATTTGGAGGAGGGGACACAAATGGGACCATACAAATGACTGATAATCAAGACATATGTATGATTTATGCAAGTTCATTTTGAACTTATATACAGATCTTCCTAAAAATGCTTTATGCTTTGAGATTGTACTATTCTGTATTGAAAATAGCATTTATTTCTAAAGGTGGTTAATTCTTCCACATCCTTGCAGAAGGATTTTCATAGATGACGCCACCCACCTTGCATTGGCTTGCCTGTGCCTTATGTCCATGACTTTTAGGGTAAGTAGGCCAGTTGAAAGGCTCACTCTTTCAGTTACATAAAGGAGAAATGAGGCTGGATCTTATGGAGCCATAGGAAATGTCTTTATCTCAGGCTGTCTTTTTTCTTTATATAATTAAAACAACAAACTTCAAAGTAAAATCTCTTCTTAAAAATTATCCCACTAACTGCAGTATAGAAGACCTGTTAATCTCTGGCTCTTATGACTGGTCTGAATCATGAACTTGCCTTCGAGGGCCAGTGGCATTGTCCTGAAGGAATTCTCTAAAAACTTAAAGAGAAACAGCTGAAGGCAGTTTTGAGGCGGGAATGGGACAAGGAAGGTAATGATGGAATTAATATCCTGCTGGAGATGCAAATGAAGCCAGTTCTTCTGTGTTTCCTGGCTGGAAGAGGAGAAATGAGGCCAGGTAGTACTCTTGAGACTCAAGCAGAATATCTGCTGTCTCTGGTGCAGTTGACTGTGACTTCAGGATCCTGTACTATCAAGACCAGATTTCTTTAATGTAAGCAAACATGTATTGCAATGGTACTTTGTAAATTTGCATGTCCTTGGTCTTGACCTAGAAACAAACACACATGCATGCTTTGACACACTCAAGGTGGCTTTGTGACTATAGGGTTCCCAGTGCATTTCTACATGAACACTATTCTCGGGTGTTCATCTTATCTTGCACCAACCATAGTGCCACCACTTAATAAATGCTTAATAAATGTTGGTTGAATGAATACCTTATAATCAAGATTAAGAGTTACTGACTCACTGAGATCCTGATTAAGTGCTTCAGGAATGAAGTTCGGAGCTCTGAGTCAGTCTCCATTCACATAGTTATAAGGAAGTTGTTTAACCATAGATTGATTTGCAATGGGAGCTGAAGAAGTATTTGCTGTACTTCAGCTTACCTACTAAAATACAAAGGTAAGTGTCTATATAGAAGGGTGGATAGATAGACAGACAGACAGACAGGTAGATAGGTGGATGGACAGACACACAGATAGATGAATAGACAGAGAGATGATAGATAATTTGGCAGGTAGGCAGATACTCACATCTATAGATGGTTATCATTTCCAGGTGTTTTTGAGGCAGAATCTATAGCCACCTTGCTTGCTTCTTCTCTGTCCCACCTCCCAGCTTAAGGATAAGGGTGCTGCAAAGATGCTGAGATCCAGGGCCAAGCCTCTTTCTTTGGAATCTTCTGTAGGGGATAGAACAGACTAAGAACTTTGCAGAATGAAGTGAATTCTGTGCAGAAAAACTGATTTCTTTGGAAACGTTGAAAAGTCACCATAAGATGTTAACTGAATCTGGACTGAGCAGTGGGCTGCTTTTCTTTGCTTCTCCCTCTTCCTTTAGAAGGAATCCAGGATGCTGACAACAGATATCCCTCCCCCTTGCTTCCTGCAGCAGATTCTTGACTGGGAATACCTTGATTCCTAGGCATAGCCTGCTAGAATTTGGGTCTTGTTCAAAAAGAAGGAAGGAGGAAGGAAGGAAGGAAGGGAGGGAGGGAGGAGGGAGGGAGGAGAGGGAGGGAGGGAGAGGGAGGGAGGGAGGAAAGGAGGAAAGAAGATGAAGAGGAAGAGGAGAATGAGGGGAGGAAGATGAGGAAGAATGCAAACACGGTTTAAGATGGAGAAGAAAATGTTTTGTAAACAGAAACCGCTTAGACAGAACTCAGCTTGGAGAGGTTCAGGCTTCAAACAAACAAAAGAAAAATCAAACATTTTCTCCTCCGAGGCTAAACTCCCAGTGAGTCATTTCTTTAAGGAGCAAACGTTGTGATTCGGATCAGCAACTTTAAAAACTGGTCTGGAAACAAGAGAAACAGAAATGGTTCTTGTCAGTGTAGACTGCAGACTCCCTGCCATGTTCCTCTCAGGCAAAGCAGAGGCTAGCATACTTGAAAGACACCAGGTCAGCCTGTAAGGGAGAGCTAGATTAAAGGAGTTGTATGCAAGCAGGTTCATGGTGTGATACCCCAGAGTCTCTTTGTGTGTCTTCCCCTCTAAAGCCCCTTTGGCATCTAAGTGCTTGCCTGGATGTGTCTGTGTGCTTGTGTCTATGTTTGTGTGTGCTTATGCATATGCTTGGCTTTTTTTTCCTGCACCTTTGGAGCCTTGATTTCATTCAGTCTTATTTAATGTAAGAATGATAGCAGTAATTACTGAAAGTTCCTGGGGTATCAAGAAGGAGCTTGGAGAAAGATGGCCTTGAAGGCAGCCATCTGCTCTTGGGGGTGCAGGAGGGGCTGGCTGCCAAGTCACAGCCCCCGGGACCAGGCTGCTGATTGGCTTTCCATGGAGAAACAGTGCTGGTTGTGTGGGTTCACAGCCTCCCCTTGAGCAAAAGGAAGTCTGTGCTGTGAAATAACATCACTGTCTTAGGAAGTAGGAACGGACTGGTTATGGTATCCTTCCCTGTACAGAGATATGGTTATTGTGACCTATAGCTGGGGAGCAATGGACTCCGAAGGCATCCATTTCCTGATTCAGATTTGTTTGTTCATTTGTATATTTTGTAGCTTTGAGCAGTTATTTGCCATCTTCTTGGCTTCCAGGGTATGTGTAAAAGGGTGACTGTTTCTATTTATAAGTAGTTACAGAGAGGCAGAGAATGTACTGACTAACCAGGTCAGTTGTGGGATGCTGGACATGCATCAAATGTCTGTGAAGTCATTATTCAGTAACAGTAGAAGAAGTAATGTTTATGGAGTCTATAGCCATTGCAAGTCTAGTATCAATGCATGCTCTATCTTTACAGAAACTCTGTTATCTATGTTATTAAATAAATGAGGAAAGTAAGACCCAGAATAATTTATCTCTTGCTATTTATTAAATTCTAGTCTCTGTGTTAGACCCTTTATATATGTTGTTTGCTTACTTGCTTTTTAAAAATGTTTTGAGACAAGATCTCACTCTGTAGCTCAGGCTAGCCTGGAACTCACTATGTAGCCCAGGTTGGTTTTGAACTTGTGATGATATTCCTGCCTGGGTTTCCCAGGCACTGGGATTATAGATGTTCATTGCTTATCTGTTTATGTTCTTTCATTATCAGATTTTTCCATTGATATTATAATATGATATGTGCTAATATTAATTTTACTGATGAAAACTAGCTCAGTATGACTAGAACAGAGTAGTGTAAGTGGAGTCAGAAAGAGGATACTGAAAACTCATGGCATTCCCAGTGTTTGCACCACTGCAAGCTGGGTGTTCCTATGCATGTGCCTCCTCTAATTAAGTCCTTACAATAACATGGCAGAGTAGTAATATTTATCCATTTCAGTTAGAATTAGAGCCTGAAGTACAGAGAAGTTAATTAACAAAAACAGTATGTCCTGGATCCAAACTCAGAGGAGCCTAGAATCTGTCTTCCCAGACACTGTCTCTTGGACTCACAGGTTCCTCCTTCCTGGGTGCTGTCAAATAGTATGTAGGTAGATATTTTGTTAAAGATCTGGGATAAGATCAAACATTTGTAATAATTCTACTTCCTGCTTCAGGTGTCCAGTGAAGGTATCTATGCAGCATAGTATGTTAAAATGTTCACCCTTCTAAGTAAGAACGAGAGACTATGGTGTCTGTTTTAAAATCAAGAGACTCTGTCTTTTGTATTTAGCTACTCAAAGCATTGCAGTAATGGAAGACAGTGATCTGGTGTAGGCCAGCTGGATCTTGCTAAATTACAGTTCTTGATATAGTCACTCCATCAGGGAGAGGCAGGATGTATGTCTCCCTAATCTTTTATTCTGATGAGAAGGCTGTGACCACATTGGTGTTCAACTATTGTATGTTGACCAACTGTTTCAACATGATTGTATATTCAGTACCTGTTATACATATACAGACTATTTTGTAAATTCCAGATCTGCTTATGTGCTTCACTGATGAGGAGAAATTTTGCAGAAACGATCTTCCTGTTTGAAGTACAGGGTATAGAATAGAAGGACATCACTCACAACAGCGTGTTCACTTTCTACGTTACAGTTTCAGACAGGGTCTCTTGATGAACCTGGAGCTCACCTGTTCAGCTGGATTGGCTTGTCAGCAAATGCTTAGGTGTGTGCTTCTGTATCTAGAAGTTTGTTGAGACTCTAAACTCAAGCTCTCATGCATGTACAGCAAGATTTAACTGATTTAGCAGTCTCCTCATCTCAAGTCTGTTTTTGTTGTTGTTGTTTTAGTGAGTTTTCAGAGTAAAATACATCACTTAAATCTTTCATCTTTAAATCCTAAGGACTTTATTGTTTATCAGAATTCAGTGGTTGATCAGATGGCTCTTCTGGTTGAGGGTACACCCAGCTGATCTCTCAAGTCAGATGGCAGCCTGGCAGGGGTTGCCTTTTATAGAAAGGCCCCATTTGTGTCTGGCAGTTGGTTTAGTGTCAGTGGGGGCAGTTGGCATGTCTCAGCCATGTGTCTTTCATTCTCTAGCAGGCTTAGCTGGAAGTTCAAGCAAAGTTTCCAAATGGCAAGAAAGCAGGTCCCATAGTGCAAATACTTCTCTGCTTCTACTGGTTTTGCTTCTTCCAATGTGTCATTGTGGGCCGGTAACGTGGGCAAAGTCAAGTCCAAAGGATTGATGAGCTTATCCCATGGGTTGATTGGAAAACTTCAGAGTCATGTGGCAAAAGGATGCAACTGTAAGATTGGGGAATACTCATGAGCATTTTCTAATGTTCTACAATTGTCCCTGTGGGTCTAGATACGCAAGGTGTTTTGCCATTAGCATCCCTTCTGGTTAAATTCTGTTTAATATCATTAGATTGTATCATTTGAGATTGCTGGATTTGTACAGTTCTGGCAGGATGATCTTTTCCATCCAGTTATTAAATATGTGGATGTCTCTTCACAGCAAATTGGGTGTGCCCCTGGATTTGGCTTTTGTGAAGAAATCCCAACTAATTATTTCCGTGAATAAGTGGAGGCTCTCAACAGTTTTGCTGGTTGATTTCCTCCTCATTTTTCCTCATTCCTGTCCTTTTAAATATACTTTAAAAAATGATTTATGTTCCGTTTGTGTAGATCCCACCTCAATAGCCATGCTTGATAGTGGAGACAAGTACACAGAGCATCCAGCCAGGTGAGGCAGTGTGAAGCCATCAAGGAGGAAAGCTGATTCTATTCTCATCACATACCCACAGCTTCCCACACCTTCTGTCTTTCAACACTTCTTGTTTGCTTTCCCCTTTGTTTTTCTGGCTTAACTAATATATTTTCTAAAGCAAAGATTCTATTTGTCTAATTTACTGTTCTGTCCTTGCCCCCAGCACAGAGTCTGAAAAAGGGCACAATTCATAAACAGTTGTTGAATTGAGTTGGGTCAAATGATACATAAAGGAGGTGACATTTGAACTGGGCTCTAAGCAATAGCAAATAATATTCAGTCCACAACTGTGTGAGGAGTTGGGGTTATTCTCATTTTACAATTGAGGAAAAAGGTCTCCGGGGGTTAAGTGATCTGTTCCAGATAACACAGATGGTAGAAGGATGGAGCCAGGCTTCTAGGCAGAGGCTCTACCTTCAAGCTGTGTGCTTTAACTATAGAGTCAGGATTCTAATCATGGTGTCTGTGTGCATTCTGCTGACAAATTATCTTTGAATTGCAGGAAAAAGCCTCAGAAAGAGACCCACAGCCCCATTTACTGACCTAGGGGGATCTTTCCACATATTTGAAACTTTCTTTACTATTTGCTAATCCCTCAATGATTCTGTCCATAATGTTATCTGTATATCACTTCATCTGTCTGTTGCTCAGTTTACCCATTTTAACAACTGTTCTTCCACTGACCCATACATTTCCATCTCTCTATGTATTTATCCTCCACATTTTTTGATATACTTCTTCTGTTACTCACAAATAAATCCCCAGAACCAGAAACTGCTGCTGTGTAATAGATATTCCATAAATTATTGTCAAATGAATGCTGTGGGTTGTTGGAAGGTCAAATACATGCAGTGATAACAAAGGTATGAATTATGGAACCACTTAGTGTTGGGTTCAAGTCCTTTCTCCACATACTATTTATGTGGACACAGGTAAGTTATTTAGCCTGCACCTCAGCTTCTCAGTTTATTCATCTATATTTGGGGTTAGTGATAGTATCCACATCCTGAGGTTATGGAAAAGGTTAAACACACACACACACACACACACACACACACACACACACACACCACATGAGCGTGAAGGAATATTGTGTGACTTATAGCCATATTGTAGTGCTATTGATTTATTGTCATTAAATAAAAGGATATAGTGCTGATTCAAAGTGACAAGGTTGCTGCCCTCATTGGGTCTATGTTTTAGAGAATTAGGCAGATAATTAACACCCAGACAAACAGATGATCAAGATCATCAAACTTTTCTGGAGCTTTGGCTTTGTCTGAAATTTTTTCCTTGTCTCTGCTACTTGGATATGGAGCTGTGAGTTCGTTTGTACAGACTTGTTACTCTTTAACTTGGTCCTATTCAAAATACAAAGAGCACTGCCTGTTTTATGTTTCAATGGTCATTTGTAGCACTGACGAAAAGGCTAGCTATTGTGCTCAACTGCCTAGTCCAGTGTTCAGATCTCATCTCCTCCCCAGCACAGACAGATGTATGTCAAGGTTGATGTAGAATAGGCAAAATGAATTTCTGGCAGTCCAAGGTCAAGCTTCCTTATGTATATGAGAGTTGCTAAGTTTAGTGTAAGACTCGGTGACTACATACACATTAAACTGTGATTTCAGACTTCAGTTCAGTTTTCTATTCTTATGAATGATCTGGGGCCCAGAAGCAGAGTTTTCTGGTAGCCTTGTCCATGCCTAAATGTCAAGTACCAGATGATGGAGACATGGCCATAGGTCATATGTATGAAGGTTATTGACAGGCATGTGATCTGTATGACCAAGGATCATGGCTCCCAAAGCCTAGGGTGATAATTCTTATTCCTGACTTCCTTCTGTCCAGCAGATTGATGGATCCAGATAAAGTATCCAATAGCCAGGCACATTAGGATCAGAGGCCATAACTCAGGCAGAGCTGCTGCTCTTGGGCCAATGGTCTGTATCTTGTGAAGATTTCTAGACACAGATCGAGAAAACCAAGGGGTTTTGGAATTGGGAGGAATATAATCTTTATCATGAAGCTCAGATTTAATTTAACCTAAGTCCCTTCCAGTGACACCTCTACCAGCCTCTTCATTTATGCTTCATGCATCATCCACCCTGCATTTTCAGACATTCCTAGAAGGCACTCTGATCTTGGGCTCTGTGACTTCGGACATATCACTTGTTCATCGTGGTTGCTGTTTCAGATAAGTGTCATATGGCTACAGTTTCCAGGAAATCCAATCCATACTGTCTTTAGAAAAATAAAACACAAAATAAAATTTAATTATTAACTCACATGACAGGCCATGGGTGATTTGGCTCTGGGTGTATGTTCAGGACATACATTATGTCAAGGGATGCAGCCCTTGGTGTACTTCTTATGAATGGCTTCGTTCCCAGGATCTGCTGTTTTACTTGGCAGCTTCTTGGCTCCCCACTTATGGTTTCAAGATGGTTCTAGCAGCTCTGCAGCCTCACATTCTTACAACACTAAGCAAGAAGAACCTGTACTTCCCTACGGACAGACTTAGCAACGTCCTTTGTTTCTCATTGGCTCTAATTCATGTCAAAGGATGACCTGAACTCCCCATCGGTGTGGGTGAAGTCACTCCAGTTAAGAGTTCCAGTAGTGGAGGAGAGCTGGACTCTGGGATAGAGACAAAAGTTTTCAGTAGTTCTCTGTCTTGTAAATGTTATTCGTCACTGATTGCCATTCTTGTCTCTTGCTTGTTCTTGCTGAGCTAATTCATTTAGCCTATGGGTTTCTGTAGTTCTTCAGAGTCAACTTTTTCATGTCATATTTACTTATTTCTCCATAGTTTTGTTCCCCCTACTCAGCTCAGAAGCTTTCCACAGCTCTACCTTACACATGTTGGGGAATTTCAGGTTGATGGCTTGTGCTGTGTATTCAGTTAGCATTAAGTATTGATTGAATGAAAGACCTATATTTAGTTTTATTGCCAGTATGCTAACCATTGAATCCCCTACCCACTCATCCTAGTACTCCGTCTGGACTATGCCCTCCAACTAATACTGGCTTATCTTCTTCACTTATTGCCCCAGACTAGTAAGCTCTCTCTTTGAATTCATTCTTCCCAGGACTCATCAATGTGACTTGTTTGGAAATAGGATCTCTGCAGTAACAACCAAGTTAAGATGGTGTCAACATCCTGAGTGAGGATGACTCCTAAGCCCAGTGACTCTAATGCTGTACTCATGAGAAGAGATTCTTAGAGACAAAGAGGCAATTAGATTTAGGGAGGCCATGTAACAGTGGAGGCAGAGACTTCATGGCTATGGCTATAAACCAAGCATGCCAATAACTAACTACCTATAGCTAGAAGAGCAAGGGAAGAAGTCTCTTCGCTACTGACTGGAGGAGTGTTGCCCAATTGACACCCGTTTTTCACTTCTGCTGTAAAGGAAAATAAAGTACCCAGCATATGGCACGCTCTGTAGGAACTCAGGCAGGAAACATGGGAATGAGTCTTGCTATAGAGTCAGGTGCTCTGCAGTGTCTCTCCTTGCTCATTCATTCATCCTTGGGAGTTTAAGAGGTTTGTCTTTGTGCCAGACACAGGAATGTAATGACAAATGGAACAGTTTCCATGTCCTCCAGGATCCTCTCATCTGGTAGAAGGCATGTAAGCAAACAGACATTCTGTCTAATTGCTTTAATCTAAAGTGTGGTCCCATGAAATGAGTTTGCCTTCTCTACTGCGTGTAAGTTGTGGGCAGGGTGTTAAATGTTGCATGAAGATACATCTCTACATGTATGTCCCAGACCAACCACTTACCAACTGTCTCTCTGCCATATTATCTTTCTCTTTTTGTTGTTTTTTGTTTGCTTGCTTGTTTGTTTGTTTGAGACAGGGTTTCTCTGTGTAGCTCTGGCTGACATGGAACTCACTCTATAAACAAGGCTGGCCTCGAACTCAGAGATGCACCTGCCTGTGTCTCCTGAGTGCTGGGAGTAGAGGCATGTACTACCATGCCCAGCCATATATTTTTCAATATATGTCAATTTCAATTTCTTCATCTTAAAGTAGAGACAACAATGGCCTGTGGTAAGGACTGAGTGCGTCTATGTGTGGTAAGTGTTCAACTCATTCTCTGGTCCAAGTAAGCTATGATTTTTATAGTTTATTAAAAATTGGGAATGGAAAATTATGTCAGGTTTTGTAGGCTAATGTAATTAGCATATACAGACATACATTATGAGGAAATGGAATTTAAATTAGAATTTAATGTTGAATTTGGGAATTAAGTTAACTCATACATTCTCATTCTCTCTCTCCTTCTCTTTCTCTCTCTCTCTCTCTCTCTCTCTCTCTCTCTCTCTCTCCCCTCTCTCTCTCTCTCTCTCTGTCTCTCTGGAAAAAGCACACATTACATCTCCCTTCAGAAAATCTTCACCTATGTTAATCATTCTTAATTTTTTTCAACCACCAAAAGTATGGTTTCTAAATACTAATTGCTTCTTCATCTGGCTTTACTGAAGAATGCCAATATCTATCTGAACCAAGACCAAACCCATAACAAAAAAATGAAGAACAGAAATGTCACCTCTCAGGCAGCTATGGAGGCACACACCTATAATACCAGCACCTGGGAAGTTGAGGCAGGATGTTTGTGAATTTGGAGCCAGCTGCCTGTGATCTATAGTTGCCCTATCTCAAAAATACAAAACTATAAAATGAAGAAGGGAGAGAGGAAGAATCAGAAAGAGGAAAGGGGAGATAAAGATGGGTGACTTCCCTTCTCTAGAACTCCGTTTCAAATAATGCAACAGAAATGGTCTGCCCAGTTTTTACTGCCATTGAGTTTGGAGGCAATGTGATTGACTTAGGCACATTCACACCTGATTCCACATCAAGAACTTGTCCAGATGGCTGTTGGGCCCCAAAGGGCAGGACCTTGTGTTCATCTCTGTTAAATTTCATGTTGTGTAATTCAGCCTTCCACACCAGCTGGTAGAATTCTTCTGGGATCTTGGTTCTATTACATAGCATGTTGACTACAAGGTAAAGCTGCAGATTTCTACAGCACACAAATTTTTGTCAGCCCTCATTCAATCCCTTGATGAAAATTCTCAATGAGTCCTGAGCTGAGACCGTCCTGACTCCTTGCTACAGTGATGGACAGTGTCTTAAGGCTGCTGATGGCATGCCCTGTAAGAAAAGCCATATCAGCTACTTGTTTCAGGAAGAACAAGCATGAACAACTCCCAGCTAGGTTTTCTAGCTGATATTTTTAGGAAAACCCCAGAGATCAGAAAGAAACAAGACTCACTGATACGGGGGCTTCAGCTAAATTCTCCAGGGTTAACTCTTGGCAAATGTTCACTTTTCAGATCCTTGTGGTTCATTCAATTCTGAAAATTTCTAGAACTTCTTTCAAGTTTTAACTGATGTGTCTTTGGTTAAGAGCTAAGTCACACTGTAAGCCTCAGGGGAATGATTAAATTGTTACAATTAATTTTATTAAGATCTTGCTCTGGGTTAGATATGTGCACTGTTTCAGTCCTATCACAGAACTGCTAAACATTTGTTTTTTTGCATGCATGTGCGCGTGTGTGGTGAGTGCCCATGTATCAAGGTCAGAAGACAACTTAAGGTGGCCGATTCTCATCTTCCACCTTGTTTTGAGGCAGAGGCTCTCCTGTTACTGTTGAGCATGCTCCAGGCTCATTGGCTCACTATCTTCTGGCCAATTGTTTTGCTTTCCCCTCGAATCTTGCTGTAGAAGTGCTGGGATTACAGAGACATATCATCCGATCTGGCTTTATGTGTGTTCTGGGGATCAAACTCAGTTTTTCAGGGTTGCTCAGAAAGTTCTCACTGCTGAGTCCTCTGTGTCCCTAGCCCTTTCACAGAAGTTTGTTGTAAAGGTGTTTACTAGAAGACTCTGAAGCTCCGGAAGGTTTCAAAGAGCAAGTGGTGATTATTATGTGCACTCAAACCCTGGTCCATCTTGTTTGAAGCTCAGCATGATACCAGTCTCCTCTCTGGGTAACGAGCAACATTTCTGCATGTTTGTAAGCAGTTTTGTGTGGTTAACAATATCTTGAAGTATATTATGGCTACTTCATTTCTGAAACTCTAAGCCTTACTGGGCTGGGAACTGTAGTATATCATGTCTGCTTTTCTCAGAGCCCAGGACTGTGGACTGTGCGTGGGATATGGTTAAATGCTCGGTAAATATTTGTTGAATGAACGAAGAGTGTCAAATGCAAATGTTCTTCCAAGCAGGTCCATAATGTGTCAGGTGAATTTGACTTAGGGTATTTTTATTTTGACACGCAACCATCTCACCACATTTGTTCACAGAATCCCAAGTGGGAGTAAATACTTTCTTCCCAGTGTGCGGAGAATTAATTTGGGTTGTGACACCTTTTAAAATTCCCTAGAATATACAGCTGCCTTCATCTGGCTAAGTGGATGGAAGCATTATGGGGCCATTACTGGGCCTGGTGCTAATGGGCATTTGTCAACCCCTCTCCTCACTGCCATGTGTTGGACCTGTGTGTCCCTGGTAATTGCTAAATAACTCACTGAGTGCTGGGGTGGCTAAATTAGGAAATGAAATAATAGAGTGAAAATAGAAATAGGCATGTGAACTGAATAAAGACATTGCCACATAGAATGTTGCCCTGCATCTGGATCTTCTAAATACAGAGGATGGCGGAAGGAAGTCGGGGTTGAAGTAATGGGCTTCATAGACATGGGAAGTATCTAATGGTTTTATGGGAGGTGGCTCTTTTTAATGGGTGGTCTCCTCTACTTCTGCCTAAAATCTGGTGAGTTGAAGGAGATAAGGTCTTATACACAGGGTTGATTACACACATGCTGCCCCATCAGAGAGGTGAGTGACAAGAACGAGCTATTTCCTTGAGCAAGAGTAAATTTTCTTTCCGTGCCATGGAGAAGCAGGTTGGAATTCAGGACAAGGCTGGCCTCATGGAAAAGAAATGCATGAGCTGACACCTCATTTCTATCAGAGAAACTTGTTATGGGTATTAAAGACTATAGGAAGATGGTCCCCTGGGTTGAAGTTGAACTGCACACAGTGAATAGGCCAGAAGTCAGAGGAGAAAGAACCCATGGGGTTTGCTTATAATGAGAATATAGCTTACTATGCATGTACCTTATTTTTATTAAAAAAGCCTTCGGTTCATTGTCTGGGCTCTAAGAGTTCCTTTTAATGGAGAGTCTTCATGGTAAACTCTTTCGAAGTAGAGGCAGCTATTTAACCTTCTGTGTCTTATAGCTTTGCTCTTGGGTTATCACATGCTAAAGACCAATGTTTTCTCTTGGAGATATGGGTGTTGTTACACACTGTATTTGTATTAGTCACTTTCATGTCTCTGGGATCAAATGACATAATAAAAGAAAGGAAATGGAGGGAAGGCTTATTTAGATAATGGTCTCAGAGGGCTTAGTGATCATGGTGGAAGTTAGGTGGAGTTCACAGAGGTGAGAGCATAAGGAAACAGAGCATCAGGCTGAAACCTGCCAAGAATATAACCTTGCAAGCTCCATCCACAGAGTCCTACTTCCAGCAGTTAGACTTTACCTCCTAGAGGTTCCCCAGTCTTCCATAGCACCCAGATGGGGAGCAGATGTTCCAAGCACAAGCCTGTGGAGATATCACAGATTCAAATCATCAAAATTTTTGTCCATTGATCTAAATATGAACAGAGCCATTCATTATAAACTCAGGAAAAGTAATAGTACATGGCATGGTTTCTGTCTTGCAGAGCTGAGAATGCATCCCAAGATTAAATGAACAGTGTCCACCTTTAGAAGCCATTTCAATGCCTTCCTTCTCAAGGCTGTACTTAGCTGTTCCTGTGAAAGCTTTCTGCAGTGTAGCATCCAGAAAGTGGGCAGCATAAGCTAGGGGATCTCAAAGCATAGTGCCCTGGTCTGGCACCATACTGATGTATATGGTCCTGAAGTTCATTTCTGGTCTAAGACAGGAGTGAGTTATAGGATGTGGGCAGCAGGGGATACTATTATTCTCATGTGAGTTTCAGCTGCATTTTCTTTGGTACATTACTTTGTTGATAGAGGATTGTCATGACAATAAACTTCCTTGGACAGTAAGTATATAATGAGCTCATAGATTCTGTTCACTTCCTTGGTTCCCACTTGAGGGGTCAGAGAAAGTTCTTCATATCTTTATCTCTGTAGTTTGATTCTTAACACTTACAGTATCCTGAACTTGGCTTTGTCAGAGAGCCTGACAGGATCCAAGCACCACATTTCTCTGCTTCTTCTTCCTGACCTGGAAGATCCTTCCCTTCTCCTTCTCCTTCTCCTTCTCCTTCTCCTTCTCCTTCTTCTCCTTCTCCTTCTCCTTCTCCTTCTCCTTCTCCTTCTCCTTCTCCTTCTCCTTCTCCTTCTCCTTCTCCTTCCTCCTTCTCTCTCCTCCTCCTCCTCCTCCTCCTCCTCCTCCTCCTCCTCCTCCTCCTCCTCCTCCTCCTCCTCCTCCTTTCCTCCTCTTCCTGTTCCTCCTCCCTGCTCCTGCTCCTTCGCCTTCGCCTTCGCTTTCCATTCTTCTCCTTCTCCTTCTCCTTCTCCTTCTCCTTCTCCTTCTCCTTCTCCTTCTCCTTCTCCTTCTCCTTCTCCTTCTCCTTCTCCTTCCTCCTTCTCCTTCTCCTTCTCCTTCTCCTTCTCCTTCTTGCAGATCAGTGAGAGTATTCTTCTATGCCTACTATTTAGCTCAGAATTTTGGTCTTTTAAAACTCAAAAGATACAGGCTCTCATAACTCAGAATGCCTTTTTACTCAAGTTTGAAGTTCTTGTGTTGAGTATCAAAGGCCCGTTTTGAACCTCAAAGACCAAATCCTGATTCTTTTTCTCTTTGGATCCCTATTGGAAAAAAAAAGAAGAAGCTCCAAACCCTTCACTGAGGACCAGAAATATAGAATACTCAAACTATCAAGTGGATAGCAGGAAACGTCTGGAACCAAACCTGCCTTGGTTTCACAGTAATCATACCAGACTTATTCCAGTAAGAAGCCACTCGGAATTCTCATTCTTTCTTTGTGACTAGGGCCAGAGATTAGATGATTTTTAGTGCCCATGAATGTATCTCCTAGAATTTGTCTGAAGACAATCAATAACAGTCTATTAACTGTTGCTCTGTGTTTCCCCAGAAAGAGACTATTTTCAATATTTACTGTCTTTATTTTCCCAGCAGCCCAATGGAACACAGTGTTCTTGTTATCATTTTACAGGTTGAAATACTGAGAATCAACAAGATTAGCCATGATAGCCAAGATAGCTTGTATTGGGACTAGAAATTAAAGTCAGTTCAAAGTCATATCCTTCAGCCACTGTAGAAAGGATAGGGCCTATGGAAATGACATCCATGGAAGGCAGACACACAGAGGGTAAAATGAAGGAGCCCCGTTCCATGGCTGTCACAGTTACTGTTCCCTTGACTAGGAATGTTCTTCCTAGCACCTTAAGGGGCCACTTCTTTCAGTATCTGTCTCTCAGATCAAAATATTTTGGGGCCATCTTGGACCATCCTAGCTAATACCAAATGTGTTTTCACACATAATCCCACAGATAAATGTTGGCAAATCTTATTTTCCTTTTCAACTTTTCCAAAAGTTGTCTTTTCACTTGTTCACATCCTTATGTTTCCTTTTCTGGAATCCTGAAAACCATTGACTTTTGATGTTGTAACATTTGTAGGATCTGTGATTGCTTTTACCTTGGTGTGTGGAACCAACACCTGGTTCCCTTGACTATATGTAAATGACTTTAGTTTCAAGAGAAGGCAGAGTCAGAAAGGTCAGAGGACAAATGGCTGTCTTGCCTATCTCCAAGCACCCGTGTCAGGACAGGACATGCTTAACCCTACTGCTTTCCAACCTTGATGTGGAAAGCTTCCTAGGGAGGTTGGGCTCATTTCCATTGGGCCTGCTTCCTTAAATGGGGATCAGAAAGCACCTCTAATCTGAAGCTTCATTTGTTTATCAAAGGCAGAAAAGCCTTTGTCCTACATCACAGTTGAGACTCCCCAGGATGGTAACTTCCTCCACCTCACACTTCAGAAGAGCGAAATGCAGCTAAAATGAAAGGTTTCTGCTCTGCACTTATCCAGGAATGAGGATATTAAGCTTCAGCATGCCCAGAGGAAGGACAGAAGGAGAAGCTCAGTTGTTCCTTGGTTTCTGTTGTCCTCTCCAAGGAAGGGAACTAGAAGGCCTTGAGGACTGCCTGCCTTCATGCTTCTGATGCTCATGGGGACATCAAGAAAGGAAGAACATATTTTTTTTCCTCTTTAAAATATTGTTTCTCTTAATTTGACATTTCATTTATAAAGTTGACCAATGTTCATTGTATGTAGTGATATGTTTCATAAAATCTTTTTTTTTGCATAAGTAATGTTAGTTACCTATAACTCCAGCCAGTTATTCCAGGGCCCCAACACAAATTTCAGCTATATCACCTTCACAGTTCTTGTCATTCCAAGCACTATCAGTGCTTAGGTTATATAACATATGCTCATTCTTTCTCACTGACACACACATATATGTATATCTGCACAAATATTTATTGATATTTTCGACTCTTGTGTTCAAGTAAAAATTTCATGTCATCCAAATAAAGGTCAGAGAACCAAAGGTGTCATTTTCTGTAAATAGGGGATTTTTCAGTTGGTACAAGAACTAAAAAAAATAAAATAAAATAAAATAAAGCTTGCTTTCCTTTAACATGAGAAATTAGCAAACTTTGGGTAAGAGAGAAGGATAGCAGAAATTTGCCTTTCTCATGTATTTATAATAAAAAATACAATGGTTGACTGTATCAGACTGGTTTATAAGGCTCTGTGGTCACATTCGAGCCTACTCCCCTGTCTCATCTTCCCTCCTGTTCCCCTAAACCTGCTTCTCTTCCCAACCTGCCCCTCTTACTCCAGCGCTCCTTTTCTTTTTTCTTTTCCACTTTCTCTTTCCCTTCCCTTCCCTTCCCTTCCCTTCCCTTCCCTTCTCCCTCCCTCTCCCCTCCATTCCCTTCCCCTCCATTCCCTTCCCCTCCATTCCCCTCCATTCCCCTCCTGTCCCCTTCCCCTTTCCTCATTCACCATGCAGGCAAATAACAAAAGTGTAAGGAAAAGCTTGGAGCTAGGAGTGCCTTCCTCATCTTGTATTTTCTGTGCTCTGAACCTCTAAAGTCACCTTGCACAACACTTGAAGGGATGATTACGTTTTTCTTGACCCTTGGGAATGATGTCATTATCCAGGCTTGCAGTTCCATCTGTAACAGCTGGCCAGGTTAGCCCCAATTCGGGCTTGATTATCTGTTTTGAGAGGAGGCTTTATCTTCTGAAGTAACCCCTCCCAAGCATGCACACTCTCTCTTCTGTCTGTCTCTCTGTCTGTCTCTGTCCTCTTTGTCTGTCTCTGTCTCTCTGTCTCTCTGTCTCTCTGTCTCTCTCTCTCTCTCTCTCTCTCTCTCTCTCTCTCTCTCTCCAAAAGAAAGCTCTGGAACACCAGAATCTGGATGAAGCAAAGAGGAAACTTATTTTGTAAGAACCTCAGAGTAGAACAGACATCTCATGCAGATGGAAACAGCATCTAAAAAGGCAGGAGGAGGAAGGCAGCATAGCATATTTTAGGGGACTCCAAGTGGTTCATTCAGTTAGGCTAGCTTTGCATCAAATGCCATAAGGCAGGCAGAGAGGGTGAGACGAGAGGTGAGAGAGGAAGTAGGGTGGGAGCCTGTGCATGCCCATGTTCTGCTTCGCTATTTATAGGTAAATCGTATTTGGGTGTTAATGCCATACCCTTCTGGGGAAAATCTATTTTTGCTGCCTGACTGCACTGATAAGATTTTGGGTGGGTAGAAGGGTTGTGAGAGTTTCTAGGATTTTGTTTCACTTCTTGGGATATCTGGCTGAGAGGAGATGGCTTTCTAAGGATCATGAAGGGATATTTGCAAAAGGCTGGATTACCTAGTGAAGAAAGTCTGCAAAGGGGAAGGCACCACTGGGGCATAGCAGACCTGTCCAGAGGTGGAGTTGATGATGCTTCTTGTCCCTCACACAATACCAGAAGCAGGTCAAGAGTGAGCATAAGTGGTTCACTTAGAAGGTACAAAGATACCACCAGGAAGAATGGAGGTGACACTGGAAAGGGAAAACAGCTGAGGAAGTTTGCATTTTTGAGCCATCCACCACATGGGCTACCTGAAACACAGCCTCTTAAAACCTACATCTCAGAATCGTTCTTGTTAAATGGCTAGCCAGTGGGGTATCCAGCATTGCTCTTAACTAATGGCAAAAACCTGTCTAT
Source organism: Mastomys natalensis (assembly GCA_021653895.1). Lineage (NCBI taxonomy): Eukaryota > Metazoa > Chordata > Mammalia > Rodentia > Muridae > Mastomys > Mastomys natalensis. The sequence continues at coordinate 447,736 of JAJTUV010001042.1, forward strand.
ATCAATATTTTATTGACTTTATTATCATTTAATTTAATATAATTATACAATTCCCTCCCTCTTCGTATCTCATGTCTGCCTCCTCCCAAATTCACAGCCTCCTCTTTTGAGCCATTGTTACATATGCATATAAATGAATCAGCATGCAAATATATCCACCGAGTCCTTTCTAGTTGTCTGTATTTATGTTTCTAGGACTAGTCACCTGGCATTGGATAACCAATCAGAAAACTCATGCCTAGGAAAGACTAATTCTCTCTCAGCAGTGTTAATTGCCAGTTGCCTTAACACCCTCCTCCAGCAAACAATAAAAGCACACAGCTGTCACTATAGCACTTGGGGGACTGAAGCAGGAAGATTGCTATGAGTTCCAGGCTGGCCTCAGGTAGAGTGAGACTTTGTCTCAAAACACTGATCTGTCAAAGGAAGGGAAGCAAGAGTCTCCAGCTTGGGAAGCCTCCCTATTAACAGAGGGGCTCAGATTGTTTTCAGTCAGAATGGCGAGCATGGAAATGGAGAGTCTAGTGATTCTGGGTGGAGCATTTAGATGGAGCATCTACTGCATTAGGTATAAAGATCTGAGTATGTGAGGAGTTAATGCCCAGTACCTGCTGTATTAAGTATATGAGGAGCACCTATCCAAGTACCTTCTGCAATAGGTGAATAAGAGACATCCATCCCTAGTACCTGCTTCAATAGGTATGTGAGGAGCACCCAGCCCTAGCACCTGCTGCATCTGGCTTTTCATCTGTACATTTGGTTTCGAATGTGTCTGTTTCCCTTTTATCACGTGAAATATACAATAGTATGCCTACATGTGTTTGTGCAGTTGAAATGGATTTGGCTGGAGAGTTTACTAATTCCCTTGAGCGACTGTGACTTTACTTGCCTGCCATGGGCAGCTGGCACTGTGTGCTGTCCAGCTGCATCAGAATTATGGTAAGGAAACAATTGAAAAGATAAACCCACTTCACACAAAACCAATAAAAGGGAAATTACTACACCTGGGAGCTGGCAGTCTCTAGGAGAGTCATCAGGTACAGCTTGAATCTGGAGCTGAGAAGATGGAAATCATATTTGACATTATCCCACTTGATGTTTTAAAAAAGGGGTTTGAGATTTATTTTTATATGTATGAGTGTTTTCCTTGCATACGTCTTTGAATCAAATTTGTGCAGTGCCTGCAGAGGCCAGAAGAGGGCATTAAATCCTCTGGCGCTGGAGTTACAGACAGTTGGGAGCCACTGTTGGGTGCTTGGAATTGAACCCTCTGGAGGATCAGCCAGTGTCTAACTTCTGAACCCCTCTTTTGATATTTTATTGGTCTTTTCCTCTGGATCCCATTTTCCTTTGACTTTTAGAAAATGGTGGCAGGAGTCTTGGGCTTGCAGCCTGTCTTTCTTTCTGTCCTGCTTAAAACATGACTTACTTTAAGAAACAAGTACAGTGCTGGGAATGTAGCTCTGAGATAGAACATGTGCCCAGGAATGTGTGAGACCCTAGGTTTGATCCTGAGAATAGAAGGAAAGGAAAAGAAAAGAAAAGAGAAAATGGCAATAAAACAAATGAATTAAAAAAAAAAAAAAGAAAACAAAACACCAAACTACAGTGCATTCAAGATTGAATTGAATTCTCTCTGATTTCCCTTCCTGACACATCTTTGATGATCTTAATCTGGAGTCTTTCTTTGCTAATTAGACAGGCTGAAGTCATAAGTACCTGCATTTAAATATGCAGGTGGGCAAAGTTTCAGCTAAGTCTCTGTAGATGGAAAGGTAGAAGAGAAGATAAAGTGGGTAATGTGGATGGCTAAACCAAGTATGAAGAGGCCAAGCAACAGTTGATGTTTATGTTTGAAACAGAGAAAAGACAAATGGACTAATGGATACCCAACATCATGCTCTTGTAACTGGGAACTCAAACCTACATCAGAGGCTTCTTATGAAACCAGGATGTGGCACAGAATTCCAGTCTTGATGGTGTCCCCTCCCTGCTTCCTCCTTCCTCAGACTGACACCAGGTGACAGATGAGGGTCTCTAGGTGTCTGTCCAAAACATGGATTGTCATTGAGTGCTGGAACCTGTAGCCCCAGGCTTTATTGGCAGTATTTAGCATGGAGCTACTTTCCATCCTTGTCTGACCCCACTTCATTCTGCACTGCGGCAGGAGGAACTGGATGCTGAATTGATTCCCTCAGTGGGCAGTGAGTGTGCTGTGGCGGGCAGCTATCCTTCTGGAGATGCTTTGGCTGGATTACAATGGGATCCTTTCTCACTGTCTCCACATACAACTCAGTATTTTATTCCATTTTCCCTCCCTCCTTCCTTCCCTTAGTTGGATTATTAATGGAGACAATGAATGTTGGCACTGTGCCATCTAGCTGCTCCGTTCTAACAGGGTCCTTCAGCTGCTGCCGCTGTCCAAAGAATAATGTAATTAAGAGATTAACATCTTACAATTGTTGAGAATCAGTATCTTGATGTTTCTTAGCAACTTTGGAGAAATAAGTGACTGAAATCAAGTAAACAAACAGTTCTTTGGGAGTGTGATGGCTGGTACTTCTACCTTTTAGTGGAATTTTAGAGACTATTTTTTTAAAGTATAGTTACAGAATATTTATACTGCAGTTTGATAGACATTTCTAGAATTGATAGTAACGATGATTGGACAGTACTATGTTCTAGTCTCTGTGTCATCTCACAGGATGCATCCTGTTTATATTCTCACTATAAATGATGAGGGCATGTAACTCCACAGATGTTCACAGCTTACCCTAAGTCACACAGCAAATCTATTGAGTAGCAGTACCTGTGTTTATACCTATATCTACTTCAAACAATGCCTTCTGAGCCCCCTAAGGCAATACCCAGAAGACATTATAGTATTAGATTCTTCAAGGTGAAAGCCCATGCGTATCTTTTTAGCTAGAGCTACAATATGTATTTTTTGAGACAAAGGTCATCTGTGTTCCTTACAAGAGCAGTATTTTCAAGGGAGAGGAAAATCGGACCAGGACAGCAGTCTAATTGTAACATCTGGTAGGTTTCCTGCTTTAAAAGAAACCAATTGTATTTTTTCAATTTTAAAAACCATGATCTGTCTAGTCTTCAACTTTCCAAGGCCTGACATGTTTGGGGACACTGTGGTAACTTAACAAAATTCCATGAGCAAAATTGGTTTATTTTCTCTGAGTGTCAGACTCTGCCTCTATATAATGGGATAACATGTGAGGGTTGGATATTGTACAACACATTTGAGAGATGCCAGTTGGTACTGTTTTGTTTATTTTGCTAGATCTCTCTCTCTACAAAACTGAGTTCCGTGGAGAAAGTCTGATGGGTGGGGGTGGTCAGAACCAATTTCAGAAAGGAAAGAAGTCCAGTCCAGTTGGTAGCATTTGATGTCAAAAGGAGCCATGGAAAGATAAGGCATGCTAAGGTTCATTGCTGGCACTAGAGAAGTCCAATAAAAAAAATGATGTGATACAGTAGGCTAGTCGACTATGACTGGCCTGTCACTGGGCATTAGGGTCTAAGCCAAACCCTGCATAGTCAGAGTTATGCACGTTGTGGACGGGAACTGACATTCTGCTCACTTCTGTATAACAAGGCATTTCAGGACCCAGTTGCTTAATTTCTGTGGATCAGAAATTAGAAGGGTTTGTTTATGCTCCCTTATGTCTGAAGTGTCAGCTGGGAAGACCTAACAACTCAGGATGTCCCACTGACTGGAAGTAGAAGCCACCTGGAGGCATCTGTACTCTTTTGTGGAGTGTTGATATGATGCTTACGAGATCAACTGATCTAGTAAAACCCTTGGGTCTCTCTGTGTGGCTTTTCCACATAATCTAGTGTGGGTTTTCCACAGCATGGTGCTAGTCATTCAGACTGAGTGTCCTATGAGACTAGCCAGAAAAATGTGGCTTTGATTGTCACATAATACCACATATTTTAGGCTCAAGGGGAGGAGACACATACTCACTTCTGGTAGGAAGGATGCAAAATTGGTACTAGAGGGAAAGCTTGCAGAAACGGAGGCATTTCATCTATTTCTGGGAAACCCAGTCTCTTTACACACTCACAGTAGAGTGTGAGTATGGAACTGTTAACAACACAGTTTCCAGAATCAGACCTTTTGCTTCACATCCTGACCCTCCTACTTACTTGTTGCATTGTGTTGGTCAGGTCGTTGCTAATCAACTTTCTCTTCCCTAAAATGGGACTACAGTGCTACCCCTCTGTTTGGATCACTGTGAACTTCAACTGAACTAACAACATGAAATTGGGGTGTGACCCCTATGAAACAAGCAAAGGCAAACATCTATTATTGTCATCACTAGGAAGGTTCTCAAGGCAATTCTGGTAAATGAGATAAGCCAGGATCTAGTGACCATACTCAGAACATTCTAGCTAATTCAGTAGACATTATGATCTAATGCTAAGATGTAGAATCTGAGGCCATAGCAGATTAGTTGCTATTCCTCTAGCTCAGAACTGATCTCTGGGATGGGGCCTCCACCTTAGCATCCAGCAAAGAATAAGGTGATGTGGTCTTTTCAGAAATGAGATAGCACAGGCAGGATGGAGTCTGCACCTGTTACAGCTAACAATCCTGACCCTCCAGTCTGCCTTTCACTTCTCTCAGTGTAAGTCTCTCTATGTCTCATTGAGCTCCTTATTTGTCAGGTAAAAGGCTGGAGACAAACTCATGTAAAGTTAACAGTGAGTGACAGAGGAAAGAGGCTCCACCATTGTGAGGGAAGCTTCTTTGTACATGATTAGACAACAGGTATTGAATCAGAGCCAGGCATCTTATAGCTGGATTTCAACACATATCCACAAACCTCCTGCTGTAAATCAGAGCCCTTTGGTTGCAGGTGATGGAAAACCAAACTAGTGGAAGTAAGAAGGAAATGTATTTCCTCACTTTAAATGGTCCAAGAGGAGATAGTCTCAGCCGTTACGAGTTTCTCCTCTTTCCTAGAGAGGCAGTGGCCTCTTACTTGCCTCTGTTCTCAGGCTAAACCCACTCATTCATAAATTCACCCGTCAACTACTTATTGGGAGCTTAGTAGGCCTGAGCCTTGATTTAGACACTAGGGAGAAGCAGTGGGCATGAGATTCCTCCTAGCTGGGAAAGACCGAATGAATAAGAAAAATAAAAAAAACACATGAATGTGCTCTCTACTAGTGTAACAGAGATGATCTGGTTAAGCCTGGGAACACAGCGAAAAGAGAGAATTACAGGAGGTCTCTGAACTGGCAGTATAGTATGTACGATAGCACAGGCGAATGCGTGCGTGGTGTGTGTGTGTGTGTGTGTGTGTGTGTGTGTGTGTGTGTGTGTTGCCATGTGCTGGGAAGAGACAGGGTATTCTAGGCAGAGGCAACAGCATCTGCAGAGACTCAGTGGTGAATTTGCTGTGTTGGTACAGCTGGGCCCTGGTGACCAGAGAGGAAAGCCATTTGAGAATAAAGAGAGGCACCCTGGAGTGTGGTTCTGGGATTGTGGCCATGATATGGGGCTTTTATTTAAATTTATGTATAAAAGGAAATTATTAGGTTTTAAAGCATGAAACCAATATGCTTTTCTCTTCCTGCTTCGAAGATCATCTGACTTTGTGCAGAATAATGTTGTAAAGGTAGTTTTGGGTCAAAGCTGCTATTCTTAGTGAATTGCTTCTCTGATCTCAACCCAGGGAAGGGGTATCATTGGTGAGCCTTGTGGCACTTGAGGTTCCAGACCAGCCTCTGATGTAGTATTTTGAGTGACAGAAGGAGAATCTGGGAATTTGGTCAGCCCACTCCATCTACTGATGGAAATGCAGGAACATGTAACAAGTGGGAGATGGATGTGGGGCAGACAAGAGATAGAAATCTTCCCTGAGTACCAGTAGTGTGCCTGCAGTGTGATGCTGTAACCTAGTCTTGTCCTTAGAGAGCCTTCTCATTCCTCCTCAGCCCACCTCAACACTGAGAGATTTCTTCCAAGTTTGATCCATGTGGATTCTAACTATGTGGTCCTGATCTGTCTTGTAAAACCTACCAGGGGAGCCCTGCATGATCCAGGCAGACCCTTCAAAGAGAACAGAAGCATCTTACCTCAAGTAGTTAGCTCACTTCCCTGGATAAGCTGGGTAAATTCCTGTCTTTCCCTAGAGTCCTACTATGATTCTAGTCTCTTTCCTTGGAACACTAGGGAATTCATTAGAACTTCACATGCTTTATTGGTAAATCCTAGCTGAACAGGCTTTTGTTTTTTTTTCTTCAAAGCTTAAGCCCTATTTGGCTGAAATTAAGCAGCATAGTATGCAAATGAAGTTGTGCCTCTGCCCAAATTCGGCAAAGAAATCACTAGATAGTAACTCAGGGATGTTGGGAGTCCAGGTGAGAAGCTGCTTGCAAAGCAGAAGAGGAGGCTGTGGAACAGAAGTAATTTGGGGGCCTTTGGTCTCCTGTAGTGTTGGAACATCCTTCAGTTTATAAACTTTTTATTTAAAGGGCAGAGTTGGTAAGAAAATCTCTTCCCATATAGAGTTAATCATGCTGTATAATTCCTTTAATGGGCCAATAATTATTTAGTACCTACTGTGTACAAAATCTTGGCCAATAGAGATGTAGATATCAGCAGATAAGTGTTTGTGATTAAGTTCAGTGTGGGAAACAGTTGGAAAAGCCAGCAATGTCAAGGGAACAAATGAGAGTTATAATAGAGTGGATCTAAGAGGTTAGGGAGGAGTTGTGGATGGGTAAGGCAGTGTGTATGTGTGTACACAGATCCTGTGTGTTGATTCTGGAAAATGGGAGTAGTGTGTAGAAAGGTGCTAGAGCCCACAGGATTGGGTGTTATGAGCCAGTACTTGCCAGGAGCCAGGGCGTGTGGGAGATTAATCTTGGGTAGTAGACAAAGACCAGAAAATGTTTGGGAATGGCAAGTGATGGCTGTGAAGAATGACAGACTTCATCCTTCCACAATGACAGCATCGCCCTTTGATGAATCTGAGGAGGTTGTGTGGAGAATGGAGCTATCAGAGAACAGGTGGCAGGTGAGAGAACAGCAGCAGGGCAGGAGTGACTGAAAACCAGAGCTGAGATGCTGTGGGGTATGATCTATCACTTTCTGCCACTGTGAATCACACGATTGAAAACACAGGCGTTTGTCTCTCATTTTCTAGTGGCTGGAAAGACCAAGGTCAGGATGCTGGCAGCTTTGGGGTTTGGTGAGGGCCTACTTCTAGTTTCCAGATGGCTGTCTTCTTTCTGTCATCACATGATGGCAAGATTAGAAGGAGGCCAGTATTCCTAGACACCTCTTCTGAGACAGGAGAGTTCAGCTACCATCACCAAATCACCTCCCAAAGGCAATGCCCATCTTCTGACACCAGGACACGGGGAGTCCTGTGCAGCATGTGAGTCTCAGTGGGTACATCCATTTTGTAGTAGCAGCCAAGGAGATAGAGGGATGGAAATGAAAGAGATGATCAATAGTTGGGTGAGGATAATGGCTTGTTTGAGGGAGTGGAAGGTTACTACCTTCCACTAAGCACTGTACTTTGTATTCCTCAAACTCCATTTTTAAAAACAATCCTGGAGATGTTTTATTTTTCAAAAATGAAATTTAAATGACATTTGTTAACTCGATTAATTTTTATATTTATTTTTAAAGCAATATGTTTTTGGAACTACATGTATAAGTACTGAATTTTCAGTACTTCTTCCTCTTCTCCACTCCAGTTCCTCTCAGGTTGTCTCTTTCTTCTCAAGTTTATGTCCTCTTATTCCTAAATTCCGATAATGAGTCCCATTCTTTAAAGAATAATTTCAAAAAAATTGAAAATAGATTCTTTTCTCATACACAATATCCTGATCGTAGTTTTCCCTCCCTCTACTTTACCTAATTTCTTCTACCCTCCCTGCCCTCCCCTCCAGATCCTCTCTGGCTGTCTCTTATTAGCAAAGAAAAGGCCCCTAAAAGATGACAACATAAAATATAATATGAAATGAAAACTATCATATTGAAGATGGACATGACAGCCTCAAAGGAGTAAGAGCCCCAGGAGCAGGCAGAAGAGTCACAGACCTACCCATCCTCCTATTCAGGAGTCCCATAAAAATACTAAGCTAACATCTGTAATATATACACAGAGGACCTTGTATCCACCCATGTAGGCCTTGCGGTTGCTGCTTCGGTCTCTGTGAGCTCATATGTGCCTTGCTTAGTTGAATCAGAGGGCCTGTTCTCCTAATGTCCTCCATCCCTCTGACCTTTATAATTCTGCGGCTTCCTCTCCTATGGTCTTTCCTGAACTCTGAGGGAAAAGATTTGATGGAGAACTCCAATTTAGACTTTCTTACACATAATATCTGGCTGTGAGTATCCGCATCTGTTCCTATCTGCTGCTGGAAGAAACCTCTCTGATGAAGACTGGATAAGGCTCTGATCTAAGAATATAGCACAGTTGTTTCAACCTTCCTTATGCTGTGACCCTTTAATATAGTTCCTTATGTTATGGTAACCTTCGACCATAAAATTATTTTGTTGCTACTTCATAACTATAATGTTGCTCCTGTTATGAAGTGTAATGTAAATATCTGATATGCAGGATATCTAATATGTGACCCTCAAAGGGGTCATGACCCACAGGTTGAGAATTGTGGATACAGCAGAATATCATCAAGAACCATTTTAAGATTTTTTTTTTAGACCAGTCATGCTTGGTTTTGGCCTAGGTCTTAGGGCCATCTAGTCTCTGGTTTTTGATTATCCAAGCAGTATCAAGTATGGGTTACTTTTCATGAAGTAGAGCTTAAGTCAAATCATACATTGGTTGGCTAATCACACAAGTTCTGTGTTACCATTGCCCCAGCATATTTTGCAGCTAGGATAGATTGTAGGTCAAAGGTTTTGTAGCTAAGTTGGTGTCTACATTTCTCTTTTGGTTGCCTACAGAGTACCATCCTACAACAAAAAGACTAGAACATAGGGGTGAAGGCTCCTTGTAGGCACCAGCTCACTTCTCCATGTTCAATGAGTTTTGTATGGATGTTGTCTTCATAAATGAGACCCTGTTGTCAGTTTGTGGAGAGCAATCCTTTGTCTTAGCATCAGCCTGTGTTGTTTGAGGATTTCCATGGGACCCTGTGGCCAACCATTCAATTGAATGCAACCTAGTCCCGCTACTGGAAGCCTTGCCTGGCTAAAAGAGATGGTCAATAGAGACTTTGTATTTCCCATTACTACGAGTCTTCATAAGAATCATCTTCATAGATTCCAGGAAGTTTTCTATTAGGTTTTCACACCATTCCACAAGTGCCCCCCAATTCCATCCATCTCTCCTTGCAGTTTCTCCCTCCATCCCATCTCTTCCCCACACCTCATCCTTCCTGCTCCTGTGGCCACCCATACCCAGTTCACTTGCAAAATCCATTCTGTTTTCCCTTCCTAGGAAGATCTACGTATTCCCCCTATACCCTTCCTTCTTACATGACCTCTCTAGGTCTATGGATTGTAGCTTGGTTATCATTTACTTAATAACTAATATCCACTTACAAGTGAACTCATACCATATTTGTCTTTCTTGGTTACTTCACTCAGGATGATTGTTTTTTCTTGATACGTCCATTTTTTTCTGCAAATTTCATGCTGTCTTAAAAAAAAAAAAAAACACAGCTGAATAAACTTCATTGTGAAAATGTGCCACATTTTCTTTATCTATTCTTTGGTTGAGGGACATCTAGGTTGTTTCCAGTTTCTGGTTATTATGAATAAAGCTGCAGTGAACATGGTTGAACAAATGCCCTTGTGGTAGGATGGAGCATCCTTTGAGTATTTGTCCAAGAGTGGTATAGCTGGGCCTTGAGGTAAATTGATTCCCAACTTTATGAGGAGCCACCATATTGTGGCTGCACAAGTTTTCACTCCCACCAGCAATGGAGGAGTATTGAGCCCCAATCTTAGTTATCTGGTTCTTAGAGATTCTCTTGGAATTGAAACTGACTGTAACCTGACTCCAATTTCGTGTTACTTGTTTCGGACATGCACACAAGGATATAGAGATGCTAGCGGGCACTGACTATGTGAGAAAGCCAGCATTGAGCTGTCCAGATTGATTAAATAAATTCAATTCAAGAGTAATAAATAGTACAGGGTTCTAAAATCCTTCAAATCCTCATGTGATGCAGCCTTTAGCTTTCCTTAAATGATGACCCTAAGGGTTCTATGTCAATAAATGGCGTAGTTAGTTGTGGCTCAAATTCCATCATGAATGCCTTCTCTCTGTGTGTCAGCCAGTCCCCTGGTATGTCTGAGCTCTGGCCTCTTTGAAGGATCTCTATGAAGGATGGAACAAGCTAGATCCCTGGAGTGGGTAGGGGAAGAACTCTTTGAGTTAGGACCTTCTCTCACTTTTTCTTGCTTTACTATAGTCATGAACTGGAAAAGACTGCATGCTGGTGAGATGCTATTCAATACACACACACACACACAGAGAGAGAGAGAGAGAGAGAGAGAGAGAGAGAGAGAGAGAGAGAGAGAAAGAAAGAGAGAGAGAGAAATTGAGAGAGAGAGAGATATTGAGAGAGATATTGAGAAAGAGAGAGAGAGAGAGAGAGAGAGAGAGAGAGAGAGAGAGAGAGACTGAGACTATATTGTTCAGGTTTCTTTGCTTTCCTTTTATTTTGATCCTTTCTATACTTTTCTCATTTGAGTAAATGAAAAATCCTGTGCTGGGTGACAACTGATACTCATAAAATGACAAGATGTCCCATTTGGATCAAAGTATCCTTGGCAATTTTCACCAGTGCTTGTAGTCTTCTCTGAGTGAGATTCCTTGTGTGGGGCACTAGGAACTTGTACAACTTGAAGCTCCCACAGGAAGAAGTGATGTTCCCCAGACTCTCTATATAAAGGGACATGCAGGATTTACTTTTTGCTATTTCCCCATCTCTTTCGTTGTCTGGACTTCTGAGTTTTGTTTGGTTTGTGTCAAACCATTGACCTCTTGACTCATCTCCTGAGGCCACCTGGCAGACTCATCTCCTTTTGCCTCCAAACTGATGACTCATCAGTACAGGCACCACTCAGACATTCCATATTACACTCTACACTCTGGGAGTATAGGAACTCACTTGATCTTCAAACCAACTGCAACTCTTAAGGCAGAGTTGATATTATCCCTCTGTTTCTGCACAGATATGACTGGTTCCCTAGACACAGAAGCAAGGTTTCTCATACTTCATTCATTTGCCAAGTGACCCTTAGGTTCTGTAATGTCAGCTAATGGATAGGATGATCTTTATGCATTCTACTATGTCTATCATTAAGGCAGTATGACTTAAATGTTCTCTGAAAATTAACTTCCTTTTGGAAATTTTTGTGTACTCTAAAATACAATTCTGATTCAAACACACAGTGTCATTTACAGTCCTTTAAGATAACCATAGGCATCAATATAAAGAAAGCAGAAGGAAATCAAATAGTGTCATTGAATTGCAGTTGGGGAGTATTATAAAGGTTCTCTGCCTGACGTTTGCACTCTTAGTGCTGAGGGGATAGGAGTTAAGGTCAAAAGATCTTAACGATGCAGCAACATCAAATCAAGTATTCTCCTCTATACAACAGCAAGGCTCAAGTCAGAATCCATAAGGTAATTAATACCTTTTCAGGTACCATGATGCTGTTTAAAAATATTATACATGTTGGAATATGTGTGTAGTACACATTTACATGTCTTTGTGGGTATGTACACCTGTGCACAGGTGGGTAGGCTAGAGGAGGAGGTGAGGTGTCTTCATTACATTCTACTCTTGAGAAAGGGTACCTCTCCAAACCCAGAGCCCTAAAGGCATGCAATCATCAATTCCCAACAATAGGTCCTCCTGTCTCTGACTCTTGCAGCACTAGAGTTATAGGGCCAAATGATAATATCTGGCTTTATGATTGTGCTGAATATTCAAACCCAGGTTCTGATGCTTGCCCAGCGACCTCTCTTACCCACTGAGCCTTGTAACAAGATTTTTTTCAATGCTCTTTTACTTTGTCTCCTGATATGCTGTATTTTATAACAACAGCCTCTTTGAAGAGTACTACTGGGAAAGACGAAGGACAGTTGACCCTGACCTGGTCAAATCTCTATATCTCTTTCCACTCCTTCACACAGTGTCTGACTTCTCTAGTCTTCTGCATCATCTTTAATGATTTATCCTTTTCTGGATTTAGAGCAGATCTCAGGTGGGGTTCTATGTTTGCCTTTGTGAGTAGGTTTCGTACAGGACCTCGAATGTGTCATATCTATTTACATCCTTATTATTTTAATATCAATGAATGACTTATATTTATTCAAGTCCCACATCTGACTCCAGAGCTTGGATCCTTAATCACTGTTGTCTGATCCTTGTTATTGATCACAGTGAAATGAGTTAATAAATGAATGAATAACTCACCAGCAGCAAGATTTGCTGAAATTGGTTTTTATGCAAATTTTATTTAGTAACTTTATTGAGATTTATATTAGAAAAAAGGCTATATTATTTATTCTATACTTTGCTTCATTCTGACTATTTATTTATGTTATTTATTTATTGTGTTTTGTTTACCTTAGTCTAACTCACTTAAACTCACTAAAATTACTTATAGTTTATACTCTTGCACCTTCAAGGAAGTATAAAAGGAGACAGAGTGTATTTGAAGCTCAGGTCATGCATATTATCTATGTAAGCTGATGCAACACAGGAGTGAAACTATTACTGTTCACATCTGTTAAAGGAGTGATGACTTAGAAGTAATAGATATACTTAGTTATCCTTCCATATTTGTGGGAACCACATCCACAGAGTCAGACAAACACAGACAGAAATATTTGAAAACAACTCAACTGATTGCACATGTTATAAACATGTCTATAACCTTTCTTGCCATTATTCCCTAAACAATACAGTATAACAAACCTTGCACATTTCTTACACTGCAATGGGGACTATAGGTCACCAGAGACAGTTTATATAGTCTGTATGCGCATGTGTTATGTATAAATGTGATCCTATTTTGTGTGAGGGACTGAGTGTCTGAAGACTTTGGTGTTCTCAAGAGGGTCCTGGAGTCAATTCCCACAGATGCCACTTACAACTGTTTTATAATGAAGTCCTATTGTGGCTTTGCCTGCCATGATCCTCTTGCTATGTCATTAGATTAACACCAGCCTGAGAAACTTTGTTGATACTTCTCTTGATATTTGATGTTGTCCTGAGAAACAGGGACATGGCCTAATCAGTGCATACTTTCAGCCAATGAGTTGAGTGCCTACCTGTCTATGTCGAGTTAAGGATGAAACTAAATTTTCCCTAAACTCATAGATACTGAATCCTCTTCAACTAGCAGTTTCTTCAATGTTGGTACATTCCCCAGGAAGGTAACTGGAAGAAAATCTCTTTTCTGTTTCTGTTTTAATATTTTTCTAGTAGCTGTGACTCCCTAGGTTCCCAGAGCCAGGTAGGAATATCCAAGTACAGCTGTTAGCATCTGTGGAAACTCACACAATAGGATGGGAGCTGTGAGTGCAGTTGCTCACCTCTACTGAATAATACAATGCACTCAACAGCCATTCTTAAAATGCTCCCGTGTCTTTCCATTTGATTCCCGGTTCACTGTAGAAGAACTACTTCACTACCTCTACCCATAAACTGCATACCAATATTATTTATCCCTTGCTTCCCTTATTGCCCTTTTCTTCTTTCAGTTTTTGCTATCACAAAATTAAGCCCCAAGCTATCTGGTAAGGCTAGACTTTTAATCACATGTTGAGAAGTAGAAAACAATGAGTTTAGCCTGTAGGGACTAAACACATGTTTATTAACATTATTTTAACTTATCATATGCCTATGGCTACGTCTATTAAATCTGTCACTACACATCTATGTTACCTATAATGTTAGTTTTATTAATCCGTGTTTCCCTGACTTGTTCTCCTTTCTTATCCTCTATCTCTCAATCTTATTGTAATTAGAGGATCAGGAGACTGCTCATTGTGTTGAGGGAAGATATCAGGCAGGGGGAACACTAATGTCATCTCCCCAGACTTTCTTCTTGACTTTTGTGATCAAACGTTGATACCTTTGAGATCATGGGGCAAGGATCTTGAATATGAAGTAAAATCATGAGAATTTGTAGCATGTTCTTACAACCCTAGGGACAGAGCGTTTCTTCTTCAACTCTTCCATTTGGACAATGAGTAATGTGGATTGTGAGGATTGTGGGAAAGTTCTCTATAGAGAACAGAAGTAATCTGGATGTAAGTCCTGGATGAATACATGGAAACCAGAAGATCATTAACAATTGTCAATGTGGTAGCTCTAAGCAAACAGAGTCTTGAGTGTCATCAATAATATTCAAGAAGTAAATGAAGTATTTTATAGAAGCAACAGGGAGTTGTTGAGACAGTCTGCAAAACTAGAACAGGTATACTGTACAAATCAGTGTAGTTGGGTGCAACCCAAACTTACAGGACTGTGCCACCAAACTTCAAGAAGAACTCAGTACTCCTCTTTCCCTGATACTCTTGCCTGCTCAGGGGATAGATGCTCTGGGTCAAAATTAATTTACTTAATAGGAATATGAAATTCATACAAGTGAATATATGCAGAGACATTAATATATTCAGAAATTTGTGGATTGTATGTGAGATATATAGTACATATACATTCCTCATAATCAATTTGCCATTTCATTATTATCTATAAGGATGTGGATATAAATATGTACTCTATGTGGTACAAGTGAAATCCACTAATGACTGGGAGTAGAGAGTGGATGGAAGATATTTTACGGTGTTTGTCTTTCTTCACTCTTGTTTCTTTGCTCTCTAATATCTGTTCAGCCACCCTGAACTTGCTCCAATGCCTCAAATATGCTAGGCTGTCTCTCCTACAGGTTGCACACGTGCTGCTGTTACTCATGTCTAGCACTACCTCCATCCCCTCCTCCCACATCCACTATGTGATAGACATCCTGATCCACATGCTTTTTTGCAAGGATAATTTTTACATAAACTCCAAGGAAGCTTTCAAAGGTGATTTATTATGTTTTAGGAAAATTCCTTTGACCATTCTCTTCCAAACTTGACATATTTCCAGCACTTTAATAATTCCTAGAATGTACCAAGGCTTAATGAATATTTGGTGAATGAGAGAAAACTGGAATGAATCAATGAATAAAATATGAATACATGAGTGGATAGAAGAGCAAGGAGAGGATGGATGGGCACATAAATGAGGGAATGGCATTTGCCATTTCTGTCCTCTCCATCCTCATAAGTCAGAAGCATTCTTTTCATCAGCTGCTTTGAGTCCAGCATACTGGTCAAACATCTTCATGTCCTTCATCTCATGTCAAGGAGACACATTTGCTTTTTAAAATCAAATCTTATTTAGAGCTGCCAGAGGTCGGAGCCAGTAAGGCAGCAGCATAAATCACCCCTTTTGATTTTATAGATTAGAACCTGGTCATCTGAATAGGGTACTTTCATTGACTTGTGGGGAGAGTTGCCCAGGTCCCCAAGGACACTGGAAGTCACTCATTCATTCCTCTATCTATTCATTTATTCACATTTCAATTAATATTTTTAATCAGTCTCTCCCACAGTTTGTCAGTTAAGAGCAACAATCTTGGATTTTAATAGAATTGAGTTTTAATCAGCCATGTCACTTTCTACACTGAAAGTCTGCAACATGTGTGTCTTTTCTGAACTTCATTTCACTCCTGTAGAAGGAAAGGCTCATCGTTTTAACTCTTAGGGTTGTTCTGAGAATTAAATGGGTTAATAAATGGAAAGTATTTTGTACAGCCTCTAGTGTAGAGTCGATGATAAATAAATGTTAGCTCTTATTATAAATTCTTTAAGATATGAATTCCTCCTCTCATCAAATATGGATTGAACTCCTCTTGAGTAGCGAACTCTGAGCTGAGTAAAATATGCTTCTTTCCTCTTAATATCTCACAGTCAGTTGAGTTTGACAGAGACATAGTTCAATAATTAGAAAACTTTCTGACAGATTTAGTGGTGGATATAGAAAGTGGCAAGACCAGGGAATGACTCAACCTGTCTGTGTGGAGATAGCAAAGTGGCTGGGAATGGCAGAAGAATGTGGTCTAATTGAGACAGGTAAAGTCTGGATTATCAAAATGTTTCAGCTGCCACAGGAGGATGAAATGCAGACAGGTGGGACTGGGGATAACATGGACGGTAATAGCCAGAGAGAGAGTATGGAAGATATTAAATAGGCCAGGTATGAAAGGAACAGGATCTTCATGAAGGCAGGGTGTAGATACAGAGGATTAGGGCCTTTGGGGCCTCTATATTAATTTGTTTCTCATGATATGTCTCTGGAGGGGCATCCAGGGAAACTTAAAAATGGATACCTCGTGCTCCCCCTCATACTTTGATGCTTCCTGTGCCTATGCATCAGCAAGACCCTGAATGATTGTAGGGACACTGAGTCATGGGAAAAGCTAAAATCAGGTGGTAGGAGTTAGGGAGCATTTGGATATGAGGATGGAGTTCCTTAAGTCAAACACATACTGGAGTTAGCTTCTTCAGAAGTGAGGAGGGTTATAGTACTTGTCTTCCCCCACCTTGATATTAATGTAGAGTTAGCATTGTAAAAGGGGGACAGACTTTTGATTTCTCCTTGAGCTTTTTGGGGTGACAGCTCCAGAGCATTCTTGGCTATATCTTCAGTCATCAGAGTGGGTTTCACGGCTTTATTACCAAAGCCATAGCTGAGTGTTTATGGCTGAGTGATAAATCCCTAGAACATGGATTTCTTACTGGAAGTGCTGACTCAATCTTAACTTTCACACTGCAAATGGTGCCACAATAAAATGTATATATCAAAGTTGTGGTGACTATAAAGGTCTTTTAAAATCGAGTTGACATTGCAGTATGTTTGCTTGAGATAAGGTGAGGATTTATGTTCATAAATAGAATTGTGGAGCCCGAGGAGCATAATTGGTGATCTGGGTGTTGAGATTTGGGCATCTTTTGTCCTTGATCCTCAGTAAAATTTGCTTTTCTTCTGTGGGAGGCAGTCTCACTTTTCAGCTCTCAGCTTGTCTGTGTGCACAGATAGAGATGTCATCTTAAGACCCCTTTATAAGTTCTCCTGGGAAATGCATTTCAAGCCAGTTTAATTCAACAAACTATGGTAGGTATTTTGTTTGTTTGTTTTGGCTCATTTTTTTATTCCTCTCTATGTTGGACACATTACTATGTGGCCAGAATACAAACTCAACAAGAATCATTAGAATTCATTTATAGTCTAGTCTTTGAGAAAGACTTTTTACTCATTCGCTGTTCACAGATTCCTTACTCCATGCCTGTCTATAAATGCCAGGGTGCTTAGAAGAAGCAATGGTCATGGGAAGTTTCTTGTTCTCAAGGGACTTCCACTGATGAAAGACTTACAAATAAGAAAGATATTATGGAATAAATACTGGGATTGGGCTATTCTTACATGATTGCACCAAGAAGTATTCGTTTCTTTCTAAGAAAATCAAGAACACTGAATAGAGGGAAGTTATTAGATCTGCATACTGATATCTATGACAATACCCCAACTATGGTTTGCCTCCCAATGTGTTAACTATTTGTGGTTAACAATGATATAGAAATCTTAAATGGAAAATCCCAGAAATAAACAAGTCATCATTTCAAATTCCACATTCCTCTAAGTGCATGACAATGTCTTGTGTCCCCTTGGGTGATCCTGCTTAGACATGAATCATTCAGTTGCCCATAGTGTCTGTTGTGCCTAAATGGCCCTTCCATTAGTCTCTCAAGTGTTGGAACTGTCCAGAGTGTGGGGCATCAGCTGTGGATAAGTGGAGGACTACTATTATTTACAGATCAAATCCTTGTAGATGTGAAAAAACAAGGCCCATTGAGGGCCACTGTGGCTAGAATCTAGGCAATATGTTTGGAAATAGTTCCACAACTAAATAAATTACTAATGAACTATCAGACCCCAAATCATAGAGAGTGTGGGAGGCCTGTCTTAATGATAGGTTATACTTAAAATAGAAGAGGTGGGTATAATCATGTCCACAGTAGGTGGCTGAAAGATTGATAGTTGGGACTTGGTTTTAGGAGTACTCAGAAAGGAAGCTGGTGAGGGGTGATGTAGGCATGGAGTGCAGAAAGTGGTTGAGAGGTGGCAAGTCTATTATGTGTTTTCCCAATTTGAAAATTCATATTGTCTTTGCCTATATAGTGATTTCTTTTGGAATCTATGTTTTCTCCCTGACCTGTGTTTTGACAGGTTTCATCACAGGGAGACTCTAAGTATCCCTGAAGAATCTGTAGTGACCCAGAGCCTTGGCCACCTGCTGTAGCCAAGCAGCACAAAACACACAGTTAGATATCAGCAGAGCATCCTGGAGAAGGACCTGGAGATATCCTTATCCCAACAGTCAATATTTACACTCCTCAAAGTGCTTGATTAAGATTGCTCCATCGGCACACAGCCCCTTGAAACACACATACTGGGTACATGTTCTGCATTGCAAAGTGCGCATTTTTAATATCGATCTCTCAAAATCCAACAGGCCTCATTGATTTCCACAGGACCTGGAAGAAAGACTGTGATAAACCAAAGACTCTTACAGCTTCATCAGCCAAAGAACATGACTTATTTTCCTCTTCCTTGAACTTCTCCTGGCTTTCTGGGAAGATAACTTATTTTTATTTCTCTCTTTATTTCTTTATTTTTGAATCAGCCTGTATTAAAGTCCTATAAATAACCCTGAGACACACGAAACAGATTCATTTAATTTTCCTTTAGTTATCCTAAGTCGGAACAGATGTGTGTCTGTGATAGAAAAGGGGAGGGGAGGATGAATCATAGGTGCGGGGAGGGAGATGAGCTGCCTGCTGGCATCTGAGGCAGAATATCTGATTTTTGGAGGTTGGCAGCCAGCATGAGCCCATTCTGGCAGCATCAAAGCTTGGCCCTAATGGCATCAGCCACAGCTGAGTCCCTAAGGAAGCTAAGATTCCAACTAGCCAGCCAAGTTCATAGAATAATGTGTTCTTAAACTTCTTCTGTCCATGGTGCTGAACAGTTGTTTAGGTCATTTAATGTGTTTATTTTCTTATATTACTAAAAGATATGGTGTTGGAGCAGGTAAATAAGAGGTTGGAAGCTTATCTGTGGGAGTTTCACTGAAATCTGTTCCTTGTCCAGGATTTACTCAGAATCTTGGGTTGTGAGAGACACACAGCAGATATTCATGGACAAGGCATCGTTCTAGCTTGAGAGCAGGTACTCTTTGCATTACTGATTGGGAATTGCTAAGTGTTACATCACAGGGTGTGGTGTCATGAGTCTGTCTGGGATATCAAGAATGAGTCAGCTTAGGGGCAAGTCTTCAAGTTTAAGCTCAGGAAGGAAGGGGCCAGGATCCTATCTGGCCTGGCATGATACAGTATGATGCTCAATGGCAAGAAGGATGGAGTAAGCAGAATGAAACAAAACTGGTTACATCAAAACGTCTACGATCATATCAGGAATTACCAGAGCCTACAGGACCCAGGAAGATGTCATAGTCCAGCCACATGCTCCTGGACATGGGATCGAGTATTCTCTTAAAAGTGTTAAGGAGGACAGCCTGACAGATATCCAGATAGCTGAGGTGACAGAGGTGTGCAGTTCCCAGAACTGCTATGGATGCAGTCTGATGGATTTCCTTCTCTTCATCTGTCTTTCTGAACACTGTAGCATTGCTTTATGTGGTCAGGATTTGTCAGGATGGGGATATGAGCAGTTCCTCTCAAACTTCCATGTGCACAAGAGTCACTGGCAATGATTGGTATATTATTTATTTGAAAAAATATTCTTTGAGAACTTCATACATGAGCAATGTATCTACCTCTTCTTCCTCTTCCATCTTCTTTAGCATCCTTTCCAAATTCATGATATCTTCTTATTATCATTTTACACACACACACACACACACACCACACACACACACACGTGCATGCAGCATAGCAGTGCATGCACATATGGATGGAATGCACTGTGCATGCACATTCATACAATCATGTCCTCAGCTGACTACTTGGGATTAGACAGTTTATGTGGGAACTCATTTTGGAGGAAACTAGGATATATTTGTAACATGCAGACTTCAATTTAGTAGATCTGAATTGGGCCTGGAGATTCTGGACTTTCAACAAGCTCCCAAGAAGTTCAAAGACAAACTTTGAGACACGAACTAGAGGAGTCCTATAGAAGTAGATTGCCAGGAGCCAGAGACTTCTTTGGACAGATTGGCATAAGTTATTTATCAACGGAATCATCACTGGGAAATTTCTAATTGAGACTCACTGTATTTATGTTCCCTCCACCCACATCACATCTAATTCTCTCAACACTACTAGCTATCCTGCCTCACAGACTTCTTTGAATAAAGGTGTAGAATTAGACAAAGTGCCTTGCCTCCTTTGGCAGGGCAAGTAGCTTGTGAAGATCAGTGCAGTTCAGATATCAAGATTACAGATAATCACTGCTATGGAAGCACCAGTCAGTCACAGCTGATGCAACAATAGTCTTTTAACTTTGTATCACACAGCACTGAGATGCTAGGCCATCACTGAAGAACTCTTGAATCTTCACAGTCCTATCCGATGAAAAGGGATTTCATGTGGGTAAAGGCATGCAAACCATGTGAAGTGTTGTGGATGTGGCTTATATTCTAGAAGTGTGGGCTCTCATGTAGGTGTCCGCATGCTCTGCTAAAGGTCAGATAATAAATTCTCTAGGGTTTACAGATCATGAGGTCTCTGTTGCAGCTCCAGAGTCCAGCTGTTTTTATATAAACACTGATTATTTGGGGAGAGCATGAGTGGGAGTAGGTAGTTTTCCCGGGGAAGTCTCGTTTCCAGGATTGATATGCAGGATGTATCCTACCATGATGTTGAACAGTGTTGTTCTAAGATTCTTACCAAGAAGACTCTGTCAGAGTTGCAAAATCCAGGGAAGAAGACAGACACATCCTATGCCATCAATGTAGCTTTATTTAATTCCCTTGCAAATGACCAACAGTGCTCAGTCTGAATGGAGAATAAGCAAAAATAAGTATAGAGAACTGAATTCTTGGCAATATTGGCCTCTTTGGTAATGAAGTTGTTAGGGCTAGCAAACAACACCATGGCTGCAGCTTCATACTGAGAAATGTGAAGGTGTTCATTGAAAGGATCAGAAATCATAGAGAGAATCTCTCTGAGGCAGAGTCCCCAAGATAAATGTTACCAGTTAAAAGCTGTCCATTCTCTGGTGATACCTGCCTGATGAGACTGTAAAGAATCAGGAAAGAAGCCCTGAGAGAATGTTTGCCTTTTCTTGTTCATCAGGAGCAGCATGGAGAGAATTAGGTGAGGAGAGTTCTCTGTTGTTGATATCAAACTCCATCTCTACTCAGAGAGATGGAGTAAAGTTCTCAGGGTGGGACCTTCATGGCTGGACAGGGTCATTTAATCTGCTGGAGAACACTGGGATTTTTCACTTCTTTATCTTCACCTCACACTCCCAGGCTCTGGCAGAATGCAGAGAGAGGTGGGTTTTACTTATCTTTACTTTCTCCAATATCTCCAAATTCTGATCAAGTGAAAGATGAATAAATGATCTGAGCTCTGACCCAGAGTAGCCAGGGCATGAACAATAAAGATGTGGCCTTGGAAAAGCCTTCTAGAGACGCCGGATAGAGCAGAGACTCTGTGATGGCTGCAGATTGTGAATGCCTCAAGGTCATTCAGCAAAGAAATTACCAGGTGGACAAAGGAAAAAGCGACTATCTTATTCTTGCTAACTGGCTCAGAAGCAGGCTGGCATGGACAGAGATAGTCATGCTTAGGGAATGCCAGGGCTCATAGTGGAGATCTATGCCAATAATCTTGTGTCTTATCCCACTGGTTCCTGATTTCTCATGAGTCATCAGTGAGGTTCTCTCTCTCTCTCTCTCTCTCTCTCTCTCTCTCTCTCTCTCTCTCTCTCTCTCTCTCTCTCTCTCCCCTCCCCCAGCTCCTTTGGATTTTCAATAGGTTCCTCCCTCATCCCCTTTGCCATGTTTCTTGTGATCATTTCTTATTTAGTTTAATGCCGAGCTCAAAAGGAGTCTTAGCTGGTACACTGTCCCCATTCCATAAATCACAACTTCTGCCAGAGCCTCTCAAGCTCCCCCGCCCATTTACCACCTCCCTCCTTAGAATGTCAGCTCCAGCAGAGAGAGGCCAGGTCTGCTTTTCTTTAGTACTGTGCCCACACCTCTGGTTGAGCAGCATTGATTGAGGTGAAGATGTAATCATACATGCCTTTGGCTGCCTCTGGACTGGTGCTAAGCCTAACTATCTACAGAAGGGCAACATTTGTATTTGGCAGGGCTGGAGAGCATGGATGGATGAGGTATTTCTTCAGCCATAATACATTGGCTTCAACTAAGAGGTAGTTCTATTTCCAGAATACAAAGAGGAATCAAAATATTGTCTTCCTCCAAGTCAGCATCACAAAGTGGAGAGAAAGAGAAACACACTAAGAGACTAGTTGCTTGACAGTGAATATTCTGAGATGAGAGGTCTATTTAGGGTGTTCTAGGTGAAGGCAGGGAATACAGTTGCTAGTAAGGTTTCAGTGTGCAAATAAAACACTTGGAATCTTCAAGAGGGCAGATTCTGATTGGGCAGGTCCAGGATAGTGGCCTAAGATTCCATGGTTCTAACAAATTCTAAAGCGATGTTGCTACTGGTACAAATGGACCATGGAAGGGGTTGAATATTTGTGTCTCCTCCAAATTCATATCAAAACTGAACCTCTGAAGGGATAAGCATTAAGAAGACGGAGATTTGAGGGTGCTTATGTCTCAAGGATGGAGTCTCATGGATGACATTGGTACCCTGATGGAGAGGTCTCCAGGGAGCTTATTTGTCTCCTCCAACAGTGAGAAAGAGCCACTGCTGAAGCAGAGAGCTCTCACCCAACACAGGGTCCCCAGTCCCTTGAATTTGACCTGTAAGAATTAAGTTATTTGTAGCCACCCATCCAAAGGCTTTTTGTTAGACCAGCCTGAGTAGATTCCCACATCCCATGAGCTATGCTTTGAGTAGTAAATCTTTTATTTTTATGTTTTTTATTTTAATCAATGCATAATTCATAGAGTAGATTGTGACATTGCAGTAACATGCATACAGTATGTAAGAGAACTGGCCTATTATTCAGATATTCTTATTTCTTCATATTAGATATGTTCAAAATACTTCCACTGGATACTCTGAAATCATGTAACTTTTCTCTACCATGCATGTCAGCTGTGCCGTCAAATTCTAAGAGTTCTTCCTCCCACCAACTGGATCTCAATGTCCTCTAACCATTATCTTCCCATAGTTCTTCCCTCACACCCTCCTCAGAGTTGGTAGCCACTTGTCTCTTCTCCTGTGGGTTTGTGTGTGAGGGGTATTTGTGTAAATGTTCCTGTGTATGTAGGTGTGTGTCTTTGTAGGTATGCATGTGGATATAGATGTCAGAGGTTGACACTGGGTGTTTTCCTCTCTCCCTGTCTTAAGAGAATCTCTCACTGAACTTGGAGCTTACCCCATCCATCAAAAATAGCTGGCTAGTAAGTTCCAAGGATTTGTCTGCTTCTGTCTCCAAGTGATGGGATTAAGATTTGCACTACCGTGCCTGGCTCTTTACATGCCCGTTGGACCCAAACTCAGGTCCTCTTTCTTGTACAGCAAACACTTTATAAACTGAGCCATCTCCTCAGCCTAGAGAGTAACTTTTTCATTTATGAGTGAAAACATGTGTTACTGTCTTTGTATGCCTGATTTCTTCCACTTGACATGTCAGTCTTATCCATGTACCTGCATATAAAAGAATTTAATCCTTTCATTGGGTGACTGGATGGTAATTACTTCTTAAAGGTTTATAGAAGTGACATGGATAGATCTGGAGAAATAAACAGTTTTACAAGATGTCTTACTTAGTTGATATTCTATTGTTGTGAACAGATACCATAACCAGGACAACTCTCAACTCTTTTTTTTTTTTTCAAAAGTGTAATTTACATTTATTTTTTTCTGGGCACACATATTTATGTTTGTGTGGGGGCCCATGCATGGAGGTGAGAGGACAACCTTCAGTTGTAATTCTATTTTGTGGGTACTGGGAATACTAACATGGGTGTGGGTCTTGTTGACAATTCAGTTTGTTCCCAAAGTCATCATGCTAGCTCTATCCTAAAAGCTTTTAATCATAACATTCCTTCCCTTTCCCCAACCTTACCCTCACTTCATAAGTAAATAGGCTACAACTTGAAAGGTTCACAAAGTATTTAATAATTACAACATTATGAAAGACCACAGTCCATGTGTCATGTGAGACTCAAGGTAATCTCTTAACTGTGAGCTCCTACAACAAACAAACAAGTGACTACTTTTCTACATACTGATATAGAAGAAGGGTTTCAATTCTAAAAGAAACAAAAGACACCAAGGAAGGATCATCCCCAAAATCCAGCTGTCTGACAGCTCCACTTTTGTCATGATTGTATGAATGATTCCAAAGCCTTTAACACATTCTCCAAACTTATAGGGATTTCTATTCAGCATGAAGCTATTGATAACTTTTAGGGTCTGAAGAAGTGTTAAGATTTTATGAGCCTGGCAGTGGTGGTGCACACCTTTAATCCCAGCACTTGGGAGGCAAAGGCAATGGATGTCTGAGTTCGAGACCAGCCTGGTCTACAGAGTGAGTTCCAGGATAGCCAGAACTACACAGAGATATCCTACAGGACAACTCTTACAAAGGAAAGTTTTTAATTGAGACTGGTTCAGAGGTTTATTCCATTGTCATCATGGCAGGAAGCAAGAGGACACACAGGTAGACACGGTGCTGGAGAGGAGCTGAGAGTTCTATATGTGGATCTGCAGGCACCTGGAAAAGAGACACTGGACCTGGCTTGAGCTTTTGAAACCTCAAAGGCAACTCACAATGATATACTTTGTCCACTGAAGCCCTACCTACTTCAACAAGGTTATACCTCCTGATCTCTGCAAGTAGCACCACTCCTTAATGACCTTAATCATCAAGCTTCCAAATATGTGAGACTATAGGGATGATTCCTATTCAAACCACCACATAAGGTATAAAGAAAGGATGGAGTTATAATAAATGAAAATAGAACACAAAAGCATGGTTTGTATGTGTTATTTGTATGGTGTATACATATGTGTCTGAGGTATGAATGGATATGTATAGGTGTGGAGTGTATATAAATGGATGTGAGGTATTTGTATAGGTAGGGCTGTGTGCAAGTGTGTATGGGGTATATTGTATGTGTATGTATAGTATGTGGTGTGTCTGTTTGGATTGTAGTATATACATGTGTGAGGACAGTACATATGTAGTGAGCAACTGTATAGGTTTGGGATGCGTATTGTGTCAGATTATATATGTATGTAAGATGTGTGTAGTATACATGTGTTTGGTGTGTGCATTTTGTATTGTGAAAATAGTTTCAATATAAAACATATATGTACATAATATGTACATATGTGGACCTATGTGCATTATGTGGTATATATAGCCTATATGTGCCATGTTTCTATGTGTCCAGGAATGTGTCAGGGTGGCATGTATTGTAGGACTACAAGCCACTCACTGGATCCAGAGGTCTGGTGTGATGGGATGCCAGGGTTGGACCACATAAGAAACCATGCAGGCTTGTTAAGAAAACAATCTAAAGGATGTTCTTTGAGGAAGAACATGTTGTTGACTGGCTGACAACCATTTGCTTTTAAAGGGATAAAGGCTCAAAATAAAACCAGATATCTTCCCTCAAAAGCATGGTTTCTCAGTCAGGACCATTGACATGTCATCCTGGTCAGTCTGTGGTGGCTATCTGTGGCTCATCCATGCACCATGACATCTTATTGGATACTGTTGGAATTCCAGGAGCCCTAGTCACTGTACCCCAGAATGACTACAGACATGGTGAATATCCTCTGAGGTAAGAAATAGCCTGTGTCTGAGAACCACTATTCTTCAGCTTAAAATTCTTCTCTTCGTATTCACCTCATGGATATCCAAGCCCTTCAAATATTCAGTAGTCCGCAAGACTCCTAGAGTAGGTTCAGCTAGGAGCCCCATCGATCTGTTTGCTGTTTCTCTGAAGCAGCAGAAGAACAGGGTCTGTCTGGAGTTGAAACACAGACACAGCTGCTTAGGAATTCTGTTTTAAAATTAGGAAAAGTACTTGTCTTTTCCTTCATTTCTTGGCCCCTTTCCCCCAAATGCAGAAGAAAATTGCTGAGGAAAATACAAGCATGTGATGAAAATCTCAAGTTTTCCATATCTGTGGATGGGATGTGTTTGAATTGTTCATCATCATATCAGATCAGAGAGGCTGGGTTTTTACATGGCCTAAGCTGATATATCAGAGATGCTCTAGCCTTAAACATTGCTGTTGCTTTTGCAGAAGCAGGGAATGCTAGGTAGGCAACACCCTTGTGAAGATGCAAACAATAAAACTTACACTTTTGAAATTCTTACTAGTTCAGAGTATAGTCGGAAGTACAGGATACATTGTGCTAGAGTATTGTGCACTGAAGCTTAAAAGAGACTTGGGTCCCAGCTCAGACAGGAGGATCATGAGTTCAAGACCAGCCTAGGCTTCATAGTGATTCTGTTTCTAAAGCAACAGCAAAAGAAGACAATGACACCTGATGTTTGAGCCCTGATGGCATTATTAAGTTAGAGAAAGCTGTTTAGTTTCTCTAAGCCTCAGTTGCATGAGTGGTTGGAAGAAAGCAGTTGTAGGAGGATTAGGTGAAGCATGGGACTAGAAGGACTAGCTAGTTGCCTGACGTGTAGCAATTCCTTGGAAAAGAAAGTTGATCAGGCTTATCAGTGTGTCAGGCACAAGCTTTATCATATTTATTACTTCCTTAGTCAGAAAGGAGGGAAACTGAAAAGTATCATCTGTGATATGCTAGACAACCCTATAGCATATGACCCACTGGCAAGCACCACAGATATACTTAGCATGTCTCTGGCACTCTATAGGCTATGAGTGCATAAAGTTCAAATCAGCACTCTGGTGGTTTGAATATGCTTGGTCCATGGGGAGTGCCACTATTAGGAGGAGTGGCCTTGTTGGAATAGATGTGGCCTTGTTGGAAGAAGTGAGTCACTGAAGTGGGTTCTGAAGGATCCTAGTGCTCAAGTTCCATCCAGTGCAGTAGAGACTCTCCTTCTGGCTGTGAGCTGAATCAGGTCTTTTGTCTTCAGATCAAGATGTAGATATCTTGGCTCCTTTAGTACTCTGAC
Organism: Mastomys natalensis; assembly: GCA_021653895.1. Classification (NCBI taxonomy): domain Eukaryota; kingdom Metazoa; phylum Chordata; class Mammalia; order Rodentia; family Muridae; genus Mastomys; species Mastomys natalensis. Next base: position 475,105 of record JAJTUV010001042.1, read on the forward strand.
TGCCTGAATGCTGTCATGCTTCTTGCCCTGATGATAATGGACTAAACCTTGAAAAGTGTAAGCCAGCCTTCAATTAAATGTTATCTTTTATAAGAGTTGCCTTGGTCATGGTGTCTCTTCACAGCAATGGAAACCCTAACTAAGACCTAAGACAAGCACCTATCTGCCTCTGAAGCAAATGTTCATTTACTATTACAAGTTTACAGTAAGGCCTTGAAGCTTCGAAGGCAAATTATCAGAGCTTTGCCTAGTGTCTTACAGCTGTCTTTCTTTCTTTCTTTCTTTCTTTCTTTCTTTCTTTCTTTCTTTCTTTCTTTCTTTCTTTCTTTCTTTCTTTTTTGTTGTTGCACTATGTCCTAATCTTTGAATATGTTCATAAGATGGCTGTCCCTGTTTCCCTTCCACCATGTTAGTCCTGTGGCCTTGGTGAGGATGTTTAACTTCTGTTAGCCTCATTCCCAACATGTCTGAGAAGTGACACTACACCCATTGCTTTAAAATGGCCCTGCTCTAGTTCTGTTATTTACTTGGGTCTCAGTGAGAATGCAGACCATCATCACTCCTCCTTAACAGACCAGATATGGATTGCATGGGGAGGCTGAGCAGAGGTGATGCTATGAGCCTTTTTGGATAAACTTGAGCTTCCTTCCATTGACCACATTGACCAAAGACCTTCTGCGTATCTCCCCATCAGTGCACACCTTCACTTTGATCTTTGTTGTAACACGAAGTCGATATGTGAAATTATTAGGCTTTGGGGGAAGCAGACAGAGTTCTATAATCTGCAGCTGTTTTCTTTGGCTGGTCAAACCTTCAAGCAATAAACTTCACCTTTATTGACAAACTTCAGATGCCTTTCAAAAAATAAAACAAACAGGTAAGAAGTAGAAACTTGTTCAGGGTGAAAAATCTCTTGCCCTTGGCCATATATTTATTGATTCATCCGAACTACATGTACTTTAAGATCTCAGAATCTTATTAGGATCCGGTTGGAGCCTGTTTTTGCGATAGGGTGCGTGAGAGCATTGCTGAAGGGCCTGGTTGCTGACATAGACTTTTGTGTTGTCTTTCTGCAAACGTATAACATAGCAATTCAACTCGACACACATTTGTTACATGGAAACAGCTATATACAGGTGATATAGATATTAAATGTCTAATAAAGTGCTCCCTTATAATTTTATTTGATCTGCAAATAATATTCCACAATAAATAGAGTGTGCCCTATTATCTCTATGTTCCTGATGAGGAAACTGACTCTCTGAATACAATAAAATAGATGTCATTCACTTGGCCACTAATTTTAGTTTCACCAATGTTTGATGAGTATTTGATTTATGTTTGGTACCAGGCATGCAGCAGTGAACTCCATAGATAGTGGGCATGTGGAGTTAAGGGCTATATGAGGTGAAATGGTCTTACATTGTTCAGCACATATGCGCACAGAACTTGGAGACAACTGTGGAACAGTATATGGCATGAACAGTGTCAGTGGGAGCTGACAATACAGCTGATGGGAAGTAATACATGATGGAACTCTAAAGAGGAAGGGCAGCTTGGTAAATGTAGTGGTGATAGGGCAGAGACTAGAGAGATGGCTCGTGTTTAAGAGCCTTTGCTGCTCTCTTTGAAGACTACCCACCTCAGGCAGCTTACAACTGCTTATGATTGAAGCACTAGGGAATTTGCTGTTCTTTTCTAGTCTCTGTGGGCACTGCAAAGACTTTCACGAAATACACTTGTATAAAAACAAATAAGACAGGCAGTGGTCAAGACCTTTGATATGGACATCTACACTTACATGCATATTGGTGTGCACATAACATGCACACAGAGAATTGAGCCAATAAGGCATGAGGGAGAAAGCTAGTTCCACAGCTCTGAGTTTCCAGTGAAGACCCAGGATTCACAACCATTAAAGGGAGGAATAGGTCTTGAGGCATCTGGGACATGTACCTTTCTCTATTCTGATATCTTTGAGTTCACATAAAGGCCATTGTTTTTAATGCCAATGTTGGCATGGTCACCTTTCTGTCTCTCCATTTCTATAAAATCTTGTTTTGACTCCTGTCATAATCTGAGATGTGCCCCCTGCCTCTCCTCTGCCTATAACACCAGACTTCCACTGAGTAGCTACAGTGACCCCCTTCAAGAAGACAGCATTAGATCTCCTAGAATTGGAGTTATAGGAGGTTGTAAGCCACCCACTGTGAATGCTAGAACTGAACCCTGGTCCTCTGAAAGAGCAGCGTGCACTGCTGAGCCTTCTCTCTAGCACCCAATACTCCATACTCTTATTAATCACCCCTGCACATCCAAAGTCCACTTCTGAGGTCTAGCCTGCTTTTGCTTCATCTCCTACCAAACTTGCTTTATTCATTCTTCATATATCCTGGCTTTCTACAGGTACCCCAGTCCTCCTAATTCCAGGGGCTACCTTGTAAGCTTCAGTTCCCTCATTTTTTTTCCTTTTGTATATAGCAGTATTTTTCTAGGCTTCCATCTCTAAAATTGTTTCCTTTAATCCTTGTAACACATTTTATTCAGGAAAGCTATACACAAAAAAAAAAAAAAAAAAAAGAAAGTAAAATGAACGACATGGCTTATGAACATTTAAGGCTAACCATTCCCAATTCTACTAATATTGTAGTTTCTACCATAATCTTTATGATTATTGCACCATTGCTTCAATGTCAGCTTTCTGGTAGTAAAGGTCTCTATCAGTCTTGTCTGTTACTTTGTCCAAATACTCATACATGGAACAATTGCCGATGCTCAAAAAAAAAACAATAAAAACAAAAAAACTGTATAATTGATGAAGGAAGAATAAAAATGCTAACTGCACTTTCAAATTTCCAACCTTGTCAGTTCAGTCAAGAGACTCAGAATCTACACATATAAACCGAGCCAGTCACTGCATCTTGCAATTTTGCACCTATTATTCTTGGAAAGAAGCAATCCTGGATATATTACAGATGAAGAAGCTGTGATTGAGAGGATTTTAATACTCCTTCCTGGCTGATCAAGTAATAAGTCACATAGCCAGATTTTTATTTCAGGACTAAGTTGAGTTGATGTTAGGACTTCCCTTACAGTGAAGACCCGTCCCTCCATCATTGGAGGAGAGTGAGGAAACATGGACCGCACAGGAAGGCAGGAAGCAGTAGTGTTTCTCCTTACTGAGACTGGAAAGATTTTCAAAAATAGAAGCTTGTACAATCTGTTTTTCTTGTCACCTCACTGGCAAGAGAGCTTTGTGGTGCCTACTCCAATTCCTTGGATATATGTCATCTCTGAATTTCAGCCTTGGCTTCCATTTTCCCTGCTGGATCATGCTGATTATTTCTTTCCTAGGTTTTGACTCATAAGCTAGGACAAGTCTATGGCTTCTGTTTTTCTTGCCTTCTCCACCTAACTCTTCTGACTTCCACTTCTTTGACAATTGGCCATTTTAGTTCAAATGATAGTATTTCTGTAAAATTCATATTTTGAATGCAAATAATATCATCGTTGTATTTGGAATCAGGGCCATATGCAATTGCTTGTGATTAATGTCTTTATTAAAAATATCTTGGAGAGTTATGTTGTTCTTTCCACCCTGTGACATCACAGTAAGATAGTTCCATCTTGAATTAGGAAATAAGCTGTTATGAGATGCAGAATCTGATGAGACCTTGATCTTGGACATCTCAGCCTTGGGAACAGTAAGTGTATTTCTTTGGTTTATGAGCTAAACATTAGAATGGAATTTTAATATAGAATCCCAAACAAGACCAAAGCATAGGCCATCAAAATAAGAAAAGTCCTTGAGAGAGAATTGTTCATTCAACAAATACTGGTTGAAAAATTATGGTAGCCCAGGATGTGGATATCTCTATCATTGAAGAGATAGCAGCTGTTAACTAGTGTCATTGCTGTAGTACTTTCTGGGGACAGTATGCCACCATCAGTGGGTGTTATTGGAAATGCAGATTTATGGGCTGCATGCCTCCCTATTCCAGTATCAGAACATAGTTCTCAGTAATCCATGCTTTAACAAGCTTTTCAGATGCTTCTGGTCTGGGGGGCAAAGGTGGGGACTAGGCCTAGGGCTTTGCACATTATGGAGTTTCTCCCCAAACACTCTGCTTACAACATATAGGAATCCTTCCTCTATCATGGTACAGATGAGGAAAGTGTGATTCAGGGGATTTTAATAATCTTTACTGGCTGATAAGGTAATAAGTCACAAAGCCAGATTTTGAATTCAGGCCCTCAGTGACTATGATGACCCATTGCCTCACTACATGTAAAATGCCTGTGCCTGACCTTGTTCTCCTCATCTGTGGCAGATGGGTAGGGCCACTGGACAGTTTTCCTTTGGAGGGCCTATAAATGTCCAGGCATCTGAAACCTAATGTACATTTCTGTGATAAAATTAGAATTGCTTGATGAAGAGAGCATCCTTTAAAACTGGGTTTTCTGGCTTCACTACATGAAATTCAGCAACCTTGTTTTCACCTCTCTCTTCCTTCATTTTTAACCACTGCTTGACAAACCCATATGCTCAGAGAATTTCAAAGAAGATGTTCTGGGAAGCCTTTTCAAATCCCAGTTTTTTCTACACTGGAGGGTTTTTTTTCCAAGGAAATAGCAGCGTTTCTGGTGGACTTTTTTTTTTTTTTTTTTTTTTTTTTTTTATGGGCAGAAAAGCTGATGTTAATTGGAGAATACAATTCTACCTACATCTTCACCAAGGTCACTAAATGCTTTTAGCCAAGCTTGCCTGACCCTTTTCTGTTTCTTTATGTCTGCACTGGGAAGACCAGGGCTTGACCTGCCACATTGCTTCAAGGGATGACTAAACAAGAGAATGCTCAAGGGGATTCTGTAGCCTGCAACTCAAGGATTTTCTCATAGGGGAAAGAATGTTGACAGATCTATAGTGAGGATATTTCTAAAACTGTATTAGGGTTTTGTTTGTTTTCTGGAGATGCTTCAGTGTGTTGTTGTTACCTGAAACTTCTGGTTTTATATTATTTTTAAAAAGACAATTAAAATAGTCTCTGAGTCTCAAATTCAGAAACAAAAGTTCATTGCAGGCCACATTTCTCTCTGCTACTGCTACAGGAGGTCCAGTTATGCAGTTCTAGCTTCAAATCCCATTCATGAATTGATTGATTGATTTGTTTGTTCAATAAGTAGATATTTATTGATCTGGATTTGAGGCATGGAGGACATTCTAGGTAAACTGTCACATCCATCATGGCTAAGTGGATTTCATTGGCTTTTTCTGGGAATGTGACCCGAACACTGCCTTTGAAGTAGCTGATGCCTACCAGTGGTTTCAACTCATCTCCGTACAAGATGGCTTGCAGAGGGTTTCTTATTAATGGTCTCCTTTGAGTTAATATTAGACACTAATATCCAAGAGCGCACTTGACATCTTCACTTGGATATTTTAAATCTACCTTGGTTTCACTGTACCTAAAATCTAAAGTTGTAATCTTTCCCACACCTTCTAATTTTCTTTTGATAATCATGGTTTGTTGAAAAGAAGTTGACCACAAAACCCAGTACCAGCCTTCTTTTTGTTGGTCAGGGTTGTCCAAGAGACTCTCAAAACATATAGCCAATTGGTTACTACCCGAAGAGATAGAAGGTAAGTCCTTATTGCATCATGCACTTCAGAAACAGAGCCCATAGACCACTGACCTAGAACTGATAAGAACACTCACTGCCCCGAGGACTACATTTGTATGGTATCAGAAGGCATCATATGAGATTCCAAAGAGAGAAGCAACCAACAGCCCTACCCAGGTATTATGCCAGTGAACTACATCGTAACACCAGTGTATCATGAAAACCTCTAAGGGTGAGCAGTGGCACGCATACCTTTGTGGTAACCAACAGTTCTCCAGTTGGACTTAAGACCCACTTAACAAGAGGAAGACCATGGCTGGTACTAGAACCCTAGCTTAGTACAGTGCTACTGTACTCATGTTTATTGGAGGGGAATCTACAACCACTAATTACTAAACCAACATAATCCCTAACAACAGTCTAAACATTTGCCCTTATACCCACAGATGGGTGTAGTTTTCACCCCTCATCAAAGGAGAGTTCTCTTTACAACTGACAGAAACCACTACAGACACCACAACCAATCAGAATGCTAGGCACAGAGTCTAGCCCCAAAGGGAACATCTAGAAAACACTCCCACACCTAAGGCTCAGGGAACATTGCAATATGTGGGGCAGAGAGATTTTAAGAGCCAGATTAGAGGATTTGCTGTGAGAGTGTGTCTCCTAATAATGTCAGAAGTTATGCCTATCAAATCTCATCAACATATTTGCCCATATGTATGGTACCAGACTGGATAGAGAAGAACTTATGGGGTTTCATCCTAGACAAGAATGTACAGGAAACTGAGGAAAGCTGCAAGCAGGAGAGGTGCTCTTCCCCAGGAAGTTTCACACCAACTGGTTGTCCAGTATCAAATGACCGGCCCTGAGAAATAACACACAAGTAACATTATACGGACTCAACAGCTTATGTTTTGGAATATATGTATATACATGTATGCATGCAATAAGGACTAGTAAAGAAAGAGGTCATGAATTTGAAGGAGAGCAAAGAATATATGGGAGATATATAGGAGTGCTTGGAGGGAGAAAATGAAGGGAGAAATGTTGTAATTAGATTAGAATCTCAAAAATAAAGGAAAAAAGACCATGACCAAGCATACAGTGTTCATTTTAAAATTTGAGAGCTAACTTTGAGCTGTCTATTTACTCCCTACAGACAACCCGTGACCATATCCTGCTTAATCTCTTGACTATCTTTCAGATTTATCAGCTTTTTCTACTTACTGATGCCGGTGCAACTAAAGATACTCTCCTCTTTAGCTTTCAAGGTAGCAACAGTGTTCTATCTGTCTCTGGTACTCAGCAAGGGTGTTCTCCACACCACATCGGGGGTGGGGGGAGATAATATTACACTTTGTTAACATTTTTGAAGTTCTTTCAGTTGCCCTTGGAATAATATTAGTATTATTTACTATCTGTACCTAATACTTACTTTGCTTAATGTACAATTCTATGTCTATTTTACCCATTCTCATATAGTAACCATTAAAGCAAAACATATCTTTACAACACCTTTACTTTGTAGAAAGCCTTGTGTATCTGATTTCTACATGTATCTACTGATTTGTCTTTGTATTTCAGGTTTCTATGCTACCCATATATTGCAAAATGAGGCTCCCTGGGGCTGGAAAGATGGTTGAGTGGTTAAGAGTGCATATCACTCTTGCAAAGATCCCAGGTTCAGTTCCTAGAACCCACATGGCTGCTTACAATTGCCTGTAACTATGGTTCCAGGGAATCTGGTTTCCTCTTCCAGCCTCTCTGACTGCTGCACACACGTGATGTACATAAATTCATGCAGGCACATATACATACACACACATACATAAATAGTGAATCTTTAAAAGTAAAGCCTCTTAAGTTCAAGTTGAAATAGACTTGCTCTTATATGTTCCTATGTGTGTTCTGTATGGTTGTCTGGACTGATTGCACAGTTATCATCTGCCATCTTGGATGATGAGCATCCTGGTTCATTGCAAAAGCAGGGGCTAAAGTCAATTTTTCTACTGTGATTTGGGAACGCCATTCTTGGACATGATTTAAAGAACATAGGGAATTTCTTGAAAGCATGTGAGGCCTTGAATACATCCCAGAATTAGAATAAAGCGAACCTGGTTTGAAAAAAGTAAGACTTACGTGCCAAGCAGCAGTTGAAATAGAGATTTTACATCTGTAGAACAGATATCAGTATTTTAGAAAATATAGCTACTACTCCTGTGTGGGTTAAGGGTCCATGACCAACCAGTAATAATAGTTTTCACATCCAAACTTTAGAGAGCCAATCTGATTGACCCAGGTGGGGTGAGGGTTTCAAGGACCAGACTCCAGGACAATAGTGTAACACAATGTAACCCTGTCTTATGAAGTAGGCGGTAGGACAGTTGGAAGGGAACTGTGACCCTTCCAGGGACTCTGAGAGGCACAGCTTTCAGGCTTGACTTTCCAAGCACCTTGATGTCTCCCAGCTCACTCTCTGTTTCAAAGCTGGAACTCAGTGTCACAGATTACCTTGTGATGCTCATGAAACACAAGCTGAATGCAGCCCAAACTTTAAAGATCTGGGGATTAAGCAGAAAAACCTCTTGTGTCTGTTCAGCAAAGAAGCTGCAAATCCCCTAAGTACCAGTGAAGGGGAAGCTTCGACAAGGGAAGCATCAGAGAAATCAAACACTTCGCTCCGCTCTCATGTCCTATAAGGGGATTTGTGGTTTCAAACAGTCAGCTCAGATGTGTCTTTTGCAAAGCCAAAGCCCGCCATGGAAGTGAGCAATAGAATGCCAAACGACTGAGGCTGGGCACTGCTGGAAATGGACAATGCAGAGATATACGTATCCACAGGATACCCCTGCTTCACCCTATCTTCTCACCCACCACAGCTTCCATCTTCCCCTTTACCTGCCATGACACTAAAATAATCCTGTCTTCCTTTAATGGGTAATACCTGTCCTGAAGGCATCAAATGATGTCCATCTGTTAATTTTCTTGAGATAGGGTTTACATGAAATAATTGCACGTATTCCAAACATTTTTAGAAAACTGCAAGTTGTGCAGCTACTATCCCCAGCTGATTTAGAGCATTTTCTTCTCCCTGGCAAGCTCTTCTGTGCTATTTTCTAATCAATCTGCATTCTCACTCTCAGCCCCAGGCAACTAGTAATCCAGTTCTCGATGGAGATTTGCCTCTCTGTGAACTTGACACTCCCCTTGGCAGAGTAGTTCTGTCCTGTAAGATCCAATATACGTTGCACATATTTGTTAAGTGATCTGGTCACTACTGTTCATGTATTTTTCTAAGTAGAGTTTCCATGACTTCTCCTTAACACTTGGGCATTAGGCGAACTTCTCTGTACAGTGCATAGTCTAGACTAGTCTATACAGGACTGGCACAGACATCCATTAAGTTCACCATGTGACCTGGGCTTATGTTCACTTGTTCCTCTTTAGAATACCTAACACTAGCATCTCCTGAGCACTGTGATGCTTAAGCTTGGTGTTCTATGTGAGTGGACTGAGATCCATCTAGGTTACATGTGAAGGGTGCCTCAGGATGTGTCTTTGAGGACCTTCCCAGGGATGATTACAGCATGAAGTTTCTGACCTAAATGAAAGGTTTATGCTGTTGTATGTTTCAGAATCCAAAAAGACGATAGAGCAGGGATGGAACTGTGAACAGTGGATCTGGTTGGAAGAAAAGTCACTTGGGATGTGTCTTAGCAGGCTGTTTATTCTGCTCTCAGTCCCACCTTTGTTGTGACTTTGCTCTGCTTCCTGGCTGCATGAGGTGGTACCACTTTCTCTTTTCTATGCTGAACCAAACCTCTGAATCAGTGAGAAAAACATTCACTTTTCCTCCATGGTTTATGTGCAGCCAGTTTTTGCTGCTGCTGTTTTTGTTGTTGTTTGTTTGTTTTTTACAGTGGGCAACGGTAACAAATGAACTCTTCTAGCTTCTCTTCTATTGTTAGTGTTTATACCAGAATCTCACAATTGTTATTTAATTTTCATATGCTTTGATGAGAAGCTGCCCCTCATTAGAGGCAAGTACAGGTGATAGCCAGGCTGAGGATGAGAGCATAACAGTGCTTAGGGAGAGAATGGCATGCCCAGACCTCAAACCCAGTCTTTGCAGCTTAGAAATCCATTATTTTAACAGCAAAGCTTCAGTAGTATCCATATGCTTAAGTCTGTCTTTGAGAGCTAAGTCTGATAGCTTCCCTCTGGTCACGACAACTCTGCACACTTCATGTGCCACTTTTCTTTCTGATCAGTGAGCATCCTGTTTGCTTTAGAGGCACTTAGAAGAGTTGCCAATACTCTAAGGTCTTTGACTAATTTTGTATGAAGTTATTTGATTTCCTTAAACAGTGAAATCATCTGTCTGATTTCTTCCATGTTGATTGTTCGGCAGCCCACCAGGATGAGATGTTATAATAACTAACTTATCATTTATGAATCAGTTTGTGGGATATATCTTTAGAGCTTCAACGAAAAAGTTAGTTTTTCAGCTTAAGACCATACTTTAAAATTTTCAGGCTATTCCAGAAAGGAAGAACAGAACCAATCTTCTGGACAGTGGCGATTTCCTCTATCTGAGGTATACTTGGCATAAAAAAGCTAGCAGTATTTTAAGTAGGACGAAGAATTCAAGGGATATTGATTGGGCTGGTTGGGAGGATGAGGAGTAAACTTTAACCATCCATCTAAGAATTCTCACAGAATCCATAACTATGATCAAGCATTAGCTGAATTCTTTGTCTTAGTTAAAAAAAGAAAAAAACTCGCCATGTATAAGGCGATAGAGAGGTATGAAGATTATGGTACAATGACATAAAGAGCTCTACTGTTCAGCAGTGACTTCTGAGCCCCAGCTCACTGTTTTCTTATTTTCCTAAGATTTATTTTTTGATATTTCAAAATAACTTGGAGATTCATTGTAAATTCTCTGTTGCCTTCGTATTCTACCTACCAATTCAGTTAGTAGGTATTGATCATCTTCATGTAAGTGTTGATGTAGCCATGAGTTGAAAAGACAAGACCCTTGTTCAGCTTTGTCAGTTAGCAACACAGGGAACAAATAGAACATATGAGTTTACAGCCCCTGATTTCACACATGAAACCCCATCAAGTAGAAACACTGGAGCTGCCTTCATAACACTCTGTCCTGGAGAACCTGTGGATGTATATATTGTCACTCTTTGCTCTCCATATGGGGTACCAGAGTCCAGTTACAGACTGGACCATGCGCATCTACCAGTGCAGGGACATGGTGTAGTTAAGTCTGTGCCCACTGATATTCATTCAGCTGCTTAGAGCTTATTCTGAGTCTTCAGCAGTCTGTCTCCTGAGAAATAATGTGACAGTCTTATTTCACAGCCAGTGCTGTGCCACCCAGTGGCCACAAGCCACTAATCTCGTGTAAAAGTACCCTGTAAGCCTACCTGTTACCTTATTTCACTCTTGTCTTTGCATAGATGCTGTGTACCTGTTTAGTCCAGCAACTCTGCTTCAATAATGCAAACAGAATAACAACACTTGTTTTTGCTGTTTTGTTTTAAAGAAAATAAACATCAAAGAACCCATAGTTGATAAAGAGATTGGTTATAGCAAAGAAAGAACAAACAGGGAAAGAAAGAAGCAACAAAAACAGTGTCTATTATGATGTAGGCACAAGTGAGAGATCTCCCGATAGAGCAGCTTTTCATCATAAGCCACCAAGAATCCATAGGACTCATCTGTGTGCTTCCATGGTGTTGCCCTACATCCTAAAAAACCTTTGTATTTCTCTGCAGTGATTTCTCTTGTTTCTTAAACATCTTCCTAAGATCTTGGTATTAGCAGTTGTCCCTTGCCCTGTTTTGTGAGTGTGTCTTGATCCAGTGTCCTAGGGCCTGACATTTTCTCTTTTCATACTTCTGAGTCCTCCTGGCTAAACAGTCAGCTGAGTTCCAAGCACTGATCCAATCCAAGCCATTTTATCTATAGCCCTGAAGGCATCTGAGAAGGTCAAGTCAAAGATAATGTAGTGGGGGAGGGATGGTGGATGCTCAGCCTTATGCCTGAGCAGGGCACCTTGCAGAGGAGCAGCGGGGAAGAGCCTTAGGAGAGCAGTAATCCTGAGAGAGCTTGAGCCAAGGGTGCAAATCAAGGGCAGGAAACCAATGATAAAAACTAGATGGAGGAGGACAGTGAAGACCGCCTTGCTTCACAGATGAAACTGAGGCTCACAGAGGTTAAAGGTCATCTTCAAAACCATGCAGGAGCCAGGGCTGTGTTCTAAGTTTCCTGCCTTTGTCATTTCATCACTGAGCCGTCACTTTGATGGTGCCCCTTCTTAGATACTTAGTTCCACATTAAGTCCAAAGGCAAGGCACTGGGGGGCACTTTAGGATGAACACGACTGTGAAGTGACTGGATTCTCTGAGGGCTCATGTCTCCGGTGACATGGGTTTGACTGGATGGAGGCATTTGTAAGCTCAGTGTTATTACTAAAATCTCAGAGCCTTGACAAATACAGGGACCAGGGACTGAGAGGAAGTGGTTGTTTTCTTCAGCTTATCCTAAAAGGAAAACACAATGGTTTTGATGTTGGTCAGAATTTGCAAAGCCTTCCCCAGAGAGTGGCAGCAGTCCTGGACCAGACCAACATGGAAAGGAAAGGTCTTTTCTAACAGAACTTTCCAGGTCAGAAACATATCCTTCCTTTCCTATCTTGGTCTTTTTCTGCAGAAATTCTGAAGATCCCTGTGCTATTGACATGTTCTATTTGAGAAATATTGTTTGAGTCTCTTATGTGTGAGCGAGGGGAAGCTATTCATCTGACTCTGACAACAGGGCACTCAATAAATGCAAAACATTCTAAGAGGCAATGAAGGCTTCAAGTATGACTGGATCTAGCCTAGGTCAGTGGAAATGACAGATGAGGAGGAAATATAAACTTCTCTTTTTCCATCTCTTGGAGAGTTCTGAGCTCTGGCAATTTCTGGCTTTGCCCAAAGGAAAAAAAAAATCCCAGCACTGGAATTGTAAAGTCTGGGCATGTTGGGTTTTTGTAACACAAGGTTTCCCTGGGTCTCAGCAACATGAGACACAAAGGCCATTCCTGTCACTTCTCTTCTGTTTACACCGGGATGGGCTGGTACTCTATTCCAAGTCTCGTCACTCCAGAACATAAACCGACAGGGCAGCCACAGTCTAAAACTTTGGTGTTTATGATGGATCAAATAGGAAATGCCTCACAGTCTCATGTTTTAATTTCTTGTTCCTACTTGGAACACTGTTTTTAAGAGGTGAACAACTCCAGGAGGTGCAGCGTAGATAGCAGAAGTGGGGTGGTCCATGAGTGAAGGATACAAAGTATCATTGTCCACGTCCCATCGTTCTCTGCTTCCATCTGCCTTGAGCTGAATGACTCTTCTCTGCCAGGTGCTCCTGGTGCCATGATGTTCTGCATAAGTGCATGGGGACAAGTCACCAAGGAGGAATGCTATGAGATCACGAGCTTCCATTGTGTTATCACACAGTCTGTCAATGACAATAAAGCCAAAAGGCTTGTATCACCTGAAAGGCTGAGGCCTGAATATTGTTGTGAGTTTGAAGATTAGATACAGAGTGACATCTTGTCTCAAAAAGAAAACAAATAATCAAACCAGGAGGGAGGAGGAGATAGGAGGAAGGAGGGAGATATTTGAGTTTTATTTAGGTCTCTGAAGGGCTTGTTCCTCTGTCTCTAAAGGGTTGGTGGTCTGTCTATTTGGACATTATACTTACTCCATGTATGAAGCCAAGTGACAGGCCACTGCAGGAAACTAGAAGATTGTGAGCTTCTCAAGAGATCTGGAGCCCATTCTAGCAAAGACTTCAAGTGAGATGACCCTACAAGTCTTCAGTTCTTTCATTGGAAATGCTCACAGGACTGAGGACTGGCCTCAGAAAAATGCCTATTACATGCAGGGCTGGTGCTGGAGGCAGGACTTTCCTCCTCTGTTTCCCATACCCCACTCATCACTGTTGCCTTCTCCTCCTCCAGCCATGGGGGCTTTGCTGTGTTTGCATCTCTGCCCTCCAGAAAACAGCTCACAGAAACCCTCCCCCAGGCCCTGGCTTCTCCACATGCAGGTGATACATTTTTATTTCCTTTCAGGAACAAGGCCTAAAAATAGATAAAGTGCGGGGCGCAAACGATAACCATTCGATGTATTGACCCAGCCACGAGTTTATCTTGGTGAAATTCAGATTTGCTCTTTATTCCCGAAAGCAGAAGCACCTTGGATGGGCAGTTACAGAGGCATTACCAGGGCCATTTGGCAATAAAATGTGACTGGCTTCATTATGGAGGATGGAGACAAGAAATAGCTGATCTTAAATCACAGAGTGGCTGGCCAGGATGCATTTGGCACAGGCTTATGCAGATAGATTCTGTTTGGTGGGAAATGGTTCTGGGAAGGAGAGTCTGTTATTAAAATGCAGAGTTATTTTATGCCCTTTTGTTAAGCTTAAGTGCCCAAAGGTAATTTATGTGCTGCATGAAGCAGGCCATATGGCTCCTTCTTGGGGGTGACGATGCCCCAGCTGCTGAGATGTTTCCAAGACTTTTCAGCTCTTCCGGTAACATGACAGAGGTGGCCTTTGCTTTCAAAGTTTACATTTTGAGGAAGTACTTCCTTTTGGAGGAACCTGAGACCCCAAGGTTTCATTTCTCCACTGTGGAGGTTTTCTAAGGAAGGAGCCAAACTTTGCATTTTTGGCTCATCTTCCTTATCTCTACTCTTCCACTTCCAGAAACCTACACTGCCTGGACCCTCCAAGTATTTTCCTGACTTGTCAGTCATTGCTGACATCCCACCCTTTTGTGGACTATAGTAGCTGTCCATTTTGGCACTGACTTCTTGACAAGTATAGTTGAGTCCTTCCCACTCTGTAACTCATGGCAATCTGACAGCATCCTGATGTGAGCCACTCTTACCTAGAGGAAATGTCTGAGGATCTGGGGGACACTAGTGCCCCACAACAGTACTTACTTATTAGAGCAGATATTAGCTAGGAGTTCAGCACTGTGCTTTCCTTAAATGTAAGGTCCGCTCACACGGACAGTTCTCTAGAGATGTGTACTGTCACTTTTCCATTTTATGTCCAGGCTTCAGAAGGTGAAGTGTCTTGTCTAAGGGGAAATGGTTAAATTGCTCTTAGGCTAAGTAGAGTCTGGTGTCCAAACCCAGGCTTCGGACAGCATTCTAGAAAAGGATGGCAAGATTTAGGAATCTTCACCAACTGGGAGGAAGGAACGGATCAAAGATAGTCACTGTGACAGGTAACCATAGCTACCCGTCTAAGAGAGCAGGCATCTGCCTCCCAGTTCCACATCTCATGTTTTCTGGAGAGACTTGGCAGGACTTGCTTCGAACAGCTTCAGCTTCTGTTTTGCTTCCCTCTCAGCTTCCTGCTGCAAGCCGCTCTCACTCACTGCTGCTGTCTGCTTCTGCTCGCAGACACCCAGCTCTCGGGCAATCTCATTAAACTGGGTTTAATTACTGATGTGGTGGTGAAGAGAGAGACTTCTGCCGGGCCTCTTCACCACAGCCATTATTGATTGGCTGCAGAGAACTTTCTATTAGACAGCGGATTAGAAAAGGTTAGTTTCCCTAATTCTCAAACACTCTTCCTGGTGATAATTGGTTCCCAGATGAAACATCACCCCAAACAGAGGTGCCTCGTGTTGACTTCCCATCTTCAGTTACATTTGAAGTGAGATTTATCACAGACAGGAAAAAAAAGATAATAACAACTGTATTTCCAGTTTTTCCTACCATAAAGCAAAATTCAGATGCCATGGTGAAGATCTATCTTTCTGTATGGACTTTGCATCAGTTGTCACAATGCTCTTAGGAGATTTAGCTACTTGTATCTTCTGTCCATGCTAGAACCAGGAGGGTTAACCTGCTTTTCCTAGGGTTTGTTAGTGTTTACAGGTTTCCTAGAGTGGTTGGGTGATTTCTGGAATGCCTCTTGACCTTGAGGCACTTTGATGATTCTTGTGGCTCAGGTAGATGTGTTTCTAACTTACTTCTTGATCTCTATTTCCTGTTTGGCTCATTAGCCCTCTGCCCTATGGTTGTTGCAAAGCATTCCTGGATTGAGAGTATATAGCCAGGTTCATACGTAGATCTACAAGCTGTTTCCTAATAGAAATAGCTAATGGGACTGAGGTTGTTTGATTGGGGTTAGATAGAAAGCAGAGCCTTCAAAACACAGAGGTAGAACCTTCATATTGGAAGGTGAAGCAGAAGGAGCTGTCAGGGCCATCTTGGGCTACATAGCCAGACATGCTACAAAACAAACTCACATGTGCCAGCATGAGAAAGAAGTGGGCTATAATGATTTAGCCTGGCCTGATTCCAGAAAATGGAATCAAGTCTAAGGAACAAAGAAAGTAAGTTGAAGGGTTGATATCAGCCACTGTAAAAGAATTCTAAGGATCAACTGTTACTGAAAAGAAAGTCTCTGGTGACATTTTGTTTGTTGTTTGGTATTGTTCTTGGCTGGAATAGTCATCTTCCTCTGGCTTGTTGTTGGAGTTAGATATGTGGCAGCCTGGACTCTGTGTCACCTCTAAACTCTTGCCAATGGAGCTGACCTACTGACCTACCAGAGAAATGTCAAGACTGGAGTTTCAAAGTGGCTGTGCTTATGTGGGCTGCATGTAGAGTGCAGTAGAGCAGTGCACATTCTCCATACTGACTTCCCAGCTTTCCCTTGGCTGACAGCTCTGATGTCCCAGTCTTCAGTGGACAGGTAGTTCAGACCATACAAATTCTCTTCTACCTTCTCTGTAATGGAGTGAAGTTGCTATGTGAATCTGCTTTATTCATTAATCTGTAATAGCTGGATTGTGATTACTGTGGAAGATGAAAAGGCGTGGTAACAGAATGAGCAGGATGGGGCCAGGCTTTGCATCATCATTTACTATGGAGGCAACAGACAGTGCTAGAATAGAACACTAGAAGGGTTCTCAAAGCAAAAAAAGATTGTAGAGATGCAGTTTCAAAATTAACTTAGTAGAACGTATGGTCTGAATATAAAATGTCCCTCCCAAAGGCTCAGACATCGATGAGTCTACATCTAGGTAGTGACACTAATTGGGACACCATTGGCAGATGTTGGATCAAGGGGTAGTGACACTAATTGGGACACCATTGGCAGATGTTGGATCAAGGGGACTCTGATTTCATCAGAAAATGAATCTTTTCATTAGTTGTATCCATAACTGAAGGGATCCTGGGAAGTAAGGCTTGATGGTGGGAGAGGAAACTTAGAGGCCTGTTTCTGAAAAGCCAACTCGTTCTCGCCTCTTTTCTATTGTTTTCTCTACCCTCTGTATTCTATAAAGAAAATAGTTTTGCTCTGTGGGCCCCTGAATCACGACGTTCTGCCTTACCAAGGACCTGAGAGCAAGGAGCCCAGTGCTGTGGGCTGAAACCTCTGAAACCAAAAGCTCAAATGTTTTTTTCCTACTTTTAAATAGTTTTACTCTGGTATTTGGTTACACAATCAGTGAAAAATAATTGATTTACAATTACAGTCATCTCCCACCTCCCTACTTAGCTGTGTTTTCCCTTTGTAGAGTTTCAGTAATCTATAATCAACCACAGTTTGAAAATATTAAATGGAAAAGTCTAGAAATAAACAATTCATGAACCTTGACATAGCTTTTTTTTAATGCACATTGTTATAATTGTTCTGTTTTATCCTCAGACGTTATTAATTTTTCACTGTGCCTAATTTATAAATTATACTTCACCAATGGTGGGTATTCATATATAGGAAAAAGCAGTATATATAATATAGTGTTTGATAGTTTTTGTGGTTCAGTCATTTGTGAAAGTCCTAGGATGTCTCCCTACACATAAGGGAGTTCCACTGGACAGAAGAAGAAATAAACAGGGTTAGTAATCAGCTCAAGATTGCCTATGGAGACTCTCATCTGGGGGTCTAGAGTTAGTTCATCTGGCCACAAGAGACAAGAGGGAAGTGGATAGGCATGGGATGGTCTCTGGCTGGGGCTTTCCAAGGCAGCTGGCAGCAGCTGGCAGCAGCTGGCAGCAACAGTACAATTTTCCTGTTCATGGTGGTTCTGGGTTCTGACCCACTTGCCAGTGTTAATGGTCAACAGGACTCACCTAAACAGTAATATTCTGTCTCCAGAGCCATGTACAGTATCAACCTTAGTCACAATGGACATAGGTCTAGTCAGCCAAGAAGCTTAGAGCAAATTGCAACTAAGGACATGATGCTGGACACACAGGAGAGACAGAGAAGTCCTGGGAAATGGTTGGCAAACAGTTGGAGAGCCTTAGGCCAGGGAATTTGAGTATGGAAGAGGAGAATAATTTTATTTTGTTTTTATTGGCTGAAAGAGGGCTTATGAGTTACATATATTTTATTGTTCTTTTTGGGGTGTGAAGTGGTTTTTCTGCCAGGGCTCATGAGTTTGTGTATAAAAACCCAGGCAGCAGCATAAACACAGATCACTTTCCCTGCACCATTGAGTCTATCGGAAAGATTGCTGTGATAGGGAGTTGGTGTCAGTTGTTAAGCAGAAAACACTAACAAAATTCTCCAAGGTGTTAACTACAGTAGTTACGAAAAGAAAGAGGCTGACTCTCGATTCCCAGATGTGCTAACCTTCCTGCCCCATGGTGTGGGCACTTCCTTGTCCTCAAACTGTCCTTCGCTGTTCACCATGCAATGTGCACACTTACCTTGTCCTTGTGACCCAGCTTAAATGCCAGAGAGAAGGGCTCCCTGAATCTCCTGGACAGGGTATGTCTCTTGAGTTTGTTTACCTGGTGCTTTCTGCTTTTCTTTGCAGCAAGTCTCACTTCTGCAGTTAGTGACAATGGCTAGTAACTGTATGCCTTTACTGTTCCTTCCTGCAAGGGTGGCAGCTGTCTCTCATGAATGACTGTGTGCTCCTTGTCAGGGGTGCAATGTTTTGCATGTAGTACATGAATAGTTCAGACCAAGGAGTGCTGGATGCATAAAGCTGGCCCTGCTAACTCCAAATTAGATGCCTTTGCTATTGTTAATTGATTGGTTGGTAGACGTCTGTAAGCACATCGAACCAGGTGAGATGGTGCTGAATGGGGCCTAATACTCCTTATGATGAAAAGAAATAGATGTCTTTAAATGAAATGGACCACTTATGGCCAGGTTTTGGATTTTGTTAGAAAAATTTCCAGTGTTCAATTTTATGGAAATTTATTTTAATTATTAAATGCCCACAATAATGCTTTTCCTACTTATTTATGTACTGTGTATGTGTACCATGTCTCTGTCCTTCTCTCTCTCTCTCTCTCTTCTCTCTCTCTCTCTCTCTCTCTCCCCCTCTCTCTCTTTGCCTCCCCACTGTAGCAATATATTTCCCACTACATTAAACTCATTTTTGGGGGGAGGAGCTAATGTGGGAGGAGTAAGGAGAGGAAGAGGGGAACAAAGAGGAGGAGCTAGGAGAGTTGTAGGAGCCATGGGGAGCCAAGCATGTATCGAGAGCAGTCCTGGTAATAACTTATAATATATAAGGTTAGATATTGGGACACACCTCTAATTATGTGGGCATCATGTTATTTGAGCATTATCAAACATATAAAGCCTTTGGATAATCTTTAAGCATTAGAGTCTCATTTCTACTGGGTACCGCGTGGATGGCAGGATGTTCTGGGCTCAGCCTAGCCTTGTAGAGACAGCATGGAAGGTTGGTAGATCCATCTCCCATGCTGGTGTCTCATGGATGGCAGTGCCAGTGCTTCTGGCTCACTTGAGCCAGTGGCCTGAGCTGAGCAGCATCGAGAACACATGGCATCTCATGGCCTCAGGCCTTGCCTAATTGGGAAGATGGTGACCCGTAACTACAAGCCAGATCGGGTGCCGCTGCATTAAATATAGCAGTAACACACCCCTGCCTCCCTCTCTGTCTCTGTCTCTCTCTGTCTCTCTGTCTCTCTATCTCTGTGTCTCTGTGTGTATGTGTATATGGTGTGTATGGTGTGTGTGTATGTGGTGTGTGTGTGGTGGTGTGTGTGTGTGTGTGTGGTGTGTGTTTTGTGCATACTCTATGGCATGTATTTAGAGAGAAAAAAACTCTTTCAGGAGTTATGTCTTCGTTCCACTTACAGGTGCTTTGGTTTGAACTAACATTGCTGGACTTGGCAGTTAGTGCTTTACATGCTGAGAGATTTCAGCCACTCCTTACTACAGCATTTTACAAATGGTATTGGTCTAAGCAGCCACATTTGGAAATGAGGCAGCCACATTGTGGCCTGAGCACCATGAGTTTGCCTTCAGTGGATAAAAACTAAGTGTGCTTGCCTTTTGGCATTTCTTAGACTGCACTGGAAGGAAAGAAGTTTATCCTAAGTATTATTTGAAAAAATGCTATGCAATAGGGTGCCCACTGGAGTAAATAGAAAAGGGGGTATAATTACCCAGAAAGTGCAAAGTAGAGATAATACAGAGAGGGACAGGGAAATAAGAGGAAAATAACACTGTGAATATTTTAAAGCCATAGTGATGCATAGTAATTTATGTTTACTTAAAATACATACTACACACACACACACACACACACACACACACACACACACACACACACCATACCATTTGGTGCTCTCCACAAAAGCCATAGACTATCTAACAAAAATTCTACTGTGAGGCAGAGGAACACTCTCTTTGATAAGTGGAGAGGTGCAAAAAGATCTCCCAAACAATATAAGCTTTTGCCATTGCCCTTGGTAGCCCCCTGGTGCTTGAAGACAAGTCTCTATTGCTGAAAAAAAACTAAATACTTTGGACAGATCTTGGAGGAATTGAGACATAGCTGATCTGGAACTATCCCAAGGTACTATGGAAACTGCCAAGGGAGGAAAACAACCAATAGTCCTACTCAGCTGTAAAGCTTATGAACCACAACAATGACTGGCAAGATATCCTCAGTGGCACAGCAGAGGCGTTTATATCTTGATGGTAACTAGCAGCTGTCTAATTGGCCTTAAAGACCTGTTCAATAGGAGGGAATTTGTGCCTAATAATATAAACCTAGCCAACTATGTGTGACTGGTACTATCATAAATCCTATAGCACATCCTACTACCACTCTCTTAAACCAGCCTAACTTCTAGTTACAATCTAAATACTTATCTTTCTATTTTATAAATAAGTATATCTCTCACCCCTCATCAAAGATGTTTCATTGGCATAAGAAGGAGACCATTAAAGAAAGACACAGCTGGTCAAAATGCAGAGACTTTGGGATACCCAGGCCCATCTGATACATTCATAATATAATCCCTGTATTTAAGGTTCAGGAAATAAGAGAAGAGAGGTGGGGAAAACTGTAAAAGCTAGAAGAAGAAGCATCTGCTTTGAGATAATGTTTTGTATACATGACAAAGAAACTACACCAATGACACTTCTACAGTGTGATTGTCTAAATGAGACTAGCACAATTTCAGTATTAGTTGACATGCCAACATGAATGGGAAGTCTCACAGACTTTACCTACATATGAAGAGCTAAGGACAAGCACTAGCTGTTGAGAGGATGAAGAACTAGTCCCCTAGTAATAAACCCCTTGATAGGTTATTCAATGCCAAATAATGAGCTCTAAACCATGTAACACAAGAGCCACACTGAATGGACTCTGCTGGCTGTATGTATGCATACATGTATGTATGTATGTATAATATGTATGTATGTATGTATGTATGTATATATGTAATGTATATATGTATGTAACAATAATACTTAGATAATAAGATATGGATTTAAGGAGTAGGAGGAACATGAGAGCAACTGGAAGGAAAAGAAAGAGGTATAGAAATGACATAAATATAGAACATATGCATTAAATTCTCAAACAATAGTATGGCAAGAATGATGAATGGTCTAGAAATCATATTACAAAGGGGTGTGCTTCCAGAATGCAAATTCTGAAGATACTTCATAGCTCAATGCCTAATTTAAGAGATAGGAATCCAGACCCCAAACTGTCACTAAAATTATGGCCACAAATGCATGGGGAGGCAGGTGGTTAATGAGGATGCTTATTGACAGATACGTTTATTTTGTTGCTCTACCATGAATATAGTCCTTCTCCCCAAGATACTTGAGAGGTCATAACATTATTTCAATTACATGACATTTTTTCCATTTATTCTGGGAACTGCTCTTTGGAAATTGCTGTCAGAATCTGAAATCTTAATTTTTAAATGTCCTCCCTTGTGACAAATCTTCACATTTGATTTTCTGAAACTGTCAAGAGTTCTTTAGAGCTGAGTCCAGTGAATTAGTCTGATGATTGAACTTAGTAGTACTGTGAGGTATGATTGATCCCTAACAAGAGAATGACCAGGACTTCTGAAATGATCCAGGCTTAGGCACAAGGCTAAAGGAGGGGAGAGACCAAACTGTGTAGAATTCTGCTTAATAGGAAGAAGATGAAGGCTTAGTTTAAGCTTCCATACTTTCAAAGTTCCCAAGAGGTCAATACTAGATGAGAAAGCACAATGAAAGATGGCTCTGCGGTCTCCAATTTAAGCAGGGGTCACATTTCGCTGTGCTGTGCTGGGAGGACTCTTTGTACTCTGTTCAACTCTGCAGCCTTTACTATAGGTGTGGAGAGCACTAAGATCATGGAGAAGAGTATTTGCCGGAGCCACGGATAACTTCTTTGTCAGGAATCTCCAGTTCTATTGAGAGACTGTAGGCTGAAGCAGGTTAACCAGATAGATTAAAAATAAAAATGCTGAAAGTGCTTCATTCAGAAATGCCTCTTGGATTGAACACTAACCTTGAGGAGAACAGATCTGGAGTAATCTGTCATAAATAATGGTCATGGAAAAATATACTAACACATTTGTTGTGTCTGTTTGTGGGGCGCTGTGTGCCTCAGGATTACAATCTCAGACTAATTCCTTCACTACCAACGTGAAGTGCTTTCTTGATTCATCTCTATTTCACATCTCTTTTCTTTTACTCCTGACTTTCTAACTTCAACCAATGATTGCATTTTTGATGCCTTGAACATATCTAATTGATTTCTGCTCCGGGACTTTTTATCTTGCAATTCTTCTGTCTGGGACACTTTTCTCAAACATCATCTTTCTGATGTGTCTCAACTCAGATGTTAACTGCTCAAAGGCGCCTTCATTTTTCAGCCAGACCAAAGAAGTGTCTTCCAGCTGCCCACAGTTATTCTCTATTCAAGACTTGTGCCCATCCTAGCAAACCTATATTTGCATGTTGTTAGTTGTTTTCTTATTGCCTTCCAAAACTAGAACAGATTTCTATGAGAGCAACACTTTGTCTTCAGGCATTCATGACTTATAATGGATGCTCTACAAGTATTCATGAATGAATCAACACATAAGAAACAACTTAATTTGTAGGCTAGCACGAGCCCACCAAAGTAAGGGTTGAATGAACTTGGATGATGAATAGACTCTGCCTGCATGTCTTGGATATGGCCTTGTCTGCTACAAGATGTAAGTAGTGTGGGATGTGCCAATGGATGGGCTCTTTAGTAAATTTTGTGGCCCCAAACTTGCAGATAGGGGGAGGAGAAGCATGAGATGATAGAGTATTCATGGCAAGATAGACAGTATGAGAACTGGATTGTGAATACTGTGGTTAATAGCGTTCTTGGAGGAAGCTGACTGTGGCTGTTTTATGGGCAACAAGTATCACAGGTCTCCATCACAAGCCTGAGGATATTTGCCTCCACTTTAATGGTGTGAGGGAGAAGGGTCACTTTAAGTTCAGAGGAGCTCTCTAACATTTCCTTTCCCTTTTAAATAAGCACTGAAAAGGGGCTGTTTTTTTTTTTTTATCACCAAGGCTGACTCTACATTGTATATATTTATATTATATCTTACTATATTATATTATAATTATTATATGTTCCTGGGAGTAGAGCCCAAGTCTTCATGTATACTAAGCACCACTGAACGTTCCTCCAGCACTGCATGCTTCACTCTTTGAAACAGGTTACCCTCCCACAGAATTCATTTTTTCAAGGCTTTTAATTTATATTAAAATGTACTATAATGTGTGACTTCTGCACAGTGTTACTTTTTAAAATGAAGTCTGCAGTGCTTAGACATCTCATTTCCTTATCTTAAATAGTAAGTAGATAAATTGAGCAGTTCAGAATACAGTCCTCTTCATTAAAGCACAATGATAACTGTAACCATACCAATAACACTAATAATAAAATCCATAAAGGAAACCCCTGCTGACTGCCAGCTATTAACTGTATTTTAAGCTCCCAGACATGCTTAAACATCAGAGGCAATGGAAACTTCTCTACCAACGTGTTGTGTGGAAAAGCCTGTAAACCATGTTCAAACATTTTAGCAAAAATGGATTTGATATAGCTCAATACACTGAACCTAAGATATACTGCCAGATCTGAATGCCATGGGGCAACAGGATGAGCATCTCTTGCTCTTAGAACAGGCTATAAAAGTGCTCCACTACATGATACTCACATTTAAAAAAAATTGTAAATGTATGTGTGGAGGGTATGAGCATGCACACAGCAACACATACATGTGGAGGCCAGAGGACAATAGTAGGTGTCTTCCTCTATCACTATCCACCTCATGTTTTGAGCCAGAGTCTCTCCCTGAGCCTAGAGTTTCCCAATTGTCCAGACTTGCTGGTCAACTAACTCTGGATATTCTTTTATCTCTGCCTCCCAGTGCCCAGCTTATTGGGAGCATCATGTAGCCTGGATGTCATGTAGGTGCAGAAGATTTGAAGTTCAATCCTCATGTTTGCAGGGCAAGCATTTTGTCAACTGCATGATATTGGTTCTTACATACATAACTAGACAGCAGTCAAGTGAGTGTAGCAAAGTAACAAAAGTGTCCTTGTTCTTTTATTTCTCCAGATACTCATACAACAGCTATCCAATGATACACTGGGACTATTGTATATGTGAGTGCTTTTAGTTCAGTTCTATTCCTTAACTTATATTTGAATTCAGCAAGTCACAACGCAATGGGCAAAACAAAGCATGGGCAGGAGGATGAGTTATTATAGAAGTGATATCACTCTTATAAAATGTCTATTTTGTCTTCCAGCCCTTGAGAGGCAAAAGCAAGCTGATCTCAGTGAGTTTGAGGCCAGCCTGCTATACATAGTGAATTCTAGACCAGCCAAGATTGGGTTGCACAGTGAGAGCCTACCTCATTAAGATATATATGGATGATAGATGGATGATAGACAGACAGACAGATCTTAGTTACAGTGAATGGATGAATAGAAACCCAAACTCCATTAAGATCCATTTCATCTCAGTTATCATTTTATTATAAAACCAGCATCAGCCCCTTCATAGTCCTAATCACATTGCATTCCTTTTTACAGTTATCCAAGGACTTCTTGACCATTTTATTTAATCTTCACAAAGACTTGGTGAGACTAAAGAATTATTGGACTAGGTGAGACCTGTGGTCATTTCTGCGTGAAGTTTGTTTGTCCTTATCTACTTGGCATTTTCCCATGGCAGAGCTTCAGCGCACTGTGTACATTTAAGTATTTAACTAGACGTCCTTACAGATGATTTATACACTCCAAATAAGCCATGTCAGCAGCGACTCCCAGGAAACCTTTGTTTAAGAATGTGTCCAGTTTCTCTACGCCTTATTGCTTTTCTTCCCACTCTGCCCACCACACCTTGCTGATGTCACAGTGAAGCAGCTTTCTTTTCCACATGGAGAGGTAGCAAAAAGCTATGAATGTCCCTGAGTACACTGCCCTCTGATGCAATCCCTCAGAACCTCAGGCAGGCATTAGGAGTGCTGCTCAAGGATTCGTTGGCTCCCTTCCCCCTCCACTTCCCTCTCCCTCCCCTCCAGCTCCCTTCCTTCCACTTTTCTTCCCTTCCCTCTCACCCTCCCTCTCTTCCTTCTTTTCCAGATTTATTTGTTTGTTCTTATATATGAGAAAGTTCACAAATTATAGTATTTGTATACATTTCCCTTTGCTTTAGTCACTCCACAAATTCAAAGTGGTGAAAGCAGCATATTTTGTCCTACCATCTTGAGTTTATTATCTGTGTGCAATATAATTAGGTGATTCATCCATTTTTATAATTTTAAGCCTGTAAACAAAAGGGGATGCTTTTATTAGCATATATTAATTTCATAAAATAGTGGTTTCATTATGTCATTTATACATGTACATTTTGTGCTTTAGTCCTGTTCATTTCCCTGTAAACCCATCAATGTTCCCACTGGTCCCTCTCCTCTTCCCAAATAGCTCCTTTCATCTCCATGTATTGCTGGTTTTAAGTGTAGGTTTCACATATGAGAACAATGTGCAAAATGTATTCTTTTGAGTCTAGATTATTTCACTTAGCATAATGTTTCCATTTCTATCTATTTTCTGCAAATGGCAGGATTTCATTCTTCTTCTTAGCTGGATAAAACTCCATGTGTCCATTTGTTACACTTAATCTGTTTATCTCTTGATTGACTCACTGACTGTTGAGAACATTGCAATGCAGTCAACTCTTGCTGCTTGTTGGCCTAGTTTCTTTCAGGTATATATCCAAGAGAGGGATGGCTGGTTCATTTCAAGTCAAATTTCACACAGCTGAGTCTCTGGGTTCCTTTGGTACTCTAACAACTTGATTTTTAAAACAATTTCTTTAAAGTTCATAAGTGAAATCAGTCTGTTATTCCCTGTAGGGGGAAAGAGACAATGAGTATTATAGGCAGTGCTAATTCTCACTGGCCCCAGTTCAGTGCGTGTTGTGTCCTGAAGATGCCTACAGATCACAGCTGGGAGTGTACTCAGGTTCTGTGCTGCTTGGCTGCTGCAAATGTATGGTCTTGAAGAAGTTCTGGGCCCTCTGCCCTCAGAGTTTGCCAATGGAATCCCCAAGCTGTATTTGGCTTCCAGCTTTCTTCCAGGAGGCACCAGGTATAATTACCTTCTCATCACTACCCTCCTTTTGCAACTGGGAGAATTTTTCTTTTGCAATGATACCAAGATTGGCTGCTGCATCTTGTGTGTGTGTTCATCTAGAATTTAGATAAAGCCAAAGTATTTCCCACAGCAATGGAGCCCCTTTCTTCTTCTGTTACATCACCAACTTTTTTTTTAATTATTTATTTTTTTGTCTCTCAGAATTTATTCTCTCTTGGGTTAGGCTGCAGCTGATTTGTGGATGAAAAGGGCACTACAATATTGCTACCAGCACTTCCTTTCCAGCTTGTGTCCGTGCCTCTGTGCATCCCAGTGCTCGGCTACCCATCTGTCTAAAGCTCCTTAGTGTGGAGCCCAGTTTCTGTCTTCTCATCAACTTGGCCCTTGAGTGATGATTACTTTTGGAATTCTAATTACTTATTTCACAAATATGGTGCAAATGATGGGCCTTTCCCCATAGCACATAAACATTCAGGATAAAGTTGTCATTCTACCTTCCCAGAGTCTCCTTTATTGCCAGATCCCAATTCCTAGTGACTCCCTAAGGAAATCCCAACAGCCCTTGCTTCTCAGGATGAAGGGGATTAAGCACTGTGTTCTGCTGCCAGCCAGGATTTCTGCTGCTCAAGGAACTCTCATTTCTTGTGCATCGATTTTGAAGGTGATGGTATAGACAACCTGTCGAGAGAGTTTGCAACATCCAGATGTTTCATCCTCTCCCAATTACAGGACTCTTTCGGATTGTAAAATTACAGTGGAGATGTCGAGGGATAGAGGAAGAGCACCTGTCATCTAGATTGACCATATTGCACTGTGTTAAGGTCATATTTCCCGACTGGCAGTAACAGATTGATAATGCATTCCCACCACGCTGTTGTTTTGTAGGAGATCTGTCTTGGCAAAATCTCAGAGGAGTCAAGTGGGTGTTGAAAGTCCTGATGTAAGGAAGAAGAATTGGTTATGTTCTCCCGTGCTTTAGGCAAGCAAAATAATCTATTGTCCCAGTTTCCTGCCATCATCCCACAGCCTCCTTTCATTCAACAAACTTCCCTGAGCATCAGCAATGGGCCACAGACTGTACTGATGCTGGGCAGATAGAGAGGAAGAGAAACGTTGAACTATTTTTGGAAAATCTGCGGCAGAGATGTACACTAATCAAATCTTATTCACTAATCTGAAATCACTATGGTAAGTGTAAAGAGGAGATGATTCCAACAGCACAGATAATCTGGGCAATGGTCTTATCACAGAGGTAAGTAGGCAAATATGAAAGAGGATGATAGAGCAGACAAAGAGGACACAAAAGGTGATATCCCTGGGAGCACAGGGCAAGGATTACCAGGATGTTCAATGTGGGTGGACACCTGAGTTCCATTCAGGCAGAAGACCTTGAGTAGTACTAAGGATTTGGGGGTTCAGCGTAAGAGCAATGGAAAGTGTTACTTAAACAATAATATTTATCAGGTGGTGGGGAACTGAGTTAGTGACTCAACTTTTCTTTTGGAAATATGACTTTGATTTAATGTAGGGAATACAGGCACTATGGTTCATGGTGATACTTAGGGTTTTGCCATTGTTAATTGGAATGAAATGAAAGAACTTGTACATTGTTTTCAGGATACTTCCTTATGCAGTCAATGTCAGCTTTGAGTCTTTATCTCAGAAAGTATTCCTTATCCACCTCATGCCCAGCAATTCGAATGACTCTGTTTGTTTTCAGCCACCACTGTGATAAAGCTGAGAGACAGACAGCTAGAACACACATTTATCATCCCTTCCTGAGTCAGAGTTGGCCAAAGCAGCCCTGATGCAGTCTGATTTGCTGGCCTCTCACTTTGAGACCCAAAACAGAGTCTCTGTCACTTTCAGTTTTATTGATATTTGATTGGCTAAAACTTCCCCAATATCAGAGCATTGGACTGTTTAGGCTTTTAAATGAGGAAGGCATAGAAAGGGAAGTGTATGGAGCAAATGTGGGTAAATAATGCAGTCAATCTATTTATTGCATGATCTTTCCAGGGAAGACACAAACATCTATTCATCCCAGAAAGGCACTGACAACAGTCTGAAGAAAGGCTCCCACCCAAGTTCAGGTGTGAACCAATGAATTTACTGGGATTATTTGTAGGAACATGGATGAGTCAGAGGCAACCACATCACTGAACATCTCACCTCAGCATGAGTTATGACTCATAGGGGCTGCATCAGCAGAGCCTCTTCTATGACATGGGGACAGTGCTACTGTAGAGTCTCTTCCCCAGCCCCAATGATTGTTTAGTGCTTGTACGACACTGGACAGGGGCCTCACGGGCCATATAAGTTTCAGGTACTTTGTGAGTCTTACAGGCTTGTCTCTTTCATCCAGGAGGGAATGTCTCAGTTTGGAGGAAATAGCCATACAACCTAGCCATGCTTTCTGTTACTAAAATAATTTTTATAGGTGGCAAAGAAATGTCAACTGGGTTTAGGGACAAAACTTGCAAGCTATGTGAATCAAGGCAAGTTGCTAACTTTGTACACCTGCTTTCACATCCATGCAAAATAAAGAATACAGTGACTCCTTACGTCTGGAATTTAATGCTAGGAGAAGAACCTGGAGCACAATCATTGCTCAGTAAGCCTTAAGTAGTATCCTGATTCAAAATGAGACATGCTGTGAAATTTAGCATCATTCCTATTTTATAAAGGGATGTAAAGGGAATAAGTTAAAACAAATTAAATTAAAATTTTAAAAAAGAAAGGTAAAGTATTTCCCCACAGATTGGGCAGTAGCCTGTAACTAGACTCTTGAACATTTTGTCATAAAACATGATTGTCTTAGTTGTGTTTGATTGCTGCGAATAGACAACATGACCACAACAACTCTTACAAAAGAAAACATTTAATTGAGACTGACTTACATCATCATGGTGGGAAACATGACAGCGTGCAGGTACACAGTGCTGAAGAAGGAGCTTAGAGTTCTACATCTCAATCCACAGGCAGCAAAAGGAGACTGTGTGTCACATTGGGCAGAGCTTGAGCATAGGAGATCCTGAAGCCCACCCCTACAATGACATACTTCCTCCACACCTACTCCTACAAGGCCACACCTCTTAATAGTACCATTTCTTATGGGCCAAGCATTCAAACATGAGTCGATGGGACTATTCCTATTCAAATCACCACACTGATCATTTCCACAAAACTGGGAAATAAATTTATCAAAATATTAAATTATACCAGCTCAGGTATTATCACAAAAGAGTTATAACAACTGTATATAGTGTGCCCCAGGTAGACTGTTTTTGTCAACCTGACACAAGTCATCTGAGAAGAAGGACATAAGTTGAGAAAACGCTTTCTCAAGATTGGCCCTTAGCCAAATCTGTGGGTCATTTCCCTCATTGATTGATAATTTATGTGGAAGACCTCTGGGCACTCTGGGGGTCCCACCACAGGGAAAGTGGTCCTGTGTTATATAAGGAAGGAGTTAGAGAAAGTCAGGGGGAGCAAGGCAGTAAGCAGTGTTCCTCCATGGCCTCTGTTTCATTTCAGGCTTCCAGATTCCTGCCTAGAATTCCTGACTTGACTTCTCTTCAGAATGATGTTAGCTGTAAGCTGCAATTAACCCCTTCTTCCTCGAGTTGCTCTAAGTCATAGTGTTTATCAGAGAAATAAAAACCTTACCAAGACGTGCTAATTTGGTTTACTTAATGTCTTGGATTTTAGGTTTGTGGATAAAGGATATGACTGGCAGCCATTATGAGACCCTGTGTGTGGTGGCTTCTCCCTCACTTGCTGTTCTTGCCTCTTGAAAAGCCCCCTCAATGCATCAGTTTTAGTCATGGCATGATCTCAAGTATCACCTCCTCTTTGAACACCTGTTATTCCCCAAGCTGGAAATAATTTCTCCTGCTGCAGCACCCTCAGAACATTGATCTATGTGTGTACCCTTGTTCTAATTACTTGTATTGATTCTTGAGTTTAGGAATTGTACAAAACCCCAGGCACTCCACAAATGTTCTTTAACTCAAATGCTGCATGCCACTATCCCCTGGGCTTTTCTTTCATGCCTGATGCTGATGAATCTAGAGTCACCATCGCTAGCTCAGTGAGTGCTTGCACTGTTCTAGCCTCATGCCAGGAACTTACACTCACTGTTTGAGTCGATCTTCATGTGCCTGTGTCTTCATGATGCTGTTGTCCCATTTCATAAATGAGAAAAATAAGCAAAAACAAGGATCAGTATTTTTCCAGATAATATTTGGGGAGTCTGCTTGAAGTGGACTGAACTGACAACTAGCCCAAAGGTTACAGTGTCCTGATTTATTATGACTCTGTGTTTTAGAATTGCCAGGGCACACTGCTTTCAAGTAAGGTGTCATTTATTGATAGGTTATTCAAATAAATAAATTCATCCTTTACCCAAGTGACTTATTTCTGTGGGACCCATGTATCAGGAAAACCAGAGCCAATTGGAGGTAAAATGACAAAGGCAGCTATGACTCCAGAACTGTTGGCATAGGGAAGTGTAAAACTGGGCTCTGTTTTGAATACAGAATCAGACAGAATTATGGTCAAGGAAAAAGAGTAGAGGTTACAGGCAGGGCAATTACTAAGAGGATATAGGAGAAATTCTAGCCAAGGTAACTCAGCAGAATTCATACTGACCCAACAAAGTTCATTCAGACTCAGCAGTATTTCCAGTCAGTGCACTGCAGGGTGATAAGATATCAAAGGTAGAGGTTAAAGAATTTGATCACATATAGGGGGAGGGGCAGTATTTTCACTCAATTTACCCAATGGTCTATTTGCTAAAAGCAGACTAAATGGGCTCAAGTTCAAGGATAGTGAAATTTGAGTGAGCTCAGAGGTACTGTAGTCAATGTTTGATCAAAAGGAACTTATTCTGGGAGTCTTATTGAGCATTGCTAAGAAGCCCTATACCTCCCAGGGCATGTCCCTCTGATAGTCACATTAGAGAATGACTCTTTGCAATTTCATAAATGACTTGTGTCTTACAAACTTCTGAGCTATGCATGTGTGTGTCTATATATACGTGTGTGCACACATTGCACAATATGCATATGTATACTCATATTGGAGATTGAACTTGGAACTTTCACTTTCTAGGCAGAACTTGTGATATCAGTTCACTCATCAGAATCCTGATTTCTTAAAGAATGGTCACCTTGGATTCAGTGATACAATAAGTGCATGAAGGCTAGAAGGATGTGTGCTGGTGATCATAGAGGGACACACATTTATTACTGTCCACTTAGAGGGCCCATATGAATGCTGGGGTATTTCACATACCTGATTCCATTGGTACATTCCAGGTTTGATGCTGGAGCTGCATTTCTGAGCCCAAGACATGGCAGTCTATACTCCTTTGCAGGCTATTGCACTAAATTATTGAGCTTTGCTCCTTCTTCTTCAGAGTAAATGCAATAGCTTATCCCTGGAGCTGCCATGAAGATTAACTAAGACAATACATAAGATGCCCCTTGACTCCATCCCAGCATGGACTGTGCACTCTGGGACATCAGCTTTGATCACTCTTACCTTTATGATTGGAAACACAATCTGTGTATCAACTACTCTGTTCCTACCCCACTGGGCACTCTTGATCTTGAGCAGCAGGTAAGACTCCCAACTGTTAGTGTAGAAAGTAGGGTTTATATTCAGGGTCACCTCCAGCAGTCTTCTAATTAATCTCTCTCTTCTATAAACATTGGTCTGCAACGCTGCCGAGACATATGTCTCCCACCATCATTTGGTTCTGGGTGGTTCCTGAAAGAGAAGTGAGTATTCTCCATCAGATAGGAAGCAATATAATCTCTAGCAAACCAGCTAGGACCCACTGCTATGTTTACAGGGGACTGTGGCTTAGAATCTCCATACATCCAATGCAGATACACAGTGAAAAAACTAGACAACCTTGTCTGTGAATATCTTCTGCAAGTGTATCAACTATACAATTACTTAACATCTGTGAGTTTTGGTTTTCTTACTAATAGAAGAGAGAAGCATTGATGTATTCATAACTATGCCATGAAGAACAGTAATGCAGTAAACAGTCTCTCACAAACTGAAGGAATGTCATAAAATACTGTACATCCATATGACAATTTAAGGAAAGGTCAGCTCTCTTTAGCAAGACTTGTGTGGCCCTTAATCTTCAAATCTTCTTTTCCATTTTAGTATTTTGGTTGTGGATGTCAGTACTTCAGCCGTATTACCTGAGCAAAAATTATAGTGGAGCTTTCTAACTTTCTGCTATTCCTTCTCTATGAGGAAGAAAGTAATGCAATGTCATATTCTAGGACAATTTTACAAGTGGGCAAGAAATTCAAGGCTCCTTGACTATTAGGTTGACCACATACTTTCTAGGTGCTCTAAGATATAGCTTTTCCATTAGCATCACTGTAAAATAGAAGAAACAGAGACTGTGATAGCTAATATAATATGGTCTCACCCAAGGCTAATATCAGTTATAATATTAATAACAACACCAATATGCTTTTTCTGTGCCAGGCACTTTGCCAAGTGACTTTCATAGTCATGTAATTTAAACCTCACTATACCTCTATATCAATCAAGCAAGTCATTTGAGACTGTACTACACTGTGGCACTTCTTATTTATCTAAAATTAAGGTAAAGTGTAAATCACCTCAAGTGACATCACTATAAAAATTGCATCTTTGTAAGGTTTACTGTAGCCAAAACCTGGGCTTTTTTCCAAGGATTTAAGGGAGTAAGTTATGCTTCCATGGAGTCAGAGAACAGGTTGGGAGGCAAGCAACAGTGTGAAAGTATGGGAGGGGACTATTGGGGGTGGATCGTTGTAACATGCTATTTGTAGTATACAGGACCCCCACATCTTCTTGCCTACTCACAATAGCATTGCTTCTCCTAGCCCCTAGATAGAATCAGGCTGATTTAGTATAGCCGTTATTCCCATCTGTTGAGAAATAGATGTCTGAGCTCAGAGGGAAGATCATCACCCAGAACAGGAACTACACTTCCCAGCCTCCTTTGCCACCCAAGGAGGCCAAATTCCTCCAGAGAGACAGGTTTTGACTCAGAGCTTTAAAAGAAAGTTATTTTTGGAGTCCCAGGAAAAGACTTCAGGAGATTAGGCAAGTAAGACATGCAGAGAACTCTGTCAGCCCAGGGTGGTGAATGAGCAAGTTGTGGCAGACCCATGCTGCAGGGCATCCTGGGAAGCCACAGACCTGTATTACAGAATTGCCCCACCTGAAAGGAGGAGCTGGGATATATATATATATATCATTTGCCATCTGTTGAGGGAGTTTCCAGTCTGTAGTGTGTAGACTGAACTACTTGCTGGTGCCAGAGAGAGGGGAAGAGCACCAGGTACACTCAGTGAGTGTGTTAGAGGATGACAAATGTTAAGATAGAGTGTGGGCACAGGTGAGGACTGTTGTAGATGGAAAGTTTATATAAGGCAAAAATAAAAATGGTGTTTTCACTGCTGGCTTGGCCCACTGCTCTCAGCTTTCATAGTTTACCTTTCGAGCCTTTGTGTTAAATGGGAAAATGTTGTGTTGTTTCATCTCTTATTAGTTTTCCTATTGTCCATTTCTCAAACCTCATCTCTCATAGAGCATCAATAATAACAACAACCATAGTGATAAAGGTACTCAGCATATCTTGCCCACCCACCCTTTGAACTGCTGACTTGGTCAGTATCCACTTCCTACCACATAAAAGTACACTTTATGACAGAAGGGCCTATTTCTAGCTTATTCACTGCCTAGTACAGAGGTCCTCAACAAGTGGGTCACAACCCCCCACAAGGGGCACATATCCGACGTTAACATTAAGATTCATAGTAGTAGCAATGTTGCAGATATTAAATAGTGACAAAATAATTTGATGGTTGGGGGTCACCACAACATGAGGAATTGTATCAAAGCATCACATCATTAGGGAGGTTGAGAACCACTGCTCTAGTAAGGTATCTGGTACATGGAAGGCTCTTAGCAGAATACTGATTAAGTGGCTAAGTGGAAGATATAGTACACACAAGAGAAGGCTGAGATCTCAAAGATACCAGTCTTGTTCTCACTGGTGTTTCCCTGCCTGTGTCTTTTCTATTACCTTTAAAAATAAGTTAGGGGCCAATCATGTGCCACAGCACAGTTGTGTGGGTCAGAGAACAACTTTTAGGGTTGGTTCTTGCTTTTTATCTTACTTCTGCTCCTGTCTGTGTATTTCAGGCTAGCTAGGCTGTGAGCTTCCTGGAGATGCTCCAGTCTGTCTCACAATGACTCATAGGAATGCTAACATCACAGATGCATGCCACAACCTCTGGTGTTTTACACGGGTTCCAGGGATCACACTCAAGCCCTCGGGCTTGCAAAACAGGCGCTTTTACCCACTGATGAGCTCCTCCTATTTTCTGTAAGACAGGATCTTGCTAAGGGGCCCATGTTTGCCTTAAACTTCTAGTCTGTTTGCTTCACCGGTGCTGGTATTAGACAAGTAACACCATGCTTGACTGCTTATAGCTCTTAACCCATCTATTACTGTGTAAAACTGAATTGCTAGTTGGTAAGTGACTGAAAGAAGCCAATGTAATATTGGAGGTCCAGAACCTTGGCAAAGAGAAATCTAGGTGGTATGCAGCAGTAAATCAAACTGAGGCACTGACACGGAGCCTTGTCACTAGGGACAGTGACAGCATTTCACCTACAAGTCCTGTCAAAGCAATGATACTCCATGGAGTTGGCTTCCTTTGTAGACTGTCCTCCAGTGGGGCTCTGGAAAGGAGACTTTTCTTCAAGCCCTGCTATACTCCTTTCCTGCCGTTCAACACTATGGGAAGATATCCTTAAAGTACCCTTGTCCCCAACACAGCGGCATTCCCTTGGGGACTGTTTAAATAGAAGCTAATGTGAAAGAAGGCTGGATGCTGCAGCCGGCCAGGTTACAGCAGTGGGCTAAGAGCCCACACAACACAGGCACTGCACAGTGTCCTAAGGGTGTGATAAATGTCATCTGTAGCTTTACAGCTTCCAGAATGAGTTTGCAGCACAGAATTGACAATTGTCTTTTTTCTCCCCTTAGTGTAAGTTTTTATCACTGATAGTTGGTCTCTGGGAAACCCATTCGAATTCAGTTTTAAGCAATTGCCTTTACTATCAACACTTACAATGAATTTCCCACTAGGAAACTTCACAATGGCTCTGTAAATAAATGAGTATGCAAATTAAATGTGCCTCCTGGGTGGGCATCACTCTATCTCCTCTGTGCTGAGTGTGACCACAGGATGTCCAATGGCATCTGGGGTCCTGGGGTACTGCTAATGAGAGAATATCATTCATGCATTTGTTCAATAGGCAGCTATTGGAGTGGTTAATATGTTTTAGGCACTGGATAGTGGAAGCTAATACCATATGAATAATAGCACACAGTAAGGTATAGTTTGCTGTGGTTGGACTGAATTTTAAGTGTCCTTTTAGAATGCGCTTATTGAGGAAGGACTGAGCAGCTTCACCTCAGCCACCAGTTCAACATTCTGCTTTTCCCATCATTCTCTTTGGCACCCTATCCCTTGATACATCACTTCACTACTCTTCTTGGAAAAATCCTGCTCCTATTTCAAGGCTGTGGCAGACCATGTCGGAAGCCACCTGGTGCTTATTCTCCTTTGCTCTGTGTCTGTACAATCTTACTTAGGGAGAAACGGCAACAGAGCAAGGATATGAAGCATTGATGATAAACCTTGATGAACACAAACATGGTATCTTGTTCCTATTGGCTAGCTAACCTATTTCCCACGTGGAAATATAACACTCTAGGAGAAGGAGAAGTGTTGCTGTGCAAAAACTTATTACGATGGAAGGCTTGGAACCAAGTCTTTTGCTTTCTTAACAAATAAAAGGCATGGATTTGCAAGGGAGTGGGATGGAGATATGGGAGAGGTTAGAGGGAGGGGAATGGTAGATTTTAGTTAAAAACAATAGCAAAATCTAGAAGTAGCTGATTTTAGAACTGGCATAATAGCTGAGCAATACCATCACGTATTGGGGCTTTTCCTGTTTCTGCTTTGCCTTCTGGCATCCCCTAGCATGCTGCCTTATGGCCTTTGGTCTAAATAACACATTCTCCTGTAACTGATCATGACACAGAAGAGTGGCAGGTTTTCACAATGCTCCTCATTTATTAGAATCTAGACATCAACTATGAAGTCTTACTGACAAAAACCAGAGATCAAATACCCCTGGGAGGAGCCAGGACAAAAGTGTCCATGAGAGTATGACCAAAACGGAAGCAAAACACACACGAAAAGCAAAGGAAACCTTTTGCTCACCTCTTGGGAGAGGAGAAAGCTAAGAAGCAAGGGGATTTGTGGGCAATCTGGAAGCCAGGATAAGATATGCATTGCTTGTGTATGCATGTCTTCAAAAAACAAAAGAAAGGCAGGATTACATTGGACCTGAATCCTCTAAGTACAAAGGACACAGAGGTGGATGTGTTATGGGGAGAGCAACGTTCAAGGGAAGGCAGTGAGCCTGTGAAGGCAGGAGGAGTCTGAAGACTGAGAACTCCAAGGTACTCCAGACCTGGCCCAGTTCTGCCAGCCTTGCAGAGGCTCTCTGGTTTCTTTCAGAGACTATATCCCTCCAGCTTGAACTCTTTCCCCTGTATCTCCTCTGCTAAGGGTCAGGAAGGGTAAATATCTGTGTGTGGCTGGGGGCAGTAGACATTTTGCTGCAAGGCTCTGTTTAATTAAATTCTGTCTGAAGCAATGTAGCCTGTGAAGAATCAGCAAACCTTCTCTGCTCTCTTAAATTGCAAAGCAGCCCTATGAAGAAAAGAAGCTTGCTATTTGACCAGCTTCAGTATTCCTCTGGAGTCTGCCAGGTTTCATAAGCTGGAGGTAGACATGGGGTTAGATAGCTGTGATCTGGTGTGGAGACATCTTCTGTGGATATTGGCAGTGTCACCACAGCTGTCCGTGCTGTAGACCAAGCAGAACAAAGGTATGCTCAGTCAGAGCACAGATCTTTTTCTCAAGGAATCTTTGTACATTTACTATGCATCAGCACCTTCCTGGATGCCAGATGCTCTGCAGGGAGTGAGCCATTGTCAACAGAGTTGATACAGCAATAATCAGCATTCAGGGTAATCATTGATCTGATGAGTAATTCTCTTTCTGTGCATTGTCTCATGGCTGG
Source organism: Mastomys natalensis (assembly GCA_021653895.1). Classification (NCBI taxonomy): domain Eukaryota; kingdom Metazoa; phylum Chordata; class Mammalia; order Rodentia; family Muridae; genus Mastomys; species Mastomys natalensis. The sequence continues at coordinate 512,914 of JAJTUV010001042.1, forward strand.
TGTGTCCATTAGCTTATCAAACCATAGTGGTGTCAGCATAGTCAGAAATCATACACAGTAGCTGACATAGCCTGGTGCACAAAGTGGAAACAGTCCTTCCAATGGTTTTAGATATCTGGGCTTTTCCTTTCTACTACACTGTATTGATTAAAGAAGACCTTGAACCATCTCAGAGTCTGAGTGGATGAATATCCTGTTTTTTTTTTTTTTTTTTTAAAGAGAGGGGTGAGATTGCATTGTATATAAGTCAATGGAACCAGGGATACTGTAGCCACTATGGTGCAAATAGAACAATCACAGAACACCACGTAAGTGAACCTCTAGTCGGGGACGGTAGTGATAGTAGCTGTTGTAGAGGTGCACAAAACATGGAATCCATCCCAGTTTGCAATGTGGTTCTGCCAGTTGTATCACTGCTATTTCTGGACTACTAAGTGGCTTCACACCAAATAAGTCTACTTATCTGTGTCATCATTTTGAGTTGTTCAGTGTTTGAAATCTGAGGTTCAAGGTGCACATCCACATTGGCTATGACTGTGCTTTGTGGTCTTGACTCAGGGTTTTTATGTCAGAGCCCGAGCCTCCAGCTGGAAACAGGAAGACTATTTTCAGACCATTTAAAAACTGGCTAGATGTTGGGAACTTAAAAATAAGATAATGAATGTCCATTGTCAGAGTGATGAAGTCTTGTCAGTTTGCCTTGCTTGTCTTAAACATGTCTTCATTCTCTCTTCAGGGAAATGGATGTGGAACATCTGTTTAAAGAAAGCTGGGTGACAGTTGCTAATTGGGATTGTTCCCAATCTCACCTCTGAGAATTCACAGGGTTAAATGAGAGCATCTGCCATATCTCTTCTCGCCCTCACGCCTACCTCTTATAGATCAAAATGCACGTATTTTCACATGAGCAGTATATAGATGGGAGGACCCTCACCAGTCTCTAAGAGGGTTTATTGTATCTTCCATCTGTTCCTGTTTTGAAGGAAAGTAGAGAACAAGTTTAATTCTCGTGATCTGACCTAGTGGCAACCACATCTATGAGCAAGTGTGCTCAGTTTGTTTGCTAGTGTCTGACACATGTAAACTTACTTGATCTGTTTGGAAGTCAGGGAAGGGTTGGATGGCATGGAATACTGAAAGTGACCATTCTGCCTTTGGTCTTAGTAATCACCACAGCTATGCTGTCTAACTAGCATTGCACCCGTCTCTATGTGTACTGGCTCATGTCCCTCTCATTCTTTCCTTCGTCCTTTACCCACACAGTCATCAAACTCTTTCACAAAGTGTTTAAGACAAATATGATGTGTTTCCTGTCCACAAGAAATAATTATTATAAAAGTAACTACAAAGAGTGTGTTCATCCTAGGGGAAGCGCCAGTGTGCTGTGCATGTTGTTTTCTTCACTTCAGAAAACTGGAAGAATCAGTGTCTCCCACCAGTAAAAGGTTCTTGTTCATACAACTTGACAAACATTTTCCATGTTTATCAGAATGCTCTTATTTTAGCTCATCATTTGGCTGTGCTGCTTTGATCCCCTCAGCTTTTCTGTCTAGTTTTTAAAACATGGAGTATGTAAGGTGGAAGCATAATACTTCAGCCTGGAGAAACACACTACTCTGCTCCATGCAGACTCTGATACACAGAGAAGCAAGTCGAGGAGAGGGGAAGATGTTCTTGGTGGACTCAGACTCCCTTCCATACTCTGAATGTTTGTGATTTAATGAGTCAACACATGAACAACGTCCAAGAGTACCCTGTACCCTGTGAGACCTTTATAGATCTTGTTGATACAATTCCAGCCATTCTTTCTGTGGTTGCCACCACAACTGCATATCATATTGAAATGAATAAAATATCAAGGTTAAATTCTGAGCCAGCAAGAGTATAGAGGAGAAAGAAATCAAAACCAGTTTAGAAAATGGTGGTGGATTCTTAACAAACAGAATACTCACTTGCTTTAATTCACATCATGTTTTTGTCCCCAAAATTATAAGTAGAGGACTGTAGCAGCTTGAGTCTTGAACTTTCATAGCTTGCTCATAAACCAATTCCTGCTTGGTTAAGGATGAGCCATGACAGTCCTTCCCTTGCCCCAGTCGGGATCTCCACACTCCTGATGGCTTTATGTCCAAGGCTGTACTGGCTCTCCCCAACCCCTCCAGCTTTTAGCTTTCTGATATCCTTCTACTGTGTCTGAGTCTGGGGTTGACTCTCCAAAGCTCTGACTTATACATAGCTTTGGCAAGTGTCGGCCTTAAATATTTAGACTAGTCCCATCATATTATGACAGAAAGAGAAACTTAACCTGTTTCTGGTATAGGAGCTAGACTGTGAATTTTTCCTTCTGAACGCCTGACCACATGTTTCTTTTTCTTCCCTTCCCTTTCCCTCTCTCCCTCCCTCCTTCACCTCCCTCCCTCCCTCTCTTTCTCCCTCCCTCCCTCCCTCACTCCCTCTCTCTCCTCCCTCCTTCCCTTTCTTCCTTCTTTCTTTCCTTCCTTTCATCCTTCCTATTAAATCCAGGGACGTAACTAATGCTACCCAAGCTCTGTGCCACTGGACAATATCCCCCAGCTCCAGAGATATTTTAATTCTCTTTCTGGACTATGACATTTCCATTTCTTGCCAGGCAAAATATCCTCAATAATTTTGACAAAATTATACATCCTTCCACAGGGATTTTATGAGCATTCTCTCCTCAAAACCATCAAAGAATTTACTGCTGTAAAGCTGGAGGCAAACATTCCTCCACATCAACTCTGTGTGCATGTCCTTTACAGTCCTGCAGGTGTTTCAGTAGAATCAGGATAGCCAGTGGGAGATCAACTAGTCCTTTGCAGAAGGGCATGTGCAGGAGAGCTGACTTGGTTCTTCGGGTAAGCAAGATTTAATGAGTACTTTTGAAAGTGGAGCTATGCAGTATAACCAACTTAAGGAATAGTTAAAAATTTGTTTCAAATTCTCCTATTTTTCATTTTTGAGATTATAATATAATTACATCATTTCCCCTTTTCCTTTTCTCCCTGAAAATTCTCTAGCAAAGATATATGCACCATTGCATGTACCTACTATAGTTCAAAGATTTGTTTCAGCTTGCTCATGATATCCTCTTAATGATGGTCTTGAGGCTTTGGGTTGTATTTGTTGGATTTTGTTTCTGTTTTATGATTTGTAGAGGAAATGGAAGCCTACTGAACACCTTCTCAGAGTCCCACAGCTAGGAAATTGTAGGACTGAGTTTTGATTCCATATAAGATGGTCCCAGAGCCTGCTCTACTGCTCCCTAAAAGTTCTGCCATCCAGTAAACAGCAAAGAGTCAGTACTTTATGTCTATTGTATTAATTTCCACTTATAACTCAGAGGTGGACATTTCTCTATTAATTCAATCATAGTATATAAAGCACTCCATTTCCTATAATTTTAATTTACTGTTTAGCTTATAAGCATGATTTTATGTTAACTATCTTGGTAATGATATATCATGATTACATGATCTGCTCTATATATACTTAAGTAATGTGCTATATATTTAAGGAAGTATATATTTAAGTAATAAATTACCTCAATAGTTTCGCAGCCATGTATTCATTTTATTTAATTGACTCAACAAACATTTAATAAGAACTTAATGTGTATAAAATGATAGAGCTACATACTGGATATATAAAAAAGACTAGGCATTGTCTGTTCTAATGACATACATAAATTCATAAGGAACATAACAGGCAGATGAAGGTATGGATCTCAGGTTAATTTAATGTTGTATTTCTACTTTGAAAATGTTTGAGTGCCTTCTTTGTGCTTCGCTATTATTCTAAATATGTTATATGCAGAATCCCGGTTATTTTTCAGAGTAACATATTGATAAAACAGGGTTATTACACATACATCAAAGATAAGAAAACTGTGAGCTAGAAGTTCAAAGCATGCCCGAGATCAGTTAGCTAGGCTATTATTATAACCAACCTAGCTATAGCGTTATTATAGACTGAGCATTTTGAACTTGCACTGTAACTGGCCGTCACTGTATAGTGATACTATAGTTCATTCCCACTGGAGCCTCTAGGAACCAGGATGGGCATGAGCAGGAGTATATCCATTTTCTAGTTCATAGCAGACCAAATGGTGTGCTATCGCCATACCCAACATTAGGCCTAGTCTCATTCCATAGAAGACTTTGCCTTGTATTCCCTAATGTACACCATAAGTTGAGGTTATCTGAGCTGCTTGCTGAGTAGCCCTTTGTGGAGATCTTAGGCTCTTACAAATCGTCAGCTCACACAGGTTGGCTTCTAGCTAGAGACGAGTAAGAAGGTGCATATCTACACACCGCACTGCAATGACAGAGTGGGTAAACGTGAGTCTCCCATTGCACTTCCAGGAAGGTGGATTGCCTGATGGCAGAGAATTAGAGTCTTACAATATATGTTCCCTCCAACTGAGTATAAGATAGTTGTGCTGGCAGAGAGGATGGGAGAGTGGAGGTGCTGAAGAAATTTTTGTAGAAAGAAATCACCAGGGCTCCAGTTCAGAGACAAAGGCTGGGCAGACACTGGAGGCAGAAAATGTCTCCCATCATATTAATGGGCACATTTTGAATGCTCCAGAAAAATGGCTCCCAGGACTTTGTACCCACACCATCAACATCAGAAGAGAATGAGTTAGAAATGGAACTTCCTGGGTTGCATCCCAGTCTACAGTCCCAGAAGCTCTTGGGGTGAGTGACACTGTAGAGTTAGGGAATAACTGCAGTGTGGATTCAGGTGGGTGTGAAAACCCCTACCTTAGAGTAAGAAATGAATTTAATATTTCTCATTTCAAACTCAGAAGTTTGAAATATTTTGCCTTTCATTTTTAAATCACACGATGTTCTTTAGCAAAATCAGAAATTATAAAACATAATAAAATTGCCCACAAAAAAATTTACCTTTTAGGTTCCCTATACATTTTCCTATAGACCATTACCTATGCAAATCAGAACAAAGCTGTGGATAAATTGCCTCAGTTTTGATGGATTGACTTGAGAATCTCCTCCTGGGCTCAGCTGGCAAGAGAAGAAGAAGATGAGGTGGAGGTAGCTAGCCCAGTGATAGATCTGAAATCCCCATGGAGGAGGGTGGTGTCAGCATTTCAGAGCCCCTGGGTCTGCTCTGGGATTGGGAGAGAAGACAGGGTTGTCTAATTGCAGAGGCCTTAGCAGTTATAATCTGCCTATGAGCATGGTATACTCTTTATCACTCTCATTAGATGGGAGAAGATTTATGTCAGATCAGAAATCATCCCAGTGATCAAAATATGTGAAGGGCTGTCATGGGGGAGAGGGATTAATCTCTCAGTGATTACAGGAGGAGTGAGAGGCTCTTTAGGGGAGGCAGGCAGAGAGATAGATGCTGGGTAGGAGAAATTTTAACTCTGTCTCAGAAAGGCCCTTGCAATCAGAACTATCAGACAATAGGAAGGCTGCCTACTAAGTGGAGAGCACATAGCCTCGGACATGCTGTTTTCCATGATAACAGACATGTTAGCAACTGTGGCCTTCAAATGTGTTCTCTGTGACTAGTGAAGTGCCCACACTTTAAAGGGGCAGGAATAGGGCCTGCCTACTAGGATATACAATGTTCCCTTTCCAATTTACTCTTGCTTCTCTGCCATTGGTGTTGAAATGACAGGTAACAGTGATCATTTTATTTATTTATTTTAAGTTCTTCTACCCAATCTCTTTCCTGCCAATACTAGTACATAGCACAACAGTGTATATATATATGTGTGTGTGTGTGTGTGTGTGTGTGTGTGTGTGTGTGTGTGTGTGTGATATGTCACAATGTGGATTCTAGATCCAGATTGCCTGGGCACTCAGGTCCTGCTTCTGTCCTTTACTGGTTGTGTAACAATGGGTTAATTGCTAAGGTACCTATGCATTACATTTTCTTTCTTTCCATTTATTTTGCATTCATTTATTTGTGTGTACATCTATATACATGTACACATGACAAGCTGTCAGCCTTGGCTTCAAGGACCTTTATTTGCAGAGCCATATCGCTGTCCTCTTTACATCTTTGTAACTTTTACAATCCATAAAGCAGACTTTCTATGAGAGAATGAATAGGTTAATACAGGAAGGGTGTCTATAGCAGTGTCTGATAGTCACCATCAATGTAGGTTCTCATACTTGCTGCTGCTGATAATTATTTCGACTGCTGTTCATTATTTGCACTGTACACCTGTCACAGCAATGTCTGAGTTGTGACATCTGCTTCAGTGTCCCTCAGTGCCTTTTCCTGCCCCCATACTGCAGCCCTGAAGTCGTTAGAGCATAGCCTAGAGCAGATTCTGTCTGCAGTAGACATTTTATTCCTTAAGATGGGGAATTTTCAGTGACACTCAAATATAGGGAATTCATGCTTAATTAATTCAAGAACAATGCTATCCTGCTTGACAGGTAGAGGCTTTGGCCAATCTACTCATCTACTTGTACAGAACTCACAAGAGTAAGATAATGGTATGCAATGAATGTGTGTGTGTGTGTGTGTGTGTGTGTGTGTGTGTGCGCGCACGCGCGCGCGCGCGTGCGCGTGCAAGTGTGTGCATCTGTGTTAAATTGTTTTGCGAAGCAGCCAGTGTCCACTCCAGCACTGTGGTTCCTATCCCCAGCTTTGCAGCTTATTTATTTCTCTTACTGCTCCTAAACGTTCTAGGTATGCCTTCACTGGCTCATGCCAGTGTTGAATGAGGCACACGTGTGGCTGGTATGCTACAGATGCTGCATTTTATGTCCCTCTCTGTCTTTGCTAAGAGGAAATGCAGGGCTTGGCATAGCATGAACTTGAACCTGAGCTTGTGCACTGATAAGGAGCAGATGGTCTCCAATTCTCATCACACAGGAGCCTGGGAAAATGAGCCCATTATTCAGTGTGAGGTCTGTTGTGGTCCAATGCTCTGACTTCAGGCACCTGTGTCAGGCAACACAGCTTGTTCCCAACCCCAAATAAACATACTAATTTGATGCCTAGTGCAGTGTCAGGCTCAGTCAGTAATTGTGAGCTAAATTTACAGATGGTGAAATAACTGAGCAGTGCTCTTTTCTCTATCAGTAAGCCACTGGGATATACTGTTTTTGTCTTCAACATTTGCATGTGGCACTTCCCCCAGCCATTCATCAAGTAGCTGTTAGCAGTAAGATAGGCAGGGGTGTGAATCTAAACATTAGAATTGTCAGACCTCTTTACTTGCCTAGTCCTCAGTTTCTACCTTGTGAAATGGAATCAGAACAAGCAAACCTTTGTGGGGATTAAGTGTAGACTTCATAGGTGCCCATTAAATAGATTATTTTCCCTTTCCTCTTGTAATTTTGAAGTTGTAGAGCATTCACCCTCTAGATAATTAACATAAGCTCAGGAACGCAGTCCATCATATAAGTTTCTGTTCATTCACTTATTCATTCCTTCCACAGGGGCACCCTTCTTAGGATACTCTTTACAAGCAACCTTTCTACAGCAGTCCTCCTTGAGGAGATAGGGATCCAGAATAAATAATACCAAACTGTTTACTTGAACACTTTGCACTCTTTCCAGAAAGAAAATAGTTACCTATAACGTAACTTGACAAGATGATGTATCTAATGGAAGTCGCATGCAGCTTACAGCTAGTGCATAATGGCATCATTTCTCAATTTATGCAATCTGTTTTCTACTCTCTGTTTAGCTCTCTCCTGCCCAAACATTGCCTTCAGCAATGCATAGACGTTTCTTCACAGGCTGATTTTTAGTGAAATGTTGTCTGGGACTGATGGTAAAATTTGGTGAGGATGAACTCACCATGTTTCTTGATTCCCTAAGGGCTGAACAACAGAACTCTCCATTGAGTAAAGAGAGAATATTCAGTAGTTTATGGACTTATTCTTCCACCCGTCTACCCACTCACCCATTCATATATACACGTGTAATATATCTATACATTGACCCATTCATGTACACATCCATCTATCCATCCATCAATTCATCCATCTATCCACCCTTTCTTCCATCCATCATCCAAACATTCATTCATCCATGCATCCATCCTTCCTTCCATCCATCTATCTATCAATACATTGACCTATTTATGTACACATCCACCCATCCACCCATCTATCCATCTATCCATCCAGCCAGCCAGCCAGACAGCCAGCCAGACAGCCAGCTATCTATAGCACCTGTGTTTTCATCATAGCACTAGTAGTCAAGAATGAAGATTCGTGTAACTAGTGAAGACTAGATACATGATTTCTAAGGTCATAAACCATTTTGGGCCTTGATTCTTATTCAACAAAATCACATAGTAAAAGTGATTGCACTGGTTACCTATGATTGTGTACAACATTACGTTAAAACTTGATGACTTGAAAGACCAACATTTGTCACTTCACCATTTCTGTAGGCCTACAAGACAGACAGAGCATCCCTTTGATTCTGGAACTTTTATAAGTCCCAAAATCATGATGTTGACCCATGCAACTGTCTTGATACTCAACAAAGGGTCTCTCAAGATCACTCATGAGGATGCTGTTAGGTTTTAACCTTGAGGACTGTAGGACTGAGAGTCTCGATTACTCCAGAGTTGGTGAATAGAGACTTCTCTTCACCCCCTTTACTGTGGCCTCTGTATAGGGTTGCTCACATATCATTGTGATTGATTGATATGAGCCAGAGGACAAGGAACGAGCATCAGCAAGACTGAAGACTCAGTCTTTTGCAGTTCCAACTTCTATTCACTAACAGTGAGCCAGTCTGTCCATCTCACACTCAAACAAGTAGCACCACAAAGGTTGAGAGAGGAGTTGGGCATGGTAACACAGGCCTGCAATCCCTGCTACTCAGTATTCAGAAGCAGGCAGAATTGGAAGTTTAAGGCCAGCCTGTGTAACCTAGTAAGACTGTTTCTAAGAGTAAAATGTAAAAGGAAGGAAAAGAGGGCTGTAATTTAGCTCAGTGTTTGCGCACTTGCCTAGTATTGGATCATGGGTTCAGTCTTCAACAGTGCAAACAGAAGGACTGTGTTGACCTTGGAAACTGTTGAAAATTAACCTTCACAGTAAGAATTAAAGGAGTTATGCATGTAAAGTATACAAGTGTCCTGATCATACTTCACAATTGATTACTATTAGCTATCATTGTTACTAATACTATTACTGGTGTATATTTTCTACCAGATCAAGTATGCCATTCTTATTGCTACTGGTGACATTCAAAGAACAGGTTGGAGCAGAGGAACTATAAGTGAGTCCTTCTTCAGGGTATTCCTAGTGAAGTGGGGAATGTTCTGTATAAAATGTGTAAAACAAGAGTAGAAGGTAACTGCTGTATTGTCAGGAGAAGGCAGAGATCCAAGGATGGACGGCCCTGGATATAAATGAACATTAGACATTGTGCTAGAGGAAAGCAGGATAGTTGAAGGTATGCCAATTCTGACAGGAGTTTGGAATCCATCCCTGACAAAACAGGAATCATGGAAGATAAAGATTATCAGATATTTCTTCTCTAAAAATGGGGTGGACTTAATGGCTTTAAATACTATGACATGCCCACACATGTGCTGATTGTCATTTTGTGTTTGGCACGTGTATCTATGTACACACACTTATGTAGACACTCTTCCCCAGTATGTAAGTTCAACAAGCAAAGGTAAACACTGGGTGATTTCCTCTATAAGTTTTCACCTTGTTTATTGAGACAGGATTTCTCACTGAACCTGTAGCTCACAGATTTACCTAGACTGCTATCCCTTAGGATCTTCTTGTCTCCCAGTAGGGAGGTTACAGGTATATTTCACCATGCCTAGCTTTTTATATAGGTGCTGAGTATCAGAACTCAGATTCTCTTGCCCTCATAGAAATCATGTTACCCACAGAGCCATCCCCAACTCCTCTATTACATTCTAAATACCTTGACAATAACTCTATGAACTTTATGATCCCTATTTTACTGCTGAGGAGACTTAGAATCAGAAATATGACTTACTAGTAATTTGAAGTGTCACAGCCCATATGACTAGCATATTTTCAGAATGCTCAGTGGCTGAACATGTAACACATGGTCCTTTCCTCTATTTAAGTAAGCAATCATAGAAAAGAACACATGGGTGTGGCTGCCTGAGAACTATACATACAAACTGTCTAAGTATAGGACTAGATATTCATTGCCCAGATCCTTGCACAGTTACACATAGAGATATACCTTCAATATAGTTCTTCTGCTATGTAAGTGCACTTTTTACATTATACATTTTTTTTTATTTCTCCATCTTATCATTCTCTCTTTTTGAGAACTTGCTCTGATATCATCTCTCTCACTGATAGTTACTTAAATAGTTTTTAATCAGTCACCATACTACTAGTTGTCAACAGTTTATCTACTGTAGATTTTTTGCAAGACTTTAGCAACCTGGCCACAGTTCCTGGGATCATTACCTGGAAAGCTATGGTGCTTCTCCTGTGCTGCTGCTGTGATTAGTAGCATTGGACATGTGGGTGCTGAGCTGTTTGCCTTTCTCCACACTGCAATCTAGGAGGGCCTCTGCTCTAACACTCAAATCATGCTGAAAATGAGGCTCAGGGACTCAGTGATGCAATCCTGAATCCTTTATTCCAAATCTGAGCGTGGAAAACGTGTTTTAGTTAAAAAGCCAGCAGAGGAATATGCAAAATTCTGATGGTTCATGCTGATGGAGTTGTGCCCTTTTGAGAATGATTCAGTGTGTTCAAGTCTCATATTTCATAAAGACAGCATGTGTCATCTGAATGTCCAAATTTCAACAGTTATCTAGGGCAAGTGGCATATTTTATAAGAAATATTAATTTTCTCTGTATATTTCCTTGTTTTCCAAATTTATTTTCTGTGAATGTGATGTTATGTAACTTTCAAAAAAATCTAAACTGGAAAATACATTGTCTTAAGACATTAAACTCCTGCCCTTTAAGAGCCCGGATAGAAAATTGGTAAATCAACCATTTGCAGAATCACATGACTGTGTCAGAAGATGTGTGCTTGATGTATCCAAGCTAGAGTCTTGCTTTCTTTATTTCTTCCCAAATTCCCACCAATGCTCATTCCCCATTCAGTAATTAGCTCATCTATTATTCCAATTGTCCTCTCCAATCCTTGATTGCTCTCTCACTATTTAAATACAACACATTCACCAAATCCAGTCATTTTTTACTTTGGAAAAGTAACTAGATAGCCTGTTCTTTTCACCATATCCCAGTCATCAGTACTTCATCTTGTCTATAAATTCTGGAAATACTTCTTTAGTAATGTGGTTTCTCTTGCAATTTTTTTCTACACCTGCAGAAAGAGAAATCCTTTGGAAATGTCAAGTCTGAACATGTCCCTTCTGTCAAGCCTCCTCAAAGGCATCTTGTCTCACACAGAATAAAATAGACACATTAAATGTTCTTCAAAAACATGAATTCTGTGAAAGATTATAGTCTAAATTGTGTGATATGCCACAATCTATTTGACTTTTTACTAGGGGCTGGGCTTTTCCTCCTCCTTTCTGTTTATTTTTGTCACAAGTGCCTAACAGCTGGTCCTTTCTCATTCTCAGATGGTTTATTGCAGGTGGAGTCTTAGATACAGTGATAACATGACCAGAGAGGAAAGAAGTTGACTAATGTTTCCAGTTATAGCTTGATTCAGTTCATAGCTCTGCAAAATGTGTCTAAGTTAGTGTGTGAAACTAAACCTTCAGCATTGTTGAATTTTATAAATATGTCTTGTATTAATCAGATCAGAAACATTATATCTACATTTTTAAAGATGGCATTTATTTTATTACAGATGGCACAGTTGTCTGATGGTCAAACCCTTACTATTCTTGTGTCTACTGTTGGTGATATGTGCCCTACATAGATCATCCAAGATTAATAGTTAACTCTTTTCCTGCCCTCAGGCTGAATCACCAGAAGATTTTTGGTGCTTTCTACAGATACATGGTGGGATCGGAATAGGATGGTTTGGGGAGTCATAGTGTTTTCCTTTGCCCCATCAGTGTCAAAGCAGCTGGGGGAAACTCATGAGTGAACAGGCTGTGCTCTGCTGAAGTGGGAACTTCATATATGTTCTAAACATCACAAACTATCTTTTGTATTTTTCTCTACTACTTAGTAATGTAAAGCCCTCCTGAAGTCATCACCCTAATTGACACATAGGTGGCCATTTCCAGAACTTCTCTTGGATCTTGGACGATTGGATGTAAATATACAGTTGATTCTCTGTGTCTGTGAGTTCTACACTTTCAGGTTTATCCAAAACTCTACATTTCTGAACCTTGTACAGACTCTTAAAACTTGCCATTATGCCCAAGAAACTACAGTGTAATGACTATTTGTTAAACATTCCAGGCATGTGTGATCTAGAGATGACTTAATATATATGAGGAATATGCATGTTATATGTTGATACTATGTTGCTTACATAAGGGAATGTGCAGATGCAGATGTGGGGTCCAGAAGTGAATCTCTTCAGGAAAGGTCAACTGTATTCATCTATATCCAACTAACTGCTAAGCACATAGCAACATTGTTGTTGTACTTCTGTAGTGTAATGTTACCACAGCTGTAGTTTCTAAAATCATCACCCTTCTCATCTTAGAAGATTCCCTGAAGCATAACTCAAATCAGAGGATCTATGTGGGCATTCTTGATATGTTTGAGTATTGCTGGGATTTGCTTTGTCTTCTCTTCCTCAGTACAGAGTTGACTATGATGTCTCATTTCTTATTCTTTCTGGCTTCCCACCAGCATCCTGTACTCCATGTGCACTAAAACCATTTGAGTACTTGTATCTACCACGACCTCTTAAATTTCTCACTGCAGCCTACATTTGCATCTAAAAAATGAATAGTACTCACTGGGCTGTAAAACCTAAGAGGCCCTTAGATGGACATCACTAAGTTATTGAACCCCAAGTCTCCTTCTTTTTAAATGGTTTCTCTCATAGTGTCACATCCGAGTTCTCTAAAGCTGCTCTTGAATGGTTTTCAAAGCCCCACCCCCATATCGGATGCTATCACCACAGAAAGCTGCTTCTTCTCTGGAATTCAAATTCCTAGTCCCATGACAGTTGTTCTATAAAAAGAAGGTAGAAAAACATTGTTTATTCTTTAATTAAGGGCATAGCAACGACAGCTGTTGACAGCCAGATTTAAGATCTTTTGAGGAAGAGAAGTAGGGGCTCCAAGTGCCTCTTGTGGATGTCCTGCTGTGACCAGTGGTGTCAAACATGGATTGCTACTCTCAGTCTGGTGCCTCACCAGCAGAAGTATCTTCTTAGAGGTCAGTAAATTGTCATGGGACAGAAAGGGTTTGGAGAGAGGCTGACTCGGCTTCACACTTAAATTGCCTAATGTTGAGCCTCATTTTCATCTGCAAAATGGTGACTCAAATGTTTATTGTGCCAGAAAGTGAGGGTGGTGTATGCAAACGAGTGTGGCTCCAACATAGTAGCACATCAAGCCTGGTAGTTATTAACCCAGTAATATTTCTGACAAGGCTGGCTTTGAATTCTAGACAGGGCAGCAGGTTGCCATATTCCATGCAATGACAGAGGCCAGTGACATGTGGTTCTACCAATCTCAGAGATCCCTATTATTAGAAGAAAGAACAGAGGCATTTTCTAAAGCAAAAGTCAGTGACCTTTTGCTTTTTTTCTGTAAAATTCTCAAAGGAAAACATTTTCACCAGGTCAGGCCATATAGTCACTGTTGTAACTATTTGGTAATGTTGTATAGAGGGGAAAAACTCACAGGCATACTGATTGCACAAGGCTGTGTGACAATAAAGTTGTTACTAAATCAGATGGCAGGTAGAATTAGCTTGGCATTATAACCCACAGCCCCTGATTTAGACCATGTAGAGCATGACATATTGATGGAATTTCAGAAGCAGCGTGCCGAAGACAGCATTCAGGCCACTTGTCTTTTGCTCATTCGACGGGTTTGCTTTGAGGGACTCAGATCACAGCCCAACATGTGAAAATGGGCCTGTTACTTTCTCCTTCATATCACATTGTAAAAGCAGTTCAACATCTGCATTTTTTTTTAATCTTGTTAATATCAGAGACAGAAAACGCAGAAAAGAGGCAGTGATCCCACAGCCAGGTACCAGCAGGAAGTGGAGGGAGTCTCAGTGGGGGAAAGTGGGGCATGGAGACATGTCTTAGCATGGGGCTGTGGTGGATGTATTTGTATGGATGCTTATTTGGGACACCCAGGCCCTCCTAGCTTTCTTCCTGGATATTTCTTCTTGAACATTCTTTAAGATCCAAACTGACCTTGGTGCTTTCTCCCTTCCTTTCCTAGAACTTGCTGGGAGAGTTCCTTGCCTGGATGATTGGGTCCTTCCTAGAAACCAGTCTCGGGTGACAAGGGAAGGAAGAAAAGATAGACACAGAGACACAGAATCTAGGATAGGTTGGGGCCTGTACTTCATGGAGACACACCAGCAGCCTGGAAAGTGAGAAGACAGACTTATTGTATACAGTGATTCGGGTTAGATAATTTTAGTAGGAAGTCTGCTTAGGGGAGAAGGCTCAGGTTGTAGTCATCCAGGAGGAGAAGCTGTGCTTGATAGTTTCTGTATATACTTGTCTTAGTAAAAGGTCAGTAGGTGTATCATCTGCACTTAGACCTGAGGAAGGCTTTGCCATTTCTATGCATCTGAAGCATTGGGATTCTTGATATGGCTGTGCTCTTGTCAGTAATATACATTCACTTATGACTTCATCTGCTCCCAACAGCAAAAGGTAATGCTAACTATTATGCATATGAGCATAACTTCAGATTTCTGCTCTTCCTGTTGCTAGCCGTGATCTCTGTTCTTCTTGCAGCTAGGTTGATATTTTAAAGCCCCATATTCTCTTAAGCTTCATCTACATTGTTCTACCAATGGTCTTGACCAACAGTTCCCCAAACACATTGTGTGTTCATTCCGCCTCCTGGGTGTATTATTCAGTGTTCTCTCAAGGAACAGCATTGACAGAGAGCGAGGGGGAAGGAAGGGGGAGGGGGAGGAAGAGGGAGAGGGGAGGGGGAGGGGAGGGAGAGGGAGAGGGAGAGGGAGAGGGAGAGGGAGAGGGAGAGGGAGAGGGAGAGGGAGAGGAGAGAGAGAGGGAGAGGGAGAGACAGAGAAACTCTCTCTCTCTCTTCTCTCTCTCTTCTCTCTCTCTCTCTCTCTCTCTCTCTCTCTTCTCTCTGTGTGTGTGTGTGTGTGTGCTTGTGTGTGTGTATGTGTGTGTAAAAAGGATTGAAGCTGGGTATAGTGACATATGCTTTTAATCCCAGCACTCTGGAGGCACATTCTCACAGAACAGCCCATTTGCTTCCTGTACTCAGAAGCATTTCCTGCTCAACATTCCAAACATTTTACTAATCCTCCCCCAAAATAACATGCAAATGTCCATCACAGCTACATCGTGGTTCCAGTTTCCAGTCTAGTTTGAGTTCTGCTGCTGTTACAAACCAATCAGACCTAAAGCAGGTTGGGGAAGCAAAAAAAGATTACTTCATATGATACTTCCAAGTAATAGAGCATCATCCAGTAAATCTGGCTGAAGCTTATGCAGGAACCATCAAGAAATCTGCTTACTGGTTTGCTCCCTGGCTTTTTCTTCTGGTTATCCTACACACCCTTAAACTACCTGTCCATGGAACGTACTGTCCATACTGGGGTGTACCTTTCCACATCGTATTTCCTTGCACACATAACCACAGGCTGATCCTACTGAGTTGAGGTTTCCTCAGATGACTCTGCACAATGTCAAGTTGGTTGTCAAGTTGGTAGCAGAAAGACAAGTTGGTTTGCACATTAGAGGCATAGTCTATAGAAAGCTGTTTGTTATGTCTAGGATTTTGCTAAACCAAGGAGAGTCTCTTCAGTTTCAACAAGGCAAAGAGTATCAAAGCACTAAAATCAAAGACACATTTCTTTTAGCCTATCCTTAAACATACGGCTCCATCTCTGGCTCAGACTTGATTCTTATCACAATAGCATGCTACACCTTTTCACCATGCAGTTAATATCACAATGGAGTTATGGTAGATGTTTGAGTCCTATGTTAGACTGTAAGTTTAATAGAACTAGACAGGGGCACATTTTCTCCATTGTCTGCCCACCCTAGTGCATTGTAAAGACTTAATGAACACATTAAATGAACTAACACATCTTGGAGATTCAATCCGTTATTGACAAAATGGGGTAAAAAGTAATAGCTTTTCACACAGATTGTATATAGAACATGCTCAGCATGACTAAAGCCCACTAAAGTGCCCAGCAATAGCCTCTGGTGTCATGACACCTTGGTAATAGCTGCAGTCTATTCCATGAGGGACATAAGCTTGTGTACAAGGGTGATGGTGTAAATATGTACACATATGTTTCAGTTTCTATTCATGTGTCCCAAAATGTGTGCTTGTATCTGCATGTTCACTTTTGAAAACTTTGCAGCAGAATAAAGAGTATCCAGCTTTCTGTAAATATACTGGAAGCTGCTGTGGATAGTGGGATCCAACAAAGACTCTTGGGATAAGGCTGAGGCTTTGAGGGATTCTAAGACACACCTGGGACTGATGGAGGGTGTTGTGGCTGCTGGGATACAAATGAGGGTGCTGGGAATTGTGGGATACATTTTAGGCTATTATAGCTGATGGAATATACTTGAGGATTCTGAGATTTTCTAGGATGAACCCAAGGTAGCTGGCAATAAATTGATATATCATCTTTCTTGCTGCTCACTCATTATCTTAGATCTGAATTTCTTGATATTCAAACATTCACTCTGACAAATAGTCATCCTTGTGTCTCCCAAAAGCCCCAGGAAGGAAGCCAGACCATGTTTGTTCAAAGGCCTTGAGTTTAAACACCATCTGGCAAGCCATGTCAGGTCATCTTGACTCTCCTGCCTCAGACTGTCCTGTGTTCCAAGCAGGTGCCCAGCTTTACTTCCTGGAGACAGAAGCTTCCCCTGCAATATCTTCCTTACTAAGATGAACCTGACTGATGCTTTACTACTTGAAACCTTCTAGCCAATTTTATTTTTTTTTATTGGAAATTTTATTTACATTTCAGATGTTCTCCCCTTACCCCATTTCCCCCTCCCTCCCAGGAACTCCCTATCCCATCCCCCCTCCTCCTGCTTCTATGGGGGTGTCCCCCCACCTACCCCCCACACCTCACCTCCCCACCCTTGAATTCCCCCCACACACGACGTCCAGCCTTCATGGGACCAAGGATCTCTTCTCCCACCTAACACCCTTGCATATATAGCTGGAGCCATGGGTACCTCCCTAAGCGCTCCCAGGCTGGTAGTTTAGACCCTGGGGGCTCTGGTTGGTTGGTATTGTTGGTCTCCTCATGGGGTCTCGAATCCTTTCAACTCCTTCAGTCTTCACTCTAACTCCTCTATTGGGAACTCCATGATCAGTTTAATGGTTAGTTGTGAGCATCTGCCACTGAATATGTCAGATTTTGCAGACCTCTAAGGAGACAGCTCTATCAGGCTCCTGTCAGCATGTATCTCCTGACATCCACATCAGCGTCTACCTTTGGTGACTGCACATGGGATGGATACCCAGGTGGACTGGTCTGCAGACGGTCCTTGTCAGTATTCTGGTATGTAAAACAGAACCTTAATTATTCATCAAATACTTATGATGTACAGACATGATGGGTAGCTTAGCTCTGGGCACTTGGATATACAAGAGTAGAGAAGATCCAATCCCTTCCTTCAAGCTTCCATTGAATGTGGAGTGTATAATATCACGGGGAGAAGAAAATAGAGAATTCCATGAGACATAAGTCCAGAGAAGGCTGAACTGTAGATCAAGGATGAGATAGATGCTTAAGTCCTTCCCAGTCTGAGCCAGATCTTCTTCTTCAGGCTCTTCCCACCCTTCTCTCTGACCCCATGTACTTCATTTATACTCAGTCTTCCACTATCATTTTAGCACGTCCAGTTTCAGAATGAGATAACACTGTGTTTCTTGTTCTGCATTAACTGAGTCTTACCCTCAGCTACAAAGTAATGATATGAGGACCTGCATCCTAAGACTCTTGTGAATAAAAAAAGGATGGAGTATACATAATCCTCAGGATGGGCTTGGCCCATGGGAGCTTGTACTTATTGAGCATATTTTCATACGGCATATGGTGCCTGAATTCCTATTCAGCTTGTGTGTGTGTGTGTGTGTCTATCAACAGCATACCCATCTCCCTTATGTCATAATTGCTTCCTTTTTAAAAGCGACCTCTAAACAACCTTTTACTATTTTCCTGACTAGAGTCACCTCTGTGTGTTATTCCTAATAGATGTCAGAGTTCCTAGAAGCCAGAGACTATCTTACTCTGCTCTGATTTCCCAATAGAGCCCAGTACACATGTATCTGTGTGTCTGTCAAACTCTACAGGATGAATGAATGAAAGTGAAAGATGCGTGCTATGAAGCACACATGATTCAACTGCCTGAGTCAGTTTTGAAAACCCAGAGGAGCAGACTCACAAAGATGAGGTCTGGAGGTTTATTAAAGGATGACATGTAGGGGATGGATGGCTTCTTTGAATTTTAGTCATCTCGTGACTCTGGATCCCAGGAGGAACACATGGCATGTTTCACAGACAACAGCGACAACAGCTCAGCATCTTTGCAAGGTATCAAGCTGGACTGAGTGAACTCTACTAAACCCTGACTCTCACTGGGTCATTTGACAGAGAATTTATGAATCCAAAGGTCAAGGAGAGCTATAGGAGAACATCATGGTATAGCAATGGGATATGATAACTGAATGTAAGATCCTAAGGGAAGCTATTGTGTTTATGGTCTCCATCTACCAATTCCCACTTCTACAAAACTGGCCAAGTTACTTAAATGTTTTTTGCATCCATTTCCTTGTTTATAAAATCTTATGCTTATTTTGAAGAGTTTCTGTGGAAACTACATGTCAGCAAACATATAAAAATACCATAGTGTGGAATTTAGACTGGATCCATATGGATGAATTGAGTCACTGTGAAGGAAGAGTTTCAAAGATGCTTGGGGGTGCAGTGGTTCTGGAAAGATTCATAGAATACGGCCTGTACCAACTCTGCTGGTATGAGAATCTACATGGTCACATGTAGTTCTTCTTGCAGAGGGATTTCAAGAATTTCAGAGATTCAAGGAATTGCAGAGATATCCTGTGGAAAAAAATGTTTCAAAAATGGTAGTGTGTGCCCCAGATGTCCAGCATGGTAACAGAGGAGGCTTGTGTTGAAATCAGGTACTCTCTGAAATGATTTTCCTTCTTAAGATATCATCATACAAAGCAATTCTTACCTCTTCCCATCACATTTTCTGCCTGTGTTTCATGTCTACCTATTTCCCTGATGTCAACTTTTAATAAGGCCACTTCTTTGCTTTCATCTCCTTCCCATCCCCACTTTTAAATGTCAATTTTACACATCCTCTTGGATTTATTCTATACTTGAAAGTAAGCTACAAAACAAAATCTCAACCTCAACCTTTTTCTAGAATCTCTGACTTGATTTTCTTCTGGTGATCTATTTTGGTGGGAAGGTGGAAAGGTCTTGAAGTCCAGACATCAGTCCTGAACTATGTGGTGAGTGATGGGCAAACCTCATCAAGCCCTGGGAGTGTTTGCAGGGCATGCTAGACCCCCTTGCGTTGCTTCTCCCATCATAGTGAAGTAGAAGCAAAGAATTTGTACTTACAAGATGTTTTCTTAGGTATGACAGATGTTTTTATTATAGTACCATATCTTATTATGTATTTATTTAAACCCTTAAGACTTATCTGTACATATTTTGAGTTTACAGAAATAATTCAATACATGTGACATATATAATGACCAATCAGAGTGTTTCAAATTTCTACCTTCCTATGCAGGCATTCATATTATGTGTTGCATTCTGCTGCTTATTTTGAACTACATAAAAATTGTAGTGGACTCTTGTAGTAGAAGAAATTATTTAAACCTGCCAAATTTGCCGCTCTAAGATCTCCTACCTGAATGAGACCAGTAAAGAAAAACACAACTCAATAATTATGGTATAAATAGCACGCCTAGATTGGGCAGATTTACCACTACACTACTCTAATCCCCGACTATGAGATCCCTTATAACTTGCGGTTTTATCCAGGCCAAGTGGTTGTCCAGCTCTGTCGTCAGCTTCCTTCTTTCTACCGCTGGCTTCCTTCTGCTTCATCTTCCTACTGCTCTCCTCTGCCTCTGCTTCTACCTCTCAGAGACTTCCTTCTCTTCTCCCTCTGGCTCTAGCCTTTATTTTACAGGTTTTAATTGGACAGAAGGTTTACAAGACATCACCTGTGTACAGATTCAATCATCCTCTGCAGCCCCTCCCAGAAGGGTGGAACTAGGATCAAAATACAAGGCTGGGGCTATCCACAACATTGATTCAATCCTCCTCTGGAGCCCCTCTCAGGGGGGTAGAACTAGGATCAAAATACAAGGCTGGGGCTATCCACAACATTGATTCAATCCTCCTCTGGAGCCCTCTCAGGGGGGTAGAACTAGGATCAAAATACAAGGCTGGGGCTATCCACAACAGACTCTAGTTCCTCTACAGTTCTTCTTCATCATTGACCCTAACCTGCTTTGATGACTCATCCCAAGATAATAGCCCCTCATTTTAAGAGGTAAGCAAGATGGAAAGGAGGTTTTCTTTCTACTGAAACAGGAGAGAAACTCTAGAAATTCAGCTGCATAAGCTTCCTGCTGCTATTACAAATGTTTTTCATTCTAGAGGATGAGTGTTGAGGATATCACATTAATTATTCCTGAGGACTAACATCTACCTATCCCAGACAGAGCGCTGGTACCAGCCCA
The DNA here is from genome assembly GCA_021653895.1 of Mastomys natalensis. Classification (NCBI taxonomy): domain Eukaryota; kingdom Metazoa; phylum Chordata; class Mammalia; order Rodentia; family Muridae; genus Mastomys; species Mastomys natalensis. Next base: position 533,786 of record JAJTUV010001042.1, read on the forward strand.
CAGTAGGGATTCCACCCAAGAAGAAGCAGTGAGTTTATTGAGCTCATTTATAGAGCATGGAAAAGGGGATTCTTGGAGAAGGTGACTCCAAACCAGTTGCATCCCTGAGGTGTCCCCTCACTGTGAATGAAGACCTTGTAACAGTGGCATCATGGAGTCCCATTCTCAGATACACTTTCATTTCCTGTAGAGCAAGACCCATCACAGACTTTTTTTCAGTACCCAGGATGTTTGAGTTGTCACAGAAAAGAGATGTTGGGAGTGGAGAGACTTGAGGGAGATATCCCCTGGCAACCTTGTCTTTCTTCTTGAGGACAATACAACTTTTTTGAGTTGCTTCCCCTGCACTGGGTGTATGGTGTTAAGGCTCTCCCTCTATTCTCATAACCTCATATGGGATGTGACAAACCCTGCTGTTGTGCAAAATGAGTATTCATCTTGTGGTGCAGCACTTGGCATGCAATAGACTATCAGCACATATTAATGAGGACGAGGGCAGTAGATTATCCACAGCTCAGTGCTACAGAGCATATCATCTGTGAGAGAGAACTGAGAAATAATTACCAATGCTAGACCAAGGGTAGAGCATCCTGAGAAAGATGCCCCCCATCTAGAGAGATCCCTTATGGCTTGATGAGTATGTGGGCATGCAGTAACAACCACAACAAAAATAGTAGCCTGTAGGCAGCCGTGTTTAAGATAGCACCTGGGACAGTTGCAAAGTCGTATGACTAGCACCTGACAATGTAAGCAGCTGGCTTCCAGCGTGGCCAGCTCAGCTAAACTGGTAAACAAGTCCTTTGTGCATGGGTCGGCCTCGTGCCCCTCCCGAGCGGGCTTATGCTAATGAGGTATTGGCAGCTTAACCTATCCGTCCCCATCCCAGGGTCCCGTCCCCGTTCATAGGTCCCCGTCCCCATCCCGGTCCCTGTCCATAAGTCAAGATTTGTTCCTGGAATAAAGCTGACTGAGAAGGATCCGACCATGTCATGTCTTAATTGCTGGTCAAGGCGGACGTGACAGTAGCCAACCCCAGAATCCATCAAGGGCACCAATGAAGACTCTACATGGCCTTTAACTCCAGTTCATTCATCTGTAAAGTAGGCACAGCAGTTTATACTGTATAGGCTGAACTTACTGTAAAGGTGATTCCAGTTGACATTGACAGAGGGAAGAAAGGAATAGAGAAAGAGAGAGAGAGAATTCCCAGTTCTGGGTGAATTTTCATGGTGGGATGTTAATTAGATAACAGGGACCCCTGAAGGCAGCCCCCCACTAAGGATGAGAGGCTGTGGTGCTGATGTACTAATGCTGCCCTTCATTGGTTCATCCTGGTCTATCCCAGAGATATGGCCAGATGCTGATGATGTCTGTGATGCAGGCTTCTCTTAGCACCTCAGAAAAGCCTGTTTACACATCTTTCTTTTCTCCATCATTAGTCTGAGCTTCTAGGGGAGATTTCTTTAATTTCATCTCCCCACTAGGAATCACATAGCCAGCCCTTAGCATGTGTCCTTTGAATGACTTATGATGATCAGAGATAAGCATTAAAATTTCAGTGCAGTGTACAACACTTAGAAGGTACTTCGTGAGTTAAAACGAAATTATCACCCTGTATGGAGCTGGCGAAAGAAACATACATTCAAAAGTTTAACTTTGAGAAGGATTCTCAAACAGAAGGGTGGCTGCCTTTCAAAATGCTTATAGTATAAGTGGTTGTCAGCCTTCCTAATATGTTACCCTTTGATACTGTTCCCCATGTTGTGGTCACCCCAACCATAAAATTATTTTTGTTTGGTACTTCATAACTGTAATGTTGTTACTGTTATGAATAATGTAAATATCTGAAGTGCAGGATATCGCATATGTTATGCCTGTGAAAGAGTCATTCTACCCCAAGGGGATTGTGACCCACAGGTTGAGAACCAGTGGCTTAGAGCCTTTATTTACCAGGTTTTTCTCAAATGCATTCATATAGCCATTTGCAGTCTGCATATGGTTTTCCCTAGAGCATCATACCATTGAATACTCACAAGAGCACTTGAGATTGGGGGTGATGATGAAATTGTTTCCTCTGGTATGTGGAGCTAACCGGTCCAGCAGTCATCCAGGCACATATGTTTCCGAGGACAGCTGACAAGTCAGTTTGAGTGAATTAATGTCTCCTCATTCTCTCACCTACAGGTGTGGGTTCATTTTCCAGCATGAACACAGACAGAGCTTAGGATCAAGGTCAAGGGAAGAGAGTTTGACTGCTCTAGAAATGAGTCTGATAGGCCCATTCTAAATCATAGACTTGATAATTTTGCTAGTTTATATGGGGAATCTGAGACTATCACTGAAAAAAATTTTTATAAGGAAACTAGTTTGTAACTGTAGGCCTGATTTTAGAACCTGATTCTATATGTCAATTTCAGAAGATGCTTTGAACTTCAATGCCTAGCTGCCCAATAGATTATTCTGCCTAATTTGATCAGGCACCAAGTATCTTTGACACTGCAATAGTTTTTGAGTAGTTTAGAAAAGAACTTGATGTTGTCCTTATGGAATGTATAAGATCTCTGGGTTAATAGAGGTCCATAATAGGAGATGACTAAGGTATCAGTCTGTATCACTAAAACAGGAAGAGTGGGTATGCACTAAAAGCCTTTTGTCTGCAAATAATGGGAACTCACCATGGCTTCTGGGAAAACAGATATAATAGATCATTAAAAACACAATTTTATTAATGACATTCGTTCTTTGATCGTTTCAGGCTTGTGAACAATATATGCTGATCCACTTTAAACCCCACTAGCATTCCTTCCATCCCTCTCCTCCTCACAACTCCCCCCCCCCCCCCGCCCCATGTTCATAGCTATTGCCTTTGTTTTGTGATCCGATGAATTTAACCAGGCTCGTCAGAGTGACCATGAATTTGGAGCTTGGTGGGTTCAGCACTAACTGTACTAATGCTTTGCCCTCCCAGAAACTAATAGTAGCCAATAGTTCATTCAGTGTTTAGGCTAGATTAGTGTTCAAACAGTGCTACTGGGCATCTGCTCCCATTTTACTATTGAGTTTTATCCAGATCCTCGTCATAAATAGAAGAGATGGGCAGAGTCATCTCTAGAGTCATTACATTATCGGCTTGGAAGCATCTGCTTCCCAACAAATTGATAGCAAATATCCTGTACTACACTAGTAGGAACAGTGGGTGATATCTCATTCAGGAAGCCCAGACTGGCATTCTGGTTCAGAAAAGCCACATGGACTAGTGCCTGGTTGTGAAAGAAAACTGGTGTTTGCTTGCAGAAATCGTCTCATATAGGGGAAGTATGTTAGAGCAAATAAGCAAACAGTGAAGACCTGGGGGGGAAGAGGAACAGTGTCTGGCCTCACAGGAGGATATGATAGTATCTCCTCATTAAGCACCTACTGTGTGCCCTGACTTGATCTGGATTTATGGTAGAGGCTCATTGTACAAGCTCTGGGTTCAGACCACTTTCATTCAGTGAGCTCTGTGACACTGGGCAAAAAGACCTTGATGCTCTCTCTGCAGCTCAGTCTCCTGTTCTGTAAAAAGTAGAGCATACGAACTTGAAAGGACTGAAGCCACCAATCATGGGAAAACACAGTCCTGTGTCCCGGGCACACTAACACTGAACAAGGCTTAAGCATCATGCTTAATTGATTATCTGTGTGTCAGGAAGTCAGTTTGAGTCCTTAGTATTCAGAGACCTAAGGAGTCTGTAATAATGCTTTCTCTGAGTCCATACTCTATGGCTTCCCAGTTATCAGAGAGATAAAGCAGGGTCAAATGAGTGGATGTGCTTATGCTCTCATTCATATGCTTGCTCCTAGTGTAACTGTATTTTTAAGACAGCAAATCTATTCCACTGTGGGAATTTTGAATCAGAAAGATCTCAATTGTGGTCCCATCTCATAAACCACCCACATTTTAAGGCAGGTGACATTTCTCAATATCACACAGTTAGTACTAAGGTACAGATTTGAACTTCAGCACTCTGCTTCCAAAATGGGAAAAGCACAATGTAGGAGCATTAATTCCTTAGGAATCTCTAGTGATTCACTGGGTAAAGATGAAAAGCAGTAGACATTTTCCTATCCTCAAATGCTCTCAAGCGTTTGCATGCTGTTAGAAATGGAGGGCCTTCCTGACCCTCCACTTACCTTGCCCCCTTTGAATTATTTGGGCACTCATCAGACACTCTTCCTGTGTCTGGCTCTCAGAAGACAGGACTCATCTTTAAACACAGGAGCCCCAACACTCAGGCCATCCTGGGTTCAAATACAGCCTTTCCTTTCATTGTATCAATCTCAGGCTCCCGGTGGATTATAGGTCTCAGTGACAAGAGCCTAGTCAGATATTTCCACACATTCAAGCATTAATAAGCGACAATAGGATCATTTGCTGTATTTCCCTGTGTTCTTGAGTCCCCATCACTTCCTTAACATGGCCTTCCCTGGCCACCTCATTTAAAGTCACCTACCTCCTCTCTGCTTTAGCCTCCATCTTCTCTGGGTGTATTTTTCTTAATTATAATGATCTTCACGGAACTTTCCCATAGTATACTTTCCATTTCCAATGCCTGTCTCCCCTGCTATAATGGAACTTTCTCAAATAGGCTGTTGCTATTTTAATTACTGCTTTATCCCCAGAACTTAGAGGGGGTGCTGGCATCATGGATAGATGCACGGATGATGAGCTCAATATTTGCAACACCTGTGCAAAGGTGGCTAATTGTTATCCTAACATAAGCCTGAAATTTGGTTGAGTGGTAGATTTTAGGCAATTTGTCTCTGAGGCTCCAGTGTCATAAACTGCAGCTTTCAGAGACAGGACAAGTACCCACACTGTCATCTGAGGTCCCTGCTGTCTAAGCTACATGTCCATCAGTGGACTTCAGGTCAACTCAGCCACAGACCCAGTGGCCTGGGGTTCACTATTTCTATTTTGCAGGGTCCTTAAAACTGTTATTTTAGCCTGGACATTGATGCTTTGGATAAAATTTCAACTTCATTCAGAAGCAAATTAAGCTGAGACCACTTGGAGTTCTGCAGTGATATTCATTTTTATGGAGGAGAATATGCCGACCAGAACACCTCTTCTACCCTCAGACTCTACAGGCACCTTGAAGCCAGGACTGGCTACACTCGGTCTCATCTGTTGGTTCTGCAGCGGTCCTTTCTGATCCAGGATGTGATTTTCAGATGGAGTTTGTTTTGCTACGGCTCTGCCTCTTAGGCTGAGCAATTACATTTCATTAACAGGGAAGCATAAGCCATAAATCATTGATCAGAAACAGGTTGTTAATGGGTCTGTTTAAAGTGTCTGCTGGCTGGCAGGGCAGGGACTGCAAATTGATGGATGCCTGGGCGCAAACCTTACCCAGGTAACCCATTAAAGCATTACCGCTAATAATTTCCACTAATATTTATTGAGCTAGTTTTCTCTTGGTCTGTAAGTACCTATCCTCACAGCAACCCTTAAAAAAATGATTCCCATATTACTGATGAAGAAATTCAATTTCAAAAATCTTAGCAGATGGCTGAAATCCACAGAATTGATAAGTACCCAGAGTGAACTTTCAATCTCTGCATAGCTCCATGCATTCTTCTGTCTTGATCATCATCATCAGGGTGAGAGGTGAAAAAGGTTAGAGCCAGGAGTCAAATGTGTGTGGCAGTATTCCTGTCCTTAGCCCCCTCAACATCACACACACAACACACACACACACACACACACAACACACACACACACACACACACTTGTCTCTGTACAGATGAGTCCTGTTGGTTTGGGGGATTGTAAAAGAAACTCAGACTCTACAAGATTGAATTCTAGCCTATGTCTCCACACAGCTGAAGTTGACCAGCATGGCTAGGCTTCTGGCTAATTCATCTGACTTCCCCTGCATGGCTGGTTTTTTTGTGGGCAGAGTGGTGGCAGCTGGGCCCACTCACATCCTATTAACCTTGTCTGTTGGAATGACACCTGGCTGTGCTGAAGCCCAGGATCCTGTAATTAGGAATGTAAACAACTCCAGCTTCTGCCTATCTCAGCTGGCATTGTGCCTACCTCCAGTTCTCCCATCCCCCTGCCAAGCTTCCTGAAAGAGGCACTGTTTTCTTCCACCTGCAGCCAGAGGCAGCTGAGAGTACCTTTAAGTTTGGGGGTTATTGTTGATCTGCTAGCCTGCATCTGATGTTCTCTAGACTTGCCCTCTCGTGGTTGCTTATTGTTACTCTATGGATAATGACATAGGTCTTTGGGGATTGGGACTATATGACCTTGTGACAACCTTAATAAATCTCTAGAAGAACATTTTATGTTTATGTTTATTTTATTTTGCTTGTGTGGTTCAAATGTAAACTGAGGCAAAATATCTTTTGTATGGTCTAGACAGATAAATACACAATATCATTTTAAAATAATTTATTTCAGCTAACAGCAATCTGTGAAATGAATTTGACAAAGCTCTGGCTTCAGTGAGGTGGATGCAGTGAACTTACATGATGAACATTCGTACAGAGCAGAGGGGATACCTGAATGGTTACAATGCAGTGATTGATTGCTTCAGTCCATTTTGCTGTAAGTTCCTAATGTAAGTTTAAGTATATCAGCAGCTGCTGAATGGTTAGCCTGAACTTTCTTTATTCTCTCTCTAATACAAGCATTTACAAGACATTGCCTAAGTTTCTCAAGTCAAGTTAAGATGACTTATGGTATCTGACTGGCAGTGTCTGCCTAGGAATGCCCAGACCTGGTCTTTCAGTGACCTTAGTTGTTTTCATCATGGGAAGCCACAGTTTACATTAGGGTTCAATGTGTGTGGTTTTGCCACTTATTCACTTTCATGATGGTAACCTTTAGCATCTCCATACAGTGTTTGACTCTTAATTGTCACCATGGACTATGTATGCCTTTCTTTATTTCTACTTGTATTCCTTGAATATAATAGAGAATGAGACAACTTTCCATCATTACAACGAAATGCCTGAGATAATTAAATTGTAGTGAAAAAAGATTTGAAAGGCTCCGTCTTCAATTGAATGGATTTCAATTTAGATCTGCAGGAAGATGGTACATCATAGCAAGAGTGTGACCCATTGTGAGCCAAGGAACAAAGACAGAATGAATACTACCATGCCATCTGCTCAAGGACACTACCCCCACCCCAATCAGCTCACCTCCCAGAGGCCAACATCTCTCAAGCCACCATCTCAGAGACTGACCATTTAACACACTGGGGCCAGTAGAACCATTGATGTCCAAACTGTAGCAGAGATAAAGCCCACAAGTGGATAATTTATAAGAAGCTTGTGGTTTTAACAGGCACAAAGTCCAAAATCAAGTAGCTGTGTCCTCTGTGGACATCTGTTCTACATCAGTTCAGATGTGTACAGAACAGAGAGATGTGAGAGGCGAATGCACTTTGTAATAACCCATTCTGCTCTGGAATAGTTATAATCAAGTGAGGAAGACATCCTTGTATGATGGCTGGAATTCTGTCATCCAGACACCTCCCATTGGCTCCACCCTGCACATCAAGGAATCAAGTGTCAACAAGAGATTTTGTAGGGACAGACAATGTTCAAATAGTAGCAGTTGTTGTCCCTGTAGCTTTTATTACAAATCCCTGGTCATGTGGCCGTCTTGCCCAGCAGAGCTTCACCCCTGATTACTAGATACTATGCAGACCTAGAGCATGCCTGCTTCATTACTGACTCAATATGCAACCCAAGTCCTCTTATCATCAATAACATTGATACCAACTAATTTAAGCCCACTGAAGCAGCAAGCTCCGGCTGCAGATGTGTTTATGAGCAGGATACTAAGTAGATATTTTAACTAAGTGGAACATTTCTTGCTTCAATTAATGCAAAAGGTAGCAACTCAAAAGAAATATTAGGGGCATTAAGTTTTATATTGGTCGCATTTATTATATGTGATATTTAACACTTTTCAATCGTGTTTTCATGTTGACAGATACTGAGAGGAAAGGATCTTCCTGTGGTGACCGTGACCTAGGATTACTGTCAAGCCTAGATAGATTATCCTCAACCCCTGAATTATGCTCTCCCAGGGAAATAGCAAGAGTGTCGTTAGCTTTATCAATGGCAACGACAGCGATCAAGCTACTGATTAGCAAAGAACAGCTCTATAAGAAGCATGCTTTTAGAAAGACAGAAGGGTAGAAGAGAATTTACATGTTTGAAGCACCCCTTGGGTTCAAGCCATGTGCTGGCTTCTCTCCACACTGATCAAATCCCCAGACAATCCCACAAGGTTGGCTATAGTGTTCTCTGTCATATAGAAAAGGCAAAGACAAGGGCTGAGGTAATGACTCAGCATCAAAGTGCTTGCTACGCAAACATAAAACATCACCCACATATAACCTGGTTGTAGTGTCAGACACCAAAGGAAGACACTCAGCATTGATGTCTGCCTCCACATGCCTGCATGATCACCTACTCAAACACACACACACACACACACACACACACACACACACACACACCACAGAATGTTAAATTACTGACACATGCTCCGTGCTGAGTCCTGGGATATCCTGATGAACTCAGTGACACAGCTTTGGCCTATGGAGACCTGCTTTGTTAGAACTAGACATTGAAGGTGATCTTTTGATTGTGATTTCTATATCCATACATGTCAAATAACAGTCAAATGGAAGTTATTTGTTCATCTGGAAAGGGTAAATTCCACTGAGATCTGGGAGGGCGGAGGTCAGCTCTCTGCTTGCAGGCAGTTATATCGAAACTCAGGCCATCGTGGTAGTCAATGATGATCCAATAAAATGAAAAGGTGCCAAAGTGCTCAAAGCAGAGGAAATAGTAGACTGCAGGCATAGAAGGATTAGAAAGCCTCTGGGTCTCCAAGGATCGTGCTCACAGTATGAGATGTTGTTGGTATAATACTTGGATCCAACTCTATCTGAATTTCTATTGGGAATTGACTCAGAAGTAATCTGTAGTCTTTAACACAGGAAGTATCTAATCTTCAAGGAAACTTTCAGGGTGAGGTTAGGAGGTCTTACCTAGGACCATTGTGTAGCTGGCAGCAATGCAGGTGGTTCCCACATGTGACGCAGCTCTTGGTGGGGTGTGCTAGTGACAGAATGCTCTACAGAAATAACATAGTGGGTAGAGAGGCGTTTTCTCTGATATTCACGTTAGAGCAGTGGTTCTCAACTTGTTAGTTGCAAACCCTTTGGGGTGTTGAATGACCCTTTCCTGTGAATATCAGATGTTTTGCATAACAGGTATTTACATTACGATTCATAATAGCAGCAAAATTACAGTTATAAAGTAGCAAGAACATAATTTTGTGGTTGGGGGTCAACACAACATGAGGAACTATATTAAAGGGCCACAGCATTAGGAAGGTTGAGAAGCCCTGCCTTAGACAGTATAATTGTTATAGCAGAGAGGGCATGGTATTTGGGGCTAGAGAGCGTGAAGCATGGCTTGTTACATTCAAGCAGACAGAAAGCAGAGAGAGCTCAGTAGAACTGGAGTATAATGCTCAAGGCCAGCCTCCATTGACCCGTTTCCTCCAGCTAGGTCCCATGGCATCCCCAAAATAGCATCACCTGCTGGAAACCAAGTATTCAAACACAGGAACCTATCAGACATTCCATACTCAAGCAGAAATATAATATTTCTAGGCCAAGTTTAAGATTCAAACTTGACTTCCTCAACAAGCATGTGAGGCTTCAAATAGTAAACATTTGGTGCATTTGAAGTTATGAGGAGTGGGCCATTACAGCCACACAAGCCTGAGTACCTGTAGGTACCCAGACAATTTTACTTCATGTTTACTGTTCAGAGGGCAAAGGGATGCTATCTGGGTGTGGTGGTTTATTTTCCTTTTTAAGTAGTTGTGCCTTGCAGTGCATATGACCCATTATCAGACCTTCTTTCTATAGTATGAAGAGGGCTGCTAATATTGGGGTACTGTCTATTTCTAGCTCATCTGCAGTGGGAGGAATAGAAGACTGGATAAGGTGAGGCAGGGTGAGCATTGAGATCAAATTCAAATTCTTATAAGCCATGACGCTGACTCTTGACTCTGATTGGCTGCATTACCCACAGTTTTAGTCAGGGTTCTCCAGAGGAGTAGAGCCAGTAGGATGAGAGTGGGAGGGGGAGAGAAAGAGTGTGTGTTAAATGAGCTTTACAATGGTAACAACAGCTAAGTCACACCAGAGAATATGAGAACCAGTAGTTTCTTGGTCCCTGAGACAACACACATCAACAGTCAAGGACAAGTGTCAGCTACTCAGTCCATAAGGCCTGGTACCTCAGAAGGTTCCTGGAGAGCTACTGGTCCTAATTCCACAATGGCTGCTTGGATGCTCTTTCTGCTCTCAGTGCAGGAATAAGCAACAGCACAAATTAACCCAGTGGCATAATGGTAGGCCAATGAAACAAAAGGTGAGATGGTCCTCTATCTTCTTTCTGTCACACCCTTTTATCTGGCTTGCAAGTGGGAGGTGCAGCTCACAGTGGGGTGGGTCTTCCAACATCAATCAAGACAATCAGAACAATTAGTTCTTCAGGTGAGGCTTCAGGTGATTGTAATTTGTGGTAAATTGACCTTAAAACCAGCTATAATAACCACCCTGGAACCAATCGCTGTCACCAAGAGAATGTGATAAGGTGACTGAGTACTGTGTTTTGTGTTCCAATTCTCAGCTCTGAGCCGAGAATTCCTTCCATCTTTGAGGCTGAAGCCTTGTAGGGATAGATTCCCAGAGAGAAATGTGGCTACGCTTGAAATAATACTAGTTCTCAGCTCCATCTGAGGCTCTCAAAAGGTACCAGTCACTAAACTATGTAAATCTTGATGCCAGTCAGAACAATGGCCAGTCTTTAGAGGTGAGGGTAGGGATGGGCAGGTGAGGGACAGCCTACCCCTGCTCGTTTCAGAGGCAGTATAAGGGAGGGAAGAAGGTCTTTCTGGCTTTAACCTGGGGTTCATCACTGACCTCCTTGTTCATGAAATGGAAATGCTCTTTTGGAGTTCGCCGTGTTATTGTTCAGCTCCAATGAGATACTGACTGTGAGACGCCCAGCATCTTTCATGGCTAAGTTCCCTGTCAGTGTCAAGTACAGTTTGTGGATTGGCACCTTGAATTCCTGTCATTCCACTTAGCTCAAGAAATTGCTGTCAACTGCATGTTTTAAGCAACTTTTATTTCTTGCTGTCAGAGGCTTGGGTATTTAAGATGAAGGTGCTGACAGATGTGGTTGTGACATCACCTGCTTATAGACCACCTTTCTCTTTATTTGTGCTGACCTGGCATCTTTCTGGGGAGAGCAAAAAGCACGGGTTTGTCTTCCATCTCTTGTTCTAGGGTCACTAATTGTATCATAAGTGTTCAACTTTCAAGCCTCTACTGAACTTAGTGACTCCCCAGTCTTCAGAAGGCATCACAATGACTGCTAACTGTTTCTATTTAGTTGTCTTCTCTTATCCCTGCTTTCTGTTGCCTATGGTTAACAGGATTCCAAAGAATTGGACTGAAAGTATTTAAGCCACTTTAAAGTTCTGTGTCCTCCTAAACAGGATCTTGTTCCTTGCTGGTCTCTCCTGCTGAGTCTTACCACATCCAGCTCTGAATGTCCATCCATCACCACTGTCAGCTTATCCACACTGGATCCAGTCCCTTGCTTCTCACATCAGCTGGTACAGAGCTTACATTGTTGTGACAATGTCCAGGTAATCCTTAGTTTAGCAATGTCTGAAAGCACAAAGGTGGCCATTTTCGGAGTATGACTTCATGATTGTTTCATTTCATTATTAGTCCCTACCCATGCCACTTTTATTAAGTTTTATCAAAGGTATGGGTGTGTGGGACCTAGCACATGCAGGGGCTAGTGTTATTCATAGTTTGGAGCCTCTGGTGGGTGCTGTTGTTGCTGAACTGTTACACAACACAGATGTGGATTACTACACGTGTGTGTGGGCATACTAATATTCATCCCCTACTACTTGCATTCCTCATAGGACATTATCTTAGGATAGAGCTCCTCCCTCTTACCATAGTCTCATTTCTTTTTATATAATATGGTCTTCTTTTGCACTTTTATTTGTTTAAATTTAATTTTCAATCTTGTTACAACAGATTCTCTATTTCTCCCTTTACTATCCTTGTATTCCATACATATAACTTCATACATTATCATGAAGAGCACATAACAACTTTTATTTATGACTTGCCATTTTTACCATGTTAATATAGCCTCTTAACTATTTGTACTGTTGGTAAATGCAGTTGACTTAATTTGATATATTTCTTTTTAACACATATTCACTTGTTTAAATATGTTATTTGTTTTCAATGCTGAGTCAAAAGAGTTTCCATTATAAGTTGTTAGTACTAACAATGGAAATCTAACTTGCACCTAAGTACCCTGGGGATCTGCAATATCAGCAAACTGCAGCTAGCTGAGCATTTAAGGATGAATGAAAATACTCTAGGAATGCCTAGATGCCTCCATGAGTAAAGTGTCTACCACATAAGCGTAAGGACTGCAGTTCAGATGCTCCGCACCCACACCCATGTGACTACTGTGTGGGTGTGGCAGCCCACCAGTGACCTCAGTGCTTGGATGTCAGGCACAAGGCATCCCTGGAGCAAGCCAATGAGCTAGACTAGCCACACTGACAAGCTCTATGTGCACACACTTGCACACCCACACACGTGAACTGAGGAGAGGGAACAGAAATGAAGGCTCAAAGAACTGAATCTTCTAATTGTCACTCACCTGAATGGAGGAACTAAACGTGTCTTTCTGCCCTTTTGACTCACATAACCTATTGTTATTTCCACTTCAGTGTCTTATTTTCATGGAGTAGAATGTAGTACTAAAGAAATCCAAGTCCTTATGAAATGTATGTCATATCTTCTAATAGATGCATACTTCCATGCATGCAAACATAGTTTCATTTTTTTAGAATATTTATTTAAGCTTTTTCATCAAAGACAGTGGATAGTTCATACCCCTGAGAAAGCTAGGAGTCATAGTGCAATTCCTTTAGCTGGTAAATAAAGCTATTATTATTATTATTATTATTATTATTATTAACCATGGCTTCATGGGAAAATCATGAGCATGGGAGTCAGTAAAACAAAAAGTTCCCCATCTTGCCTATATTGAATTTTAACTCTGTTTTAGTCAATCAAGATATGTCTATGCATGAGTCAGAAGCCAAATTGAAGTGATTTAAATGCATATGGTAAATTTTAGTCTGTGTACCTGCAAAATACTAAGGCCAATATGGCTGAGTCCAGGGACTCAGCTCACACAGACATGGCTGCCTTTTGCCCCAGCTCTTGATTATTTTTCAGCTAATGAGCTCCTCTCTCAGGTTGGCTCTTTCCATAGGACTCCTAGGGTTATAGCTGACTATTCATTTTCCAAATGAAATGATGTCTTCACTCCCCACCCCTGGAGTTCCAGTAAAAGTGTGGAGTTGTCTGTAATAGGCTTGACCAAGATCCCATGCCTGTCTCTGTACCAGTCATCACGAGCAGAGTGTAAAACAAAAAAACTGGTGTACCTTCTTAAAGTGCAGCCTCTGGATGTGCAAGAACTGAATGTGAAGTGAATTAGAATCATCAAGGTTAAGAACATGAGGAACTTTCACTGGGCTGCTCCTACCACAGACCTTGAACAAACTGTTTATCCTTGATGAGCCTTAGTCTTCCACTTCTGAAGGAGAAATAAAAATATACCTGTACTCCATTGGGTGCATATGTGCACATATGCAAATGCATGAGGAGCCCAGCAGCTAATCCCAGATGTCGTCCTTGCTCACCCATTACCTTATAGTTGAGGTAGGGTTTCTCACTAGAAACTAGAATTTGCTCCAAGGATCCCCTGACTCACTCAGCCTTCTAAGTACTGGGATTACCAGTGGGCCAGCATGCCCATCTGGCATTGGCCCGGAGGACAGGGAATTCTAGTCCTTGTGTTTGTGAAATGCCTTCCCCACCAAGGCATCTCCATGCAAGGCTCATGTCTCTAAGTGTAGGACCATGAAAGGCAGCCTGGTTCCTGGTTCCTGGTTCCGGTTCCTGGTTCCTGGTTCCTGGTTCCTGGTTCCTGGTTCCTGGTCCTGGTTCCTGGTTCCTGGTTCCTGGTTCCTGGTTCCTGGTTCCTGGTTCCTGGTTCCTGGTTCCTGGTTGTTCCTGGTTCCTGAGCAAACCTCCGGTGACCCTGAAGGGACAGAAGGCATTTTGCCACACTCCTGGACACCAGTCTCCTGATGCGAGGCCACACCCTCCATAGATTTTGGCCATCAGTCACACAAGGGCAAAGTCCCAAGCCCCATCCACAGGTAGAGGATGTGACCTATGGTCACATAGCCTCAAGACAGATCACCATTTTAATGAAGTACCTAAAGGCCTAAAGGGCTTAGCCAATTAAGGCTTCCTTCCCAGACACTCCTCCCTGCAAAATATATTTAACCTCAGGCCCACCCTGAGAAGTGGGGTATGGTTTTATTCATCCACTTTCCTCCATGACAATAAATGCCTTAAAACCACGGACTGTCTCTTTTCACCGGGATTGGCCATAGGGGGCCATAAAGAATGCCTTTGCCTAAAGAGTTGCCATCTACTCTTCCATGAATGCCCCTCTGTGTCCCCAGCCACGACCACCAAGCCAGACGCCTGCTGACCAAGCCAAGGACTCTTATTCCCACGAAACCTAGCCGGAGCAGCTCCCCGATTTCCCCTTCGGCCCCAGGATAGATCCAGCCCACAGGTCCCCACTCCATTCTCAGCTCTTCCGAGGCTTCCAGCGGTGACTGGGTGCCCAAGAGCCTGAGAACCAGAAGGCCTCCCTGCAGGCCTAGGGACCCCCCTCCCCACCCCACCAGCTAGCTCTGACTGTCCCCGGACCTCAGATTGTGCTCTCCCACCTCTGGAGCTTTGTCTCACTGCTTCTTATAGCCCAACACCCGTGGGGTAAGCAGTCAAAACTGCCGTATTCTGCCTCGCTGAGAGGCCCAAGCCCTGTGTCGGAGGGGACACAGGACCCCACTAACCCTACATCTAAGCACCTTGCACACAGTAAGTGCATACATGGGAGTTCTCATTCATCTTTCTCTGATGTTCTTCCCTCCATTTTCCTTAGACTTTTCCAGAACTGGATACGGGATTGGTGACTCTATGCCACTTTATTGAGAAACATGTTTGTTTCTGTTGATTTATTCTTTCTTCTTGTTTAAAAACAAAAACAGAAACAAAACAAAGACCAATCAAACACCACCACAACAAAACTGGTAGTGTTTGTAGATAAGATGGAACAGGATATGATCAATATAAATAATGAAGCAGGACCTTCCTTCCTTCCTTGGTAGAGAAATAGCAAAGAAGATGTGAAGACAGGCAGGATCAAACGAGCACCCAACTGTGAGTGTTCTGGTTTCTGGTCTCTGCAGGAGTTGGAGGTGACAACACTGATCCAGCATCCCTCTAGAGTCTGGGGCAGTACTTCGCTTGTGTAGCTGTTTTGCGTGTCTCTCCTCTGTGGTGGATGAGGCAAGAGGGCACACAATAGAGAGCTCAGGGAGGATTCGGTATAACCTGGGTATTTTGTGTGCTCTAAGTAGCTAAAGAAATGCCTATCATTTTAAATTGTAGCTTGATATTTAACTATTTTGTTTTCTTTAACATTAAGGTTTTAAAATATTTTTAGATCTACTATGGTTTATGTATATGCACATTTTGCTTGTATTTATTTTATTTTATATTTAGGTTTTACTTTTCTAATTTATAATTTATTTTATTTTATGTGTTTCGATATTTTTTCCATGTATGTTTGTCTGTGTACCCTGTGTGTGCTTGGTGCCCATAGAGATCATAAAAAAATATTGGATTCCCTGGAACTCAAATTATAGACATTTATGAAACACCATAACATTGCTGGGAATCAAACCCAGATTCTCTGCAAGAGCAGCAAGTGCTCTTAATCATTTTGCCATCTCTAAAGCCCAATGTTTAGGTTTTTAATCAAGCTAAACATTGATATATAGTATGAAATGCTGGATTCCACTTTTATCTTTGAAACGGACATTAGACAGATGTGATAGCACTATTATTAATACTCTGATTTAGTCATTGCTGTGTTTAATTCCATGTCCAAGTTATGAGTTATGCAATTTGTGTTGATTTTAAATTTACTTTGTGTCCTTCCCTTTACCTTGTTGCGCTTTATTGCCAATACCACACTGTTTTGCTAATGGTAAACACACAGTATGATCTAATAACTACTAAAAGCCATTCTACTTAACCTTCATTACACATATTTTTGGTCATGTGATAGAGGGAGATTAATTCATCCACATTAGAATTAAAATCTAATTGGAATTAATGAGCAGGTGACTTTGTAAATCTGAAATGTCCTTGAGTTATTATAGCTTTGATATAATCCAATTTTAATGTATCTATCCTCTTGTTCCTACACATAGAGACCTTCCTGCTTACTGAGGCCAACATGTTTTGGATTTTAACATATTTGTAACATGTTTCTAGCTTCTACATGCTTATGCATATACTAGTTCCTTTTCAAATCTACCTTGTAAGCGTGTGAGTTATAGACTTGATTTTTGTTTGCCTTATATCCAGCCATTCAGTAAAAATGCAGTAGTTTGGGACTGGAGCCTCTTCAGTTTTCTAGTTTGCATTTATATCACCAAAGAGTTTATGTCTGCTTCTTTATTCATTCCAATTTTTTCTTTGATTATTTTTGAGATTATAAAATGATTATATCATTTCTTTCTTTCCTTTGCCACCTTCAATCTATTTTCAAATTCATGGCCTCTTTTATTTATTAATTGTTGTTTTACACACACACATATGTGTGTGTATACTTGCATATGTATATATGCATATATACATACATATATACACCACATATACACATATATAAATAATATATATAAAATATATAACAAATATAATTTGTTCACTCTGTATAATTTTGCTGAATGTGTGTTTTCAGGGTTGACCATTTGGTTAAAAGCACTGTCTGCTCTTTTTAACAACTAAGATTTAATTTCCAGCACCCACACAACAACTCACAATTATCTATAACTCTAGTCCCAGGAATCTGATACCCTCTTTTGGTCCCAGAATGCCCTGCACACACATAGTGCACAGACATTCAGGCAAAACACCCATACATATAAAATTAAAAATGCAGGACAAATAATTTTAAAAAGAAAATTTCTTATGTTTTTATTCATTAGTTTTGGTTGAGTATCTTCATGTATTTACATTGTGTGTGTGTACATGTGGGGACATGTGTGTACCAGTGGAGATGTGTATTTGGAGGCCAGAGGTTGATGTTAGATGTCTTCCTCAATTGCTACAAATACTGTCCACCTTATTTTTGAGACAAGATCTCTCACTGAGCCTGGAATGTGCTGGTTGGACAGACTACATGGCCAGGTGACCCCAAGGATCCTCAATTCTCCCCATTCCCATTGCTAACCTTACAGTCACAGGCTCTCAGGCCTAACCTTTTTACATGAGCATTGGGAATCTAAGCTCATGCCAGCAAGCCCTTTACCCAATGAGCCATCTCCCTAGCCCTGCCTCATAATTCGAAGCTTCTAGAAAATGCACAGTGACATGAGTGACACAGGCCATCTTGCTTTTCCTTGTGTTCAATAAAACAATGTGACACAAGGAGTATTCATTATATCCATGTGTCATTTTAATTTCAAAATTAACAATTCTTTAAAATAATTTCTCACATAGCATGTTTTCAAGACTGATGAGCTAGAAACTGTTAGATGGAAAATCAAGAAACTGAACTCAAATGAACATTGTACAGATTCCTGCAATAGAAAGGCTCAGTCTGAATTCAGGAGCCTCTAGAGCAGCAGTTCTCAACCTGTGGGTCAAGACCCGTTTGGTGGTGGAGCGAGCTTTTCACAGGAGTCACATATCAAATATCCCGAATATCAGGAACTTACATTATAATCCATAACAGTAGCAAAATTACCGTTATGAAATAGCAACAAAAAAGTATGGTTGAGGTCACCACAGCATGAAGAACTGTAGTAAAAGATTGCAACATTAGAAAGATTGAGAACTACTGCTTTATACTGAATTTGTCATTTGATAACACGAGGGTGAGGGAGAGAGACCTGTTTGCTTTCATCCGTATGGCTTTTTTCTCACTGGCTTGGTGGCCATTGTGTTGTCTACTAGCCTGACTTCCTGCTGCTGTCCTTGGCAACTACAATGAAAAGTGCATGCTTTCCTAAGTAGCCCCACTTCAACTTCTGACTCGCAATGTAAAGATACTTAGTCTCAGGAGGACAAAGGACAGTGACAGACTACCTGAAAACAGACAAAATGGCAGACTCTCTTAGTGGCCTATTAACCATGCCTTCCTTTGGATATCTTTTTCTTCTTTTAAAACTGAATGTTTCTATTAAGCTAAGCATGGATGGATGGATGGATAGATAGATAGATAGATAGATGATAGATAGATAGATAGATAGATAGATGATATGCATTGGCCACCACATTGTAGAGGGAGTTAATGTTCTTCATTATAAAAAGTCTGCTAGTATAGCCAAGGTCAGCTTCACATGTTTACTAAATGTAAATTTGTCAGTAATCTTGCATTGCTGAACAACTTGTTAGTAGAGGCATGAGCCCCTTCCTAGCTAGAGAGGTAGTGTCATATTCCTGTATTTTAGAATCAGTTCATCTCCAAAATATGAGTACCTTTTCACTCTTGTATCTGACCATCCTTTCACCCTTCAAGATTTAGGTGATTATTCTGATGAGTATTTTTCTCTGTATGTTTACAGAATTTCCATGAATGAGACTTTGTTTTCCTGTCTATTTGCTGAATCCACATTCAAGATTTCAAGAAAAGGTCTCAAAATCTATAAAATTGCACTCACTGCACTTTTAATATGCTCTGTAGTGATAAATTATGCCTCCATCAGTGAAATGAACTCAAGGAAGAAGGCCGGGTAAGATACCATGAGAAGGGAGAGAGGAGAGGCGGAAGAAAGAGAAAAAGACAGCTTGAGCTACAGAGAGAGACAGAGACAGAGAGAGGAAGAAGAGGAGGAAGGAGGAGGAGGAAGAGGAAGAAGAAGAGGAAGAGGAAGAGAAGCAGAAGCAGCAGCAAAATGTCTGGATCATATAGGCAAAAGCTTCTAGGGGAAGGGCAGCCCAACCCCAGCCTGGAAAGTTCAGGGATGGGGCAGAGTATGCCAGATAAAGACTGAGGGATGCTGGAAGAACCTGGAGTGGAGACCAGGTCTGCTTTGAAATGTGAAAAATGTACCTAGTCTCTTGTCCAGGAATCCAAAACCAGATGTGTACTGCCAGGCATAGTGGCATGCAACTTTAATCCCAGCGCTTGAGAGGCAGGGGCAGGCAGATCTCTGTGGATTCAAAGTTAGCCTGGAGTATAAAGATAGTTCCAGGACAGTCAAGGTTACATATACAGACCCTGTCTCAAGAAATGAATGGACAAGCAAACAAACAAAGCCAAAATGTTCTGTTGTAGGTAATGTAGCAAAGGCATGTGCATTATAAGTGTGCATCATGAGTGTGTGTGTCATCAGTATGTTTTATGAGTGAGTGTAGTCCTGGTTTTGTTTTGTAGAATTAGCTTCAGAAACTTGCTGGGAGTGTACTTTATTTGCAAGGTTTTGAAATTTTTCCCATTTTTCTATAATAAATAATATGTTTAGACTGTAAGACTGTTGTTGTCAGGTTCACTTATATTTCTTCTGAATGATCCATTTCACCCACATTTTCCAATTATTTACATGGAAGTGAGCAGTGTACGTAGGAATAACCTTCTGCTCGGGTTCCTCTTGTACAGTTCTAGAAAGAACAAATCAGACAGCATTTTAGAATAAAGCATGTAACGATTAGCAATCAGAGTCTGCATTTGAGAATAAGGCGTTTCTCGACTGCATAAAAGTGCTGTTTGAGTTCTTCAAATAACTCTGACACTGGAGAGTGCTTTTTCATTCCCTTTCATTCTTTCTTAATTAAGTGTGGTTTTACAGGATTTACACAAGCACCCGATACATACTGACCACTCTCATCCCATCTTGGTCCTGCCCTGTCCATCCCACTCCTCTCCACAAACCTCTCTCACAAACTGTGCAAAGCTCATATGAACCCCTAGTGTCTGAAACAGTGTGCACAGGGCCATCGCTGGTCTGCCCCGGGTCCCTTGCATATACTATAGCTTTCAGTTTAGTATATTTATGGGACTTCTGAGTGTGTAAATGAGTAGGTACTAATTCTTGTGCTTGATCTTACATTGTTTTTGTTTTGTTTGTTTGTTTTTTTCTTATTGCCTTGGCTTTGTTCAACTTAGATATGATGGGGTTTGCATTATTTTATATATTTTATTTTGTTATTATTATGTTATCATCCAGAAGGCTGTTATTTTCTAATAAAAGACAGAAAGGGGATAGTTCCAGATGAAGGAGGAGGCAGGGAGGAACTGGAGGCGTGGAGGGAGGAGAAACTGTATTCAGATTATATTTTATGAGAAAAGAATCTATGTTTAATAAAAGGGGGGGTAAAAAATAAAAAACAATGCCATAAATAACTACATAAAAGAATGAAGTCTATAAAATGTGGAACTCAAAATTTTCCTCTGGGAAACTACATTAACTATATCTTAGGAATTCTAAAAAATTCATGTTACAGTTTCAGTTTAAATTTTAATTTCAAGTTGCCTGCAAGACCATTGAGAACAAGTCAGAACACAATATGTCCCAGTACATGAAGAGCAAGCAGGTCTAAGGCATGCTCACATGCCATGCACACATTCATACATCTGGCTTGATGGTAGTCATTGCCATGCTAGGACTTCAGAAACACAGTCCAGTGTATAAACAGTGAGAATTAGACTCTGTGGTGATATGCATATGCCCTGTCTTAGTTTAAGCACCCCAGGATTTGCCAGGTTCATCAAAGCACCTGATGCTTCCCACTACATAGAGTTTACCTTGTAGCTATTGCTTTCTACATTCTCGTGAAGGTCCCCTCAACACTGTAAAAAGGTATCATTCTCTCATGGAGATAAATACATGCTCGTCAAAATTCACAGAGCCCAGACAAAGCTCAGGGTAGTCTCTTTTAGTATATGTGTGTCTCCTTGATTGCAAGCCTATAACTAAGCAAAGAACTTTAGTTAATCATCCTGGGTCCAGAATGATATCCATAAGGTCTACACGAGAAACACTGGTGAGAAATAGAGAGAAAGATGTCACCCCAATAGGACCAAAAGCAGGCAAACTTCAAAAGGATGAAGACTATAGGAAGAGTCAAAATGGAGAGAGTCAAAATGGAGATGTTTCAGGTGGCTTGCTGAAAATAAGCTTCACAGGCAGGATACCCTGACAAAGGTAGGTGCTCCTTATGTACCTGCTATTATTTCATAGGATGGGGGTAGGGGTGGAATCAGAAGGGGGTAGGGGTTGGATAGTTAACAAGAATCCAATCCTGAGGAAACATCAGACAAACCACTAGAAAACTTCTATCTAAAAGGAAAAAAAATACTGCACTGTACTTTTTAAAAATGTCAATGTCATAAAAGATGAAACAGGTTATAGGAAGATTCTGGAAATGTTCCAGATTACAGGAAACTTAGGCAGAGTGGGTAAATGCAATCACAGATCCTCAATTACACCTTGCACATGAGGGAAAATATGAGCAATAAAAAATATTATTAGGTCAATTGACAGTATTAGAATTCAGATGGTAGATTAGACAAAAGTATTGAATCAGTGTTAAATTTAGCAAAGACAATAAGTGCAGTGTACTTGCATAAAAATCAATTATTCTTAGAAACATTCATGCAAGTGTTTTAGGGGTGAAGGACCTGGCCTTCACAGAGATGATATCCTAAGAGGGAGGGGGTATTTTGAGCTCTTTTCCATCAGTGAAAATGGTTTTGAAATATTCATGTGTGTGTATGTATGCTTGCCTCTCTCTCTTTCTCTCTCTGTGTGTGTGTGTGTGTATAGTACCAGCACATATATGTATGCATGTGTGCATATATGTGTGCAGGTTTGCATATATACATACATACATACATACATAAGAGTAGGTAAAGCATTTTGGTTTAATAAACTATTATCAATAGATGAACAGAATGCATATATTTTCAGTATTTTTATTATTGCAAATTTTTGTCAGTTTAAAATTACATCCAAACAAAGAGTTTAAAACATATTTTGATTTTCCCCTCTATTTTTTAGGCAATATGAAAGTAATTGAGGTTTTCCAACACGCCTATATGTGATATGTTTTAGGTTTCTTTCAAACAGCACTGCAATTAAAGCAAACGCAACCTGATTCTAAGTGAAATCAATTTTATACTGTAGAAGAAGCATCACATGATTCTCATATTGACTGTCTGGGGGCATTTTAAAGGGAATTTGAGAAAGAGTTTCCTTAGTGCTTACAACAACTGTACATTTCTCCGGTGTTGTGAAGTTCCGTGTCTTTTGAAGGAAGATCCTGCTGGTTACCATGGGGAAGGCAGATTGAGAAGGAAATGACCTGGAGGTAGGAAAGATGTTCAAGGGCCCGTTGCCACAGTTCATCCAAGAAATAATGAGGAGAAGAGAAGCAAGTGTGTGTTTGAGAGAGATTTTAAGAGATCGTTGTCAGGACTTGGTTAATAATTGAACACAGGGCTTGGTGCTAACAAGGGGAACAAGACGAGCTGGCTGCTTTAGCATCTTGAGTGAGTGATAGTGCTATTGGTGGAGATGAGGTTTGTAGCAGAGGCAGGGACCTAGAAGCTCAGGAGCATCTCAGAAGAGGATAAGTAGTCAAGGCGGTGCTACTTCTGTATAATTTCTAATCACAAGTGTTTTCAAGGAAATCAGATTGTAGGTGTGCTCTTCAGAAGGACCAGGATTCTCAGAACATTTAGGTTTCCTTTGTATAGAAGCAATCAGAATTGTTCATCGAGTATCTGGGGATACTCAGGAAATGCAGGAGTATGAAAAGAAAGGAAACAGGTGTGGTGTACTCAACTGTGATCCCAGATACCCTGGAATTGAGGAAGGAGGATTCTTAGTTCCAGACCAGCATGGGCTACAACACAGGTTCAGGTACAGCCTGGGAAACTTATCAGGACTGTATCTCAATATAAAAATGAATAAAATACAGTCATGTAGCTCAATTTTAGAATCCTTGCCTAGTGGGTGCAAGGCTCGGGTTCTTATCTGAGGTACTGGGGGTTGGGAAGGAGAAAAAGAAGAGAGTGAAAGAGTGACAGACACAGAGACACAGAGACAGAGAGACAGAGACAGAGAGACATACACAGAGAGACACCAGAGATACACACAGGAAAAGAGAGGGACAGAGACAGATACAGAGATAGATGAAAAAGGCAGAGAGACACACAAAGAGACAGAGAGACAGAGACAGAGATGCAGAGAGAGATAAGAGAGACAGAGAGACACAGACAAAGAGACTGATTTAACTTCCTGGGAACACTTCACAGATTACTTTATAGTACTTGGGACAGTAAATTGCTAGCACAGTTGAAGCACATGCATGAGAGAGCCTCATGGGAATCTGCTGGATAGAGTTCTTTAATATAGAATAAATAAGCCTGAGACACTGGAAGAGGATAGGACTCAAATTCCCTGATCCCTGGACCCTGATCAGAAGTTTGACTGAGGTGACAAATTTAAATGAAACACAGGAGGATGTGCCTAGCTAAAAGTTAGGGGTGGTCCAGAAGTGTGACACAGACACATTAGGAAGAGCTTGGGATTTAGATCATCCAATGTAGGCTGTTCTCATCCTCTCTTGGAATTTTAAGAGAAAGGGCTTTAGCTTACCAGATGTGTGCTTAGAATTCCTAACCTAGAAGTGATTTATAGAAGGGTTTGTTGGGGCCGTGCTTTCTTCCTTTTACACAGATCATGTTTATGTACTTGGCAAGTTCCTCTCAGTAAAGATTGCTAGATATGCAAGACAGGAGATTTCTAACTCCCCATAGCATAGAATAGATAGCAACCTGACTTCAGCTGAATTAGATAGACAGACATGCTGCCTCACAGGACCGGTAGCCAAGGGCTGCCCATTTTAACATTTAAAGGCTGAATAGATGGCTTATTTGATAAAGTGTTTGTCATACAAATGTGAGGACCTACAGTAAGATTCCCAACACCCATAAAAGGCTGAGTGAAGCAACTTATCTCTATGATTCCAACTCTAGCAGCATAGAGACAGATGGTCAGAGCTCACTAGACAACTAATCTATCCAGCCAGTAAGCTCCAGGTTCCACAAGAGGCCCTGTCTCAAAGCATGAGGTTCAGAGAGATTAAGGAAGACACCTGGAATTATTCACACACACACACACACAGAGAGAGAGAGAGAGAGAGAGAGAGAGAGAAGAGAGACAGAGACAGAGAGAGACAGAGAAAGACAGAGACACACAGAGAGACACAGATAGATACACATATACAGAGAGACACACACGAAGATATATATACACACATAAAAACACATACACACACATGCACACACACACAAGTAATGCTTAAATTTTCAAGCTATTTAGCTAGACCATTTTACAAGTTTGAATCCTGTTTTAATAGCTATTTATTTTCTCCAAAACATTTTTTTGTCAGTACACATATAATTATAGATCTAGTTATTTAGGCTGCTATGAGACTTAATAGTCTAACACAAATAAATATTCAGAGTTGTAAAATAATTCTGTTGGGCTTTCAGGCCCAGCTGAATGCAGGTACTGAATCTCTTTCTACCATATTCTGGATTGTCTTTGTTGCTCACTTAATTCTCAGGCAATCCCTGTTCTCCAAAGGAAAGATGTATGCCAGAAGATACAACTGGCTCAGCTATCCTTAAAGAATGACTGTGTCTTTTCTTCAATATTTCTAGCAGAATTCCAAAAGGGATTGTATTCATATTACTATAATAAAATACTTGAAGTATTCTTTGTATAGAAAATAACATGTTTCGTACTTTTTTTATTTGCTTGCTTTGCTTTGCTTTTAGCTCACAGTAGTTCTAGAGCTGTGAGGGCGAGGCATCCATACTTTCTCAGCTCTGGTGAAGGCTACATTTCCATATGGTATGTAACATTGTATGATAGGGAGTGTGGGGGAGGACAGGAAGCACTCATATGGCAATCAAGAAAGCCAGGGGATTCAGAGGTCAGACAGGTTCTTGTGAGAACTGACTAGGGTCTCATGGGAAAGACATTAATGTTTTCTGAAGGAGGTCGACCAGTAGCCTAACTACTTTCTACCAGGTTCCACTTTCAACTATTCTCCCATTTCAACTGCACCATAGTAGGGACCAAGCCCCCAGTACATGTCTCTTAAGTAAACATATTCAACTACATAGAGCCCTTCAGAGAAAGTACTCATTAGTAGGCTACCCCTAGACCAGCACTTAAGGGCAGGAAGAGCTGGAGTAACTATGACTTATTTCTAGAGCCATGACCTGTGTTAGTTTGTCTTTGGATTTTGTGGGGGTGAGTATGGCTGTTGAGGAGTAGGTTACAGGGAGGGAGAGGAGTTTGCTGGCAATGCATGGTAAGAGAGGCAGTCAGTCACTGTCGCAGAAGCTAGCCTCATGCATGTAGCCTAACTATCATTTCACGTCTTCTCATCTTCTGTTTCTTGTTGCATCTGGCATTATAGGAACTGAGTTCTGGCGTTGGCTAACTTGCCAAGGCAGATCATTTATCTATTCTTATCTTTCTCCATTTGTTATTACACTGGATGCATTGATACTGTTGACAGGAATCTGCTTTCATTTTTGTTAGGAGAGGAGCTAGACATAAGTGCTCACTCTGCCTCAAGGCCCTGAGTCTTACAGAAGCTTTCCTTGCACACCCTCACTCCTCCTGGGTCTTGCAGAAGCTTTCCTTCCAACCTCAGCTGT
Organism: Mastomys natalensis; assembly: GCA_021653895.1. Classification (NCBI taxonomy): domain Eukaryota; kingdom Metazoa; phylum Chordata; class Mammalia; order Rodentia; family Muridae; genus Mastomys; species Mastomys natalensis. The sequence goes on from JAJTUV010001042.1 coordinate 559,775, forward strand.
AGCTCTTGCCATTCTGATGAAACCATTCCTAAGAATAACAGAGATCTATCAATAACTGTGTCTGGAAACTAGGAGATATAGTGGGGTATGCACACCTCTCTTAACAGTAAGCACACTTTTGCTCTACCATTGATCTGTAACATAGCAGAAGCAGGCTTTAAGAGCAGCTGATAAGTAAGTTGGTTAGTATATAGTCTGCAGAGACACTGTGGTAAGGACAGCATTGGATAGAGAGATTTACAAGTGCTCAGATCATGTGTCCTTCATAGTATAAATCTATCAATCACAAATATGGGCTTTTAAAAAGTCTTCCCAGAAAGTCTACAGAAAATGCAACACATGAACAGGAGCTGCAATTCTACTCTACAAGCACCCATCCGGTGCCGTGGCTCACAGCCCCAGATTCTGGGTGGCAGCTGGATAATGTCAGCGAATATACAATGTCATCAGATACGCAATGACCACATGCTCAGCTAACTCCTGGAGATGTGCAAACCAATGACATAAAGTCCTGGCAGGTTGGCATTCCAGCTAAAGAGACCGCAACCATTTTGGAAAAGTACAGTGACTGTCATGATGGTAGAGGATTCTGTGAGCACTGTGATATGTAGAACCTTAACATTGATTCAATGAGGGCATGCATTTAAAGCACCTTCCTGGTTTAATTTTTTCTGACTTCTCTGTTACTTTTTACCTGAACTAAGAAAGGCATTACTGTCTCCTGCCTCCAGAAACATTGAGCAAGTGTCTGTGGTTAATGTTCAAAGTTAACCCCTCTTATTATATTTCCTGTGAGTTTTGTATCTGTTGCTAATTTTTTTCAATGTTGGTCCCCAAGGTTTTTAATAAAAATTGTTCTTTTTGTACTGACTTTTAAAAAATGCTGTCTTAAGGGCACACAACACATTCCAGAGACAAAACAAGACTGGTTGGCAAAGATGGCTGGAAAGCCAGGGTTGACAACACAGGTTCAATTCCTGGGACCTACACAACATAAATTAATTCAGTACATTACCCATAATCTTAGGCTCACATACACCTGGCATGAAAAATGAGACCTAACACCTTAGCTTTGTAGTTAAAAGCCACAAACAAGCTGGGCAGGGTGGGACACACATTTAATTCAACACTAGGGAGGTGACTTCTGAATTCAAGGCCAGCCTAATCTACAGAACAAGTAGCGCAGAGAAACACCATCTCAAACAAAACCCCCACAATCCTAACTAATACACTGACTTCTGTGAAAAGAATGTTTCACATACTTCTAATTACCCATGTACCCAGAACAGAGGTTCTCAGATTAATCAATCCCCTAGATCCAAAAATTCCACCCATGGGGCAGACAACAAAAAGGAAAACCAAAACCTGGAGGCAGGGCGGCACTGCAACTTTATTTGACATTCAGGTTAGTTCTCATCCACATTGACCGTCTGTAGATTTTTGAATGTGGTAACAGGCACGTAAGTTACCAACGTATAGAGCTTGTTTGGTGAATCCTCATCTTCATTACGTTTTCTGGACAAACGTACTCGGATGCGATATGGAACATTCTTTATTCCCTTGGCCCAGACGGCTTTATTGAGCCTGGTGTCAATGCGCACATCTGGAGTCCCCATTTCCTACATGGCAAACTTCTGAATTTCTTTGAGTGCCCGAGGAGCATGTTTCTTGAAGCCCACTCCATGGATGCGCTTGTGAATGCTGATGGTGTATTCTCGGGTCACCACCTCGTTGATGGCAGAACGGCCCTTCTTTTTCTCGCCACCCTTCTTTGCAGGAGCCATTCTGCCGGGCCCAAGAGGGAAAGGAAGGGCGCAAGGAATTGTGGGATGGAAAGTAGCCTTACAACTTCCTGTTGCTATTTTTTATTGTTCCAGTTCATCTTCCCATTTAAGAACCTTTCTTCCAGGCATAAAGTTTCCTCGTCTGTGCTAAAGTAGAGTTTTGAAAGGGACAGCTTCTCATCCAGTGTGTCGGTTGAGTGGCTGAGACCGAGCTGATGAAGATGAAGGCAAACATCCACTTGCTTATTCCACACTAGAGCTGGTTCATGTCCACAGTAGGAGGAGATCCCCTGTCCAGTTTGTAACCTCAATAGAACAATGTAAAGAAAATTTCTTAATAGTGTAGCCCATCCTGAAAACTAAGGTGACTTTGTTTTTACTCAATAATATAACGAGTTTTATTTTGAGTGATGCTGGATTTAATGGCTAAATCAATATGTGTATTTAGCGTTGGGCTTTATTTCCACACTAAGTGACAGGAGATAAGCAGCCTTAGAGTGTGTTAATTGGTTTGTGTTTAGCATTTAGGCTAATCAGCAGTAGCAGAGGTGCCCTGGGCCACTTCAGGCTTGGTAATGGGGTTTATCTAGACCCAGCTCTGTTTGCATTATTGACTGAAGGTGAATTGCTCCCGTTCCTCATACACTTGAACATTAAGCTGGATTTGCAAGTGTAACTCAAGACCTTCAGTGTTAGTAAGAATTAGCCCAGGTTGGGAACAAGCCAAATTAAATGGAAGAAAATAAATACCATGTTATCCTGGCTGTGGGGAAGCTGGGAGGCAACAAAAAGCCCTGGTGAGGACTTAGCTGGGTGAAGAAACCTTTAAGGCAGGGATCAGAGCTGATGGACAATGCTTTAGACTGAGATATCTGTGGGTTGGCAATGTTACAGTGGGGACTGGCTAACTGCAGCCTGGGCTGGCTAAGTGCAGCATGGGATGGCGCACATTTTGCAAGAGGTCTCAGATTTAGTAGCAATCAATTTTCAGATATCAATAACGATCTCTTGATGGGAGATATCACAAAAGAATGAGATTCATTGTGCTAAAAATGTTTAAATACTTCTTGTATGTTATATGTAAAGGTCTTCAGTTATCTTGCTTTATATTTTTAGATTATAACGTTTTAACAGCTTGGAGATTTCATATGATTATCCAGATTGGGGAATTGTCTTGAAGTATAGGGATGGGGTGAATTGAGTCCTGCAGACATGCATTATTTACCAACAGGAAGTGATTACTAGCTTCCCCTTTCAAAAAAGCACAGAACCCCCAGGTCTCTACTCTGCTTCTTCTAGTCTATTTCTCCTACCAGGCTCCTGAAGGTATTGGCTTCTGTAAATGCAGCTTTAGATTTTGAACAATAGGCACCTTGCTGCTCAGCACCAGGAAAGAAAGAGTATTCATAATCTCATGGGGCTAATGCAGGTCTTAGCTTTACCAGCAGCTTTGTAACATAATGTCTCTCTGTACCCTTAGTCAGTATCTGGGCTAGCCTCAGCAAATTCTGTAAACTTGGGATGTTATCAGACGCAAGTCAGAGAAATCATAGGGTCAAAAAGCCTGGGATCCCATGGGACTCAATACGCATCATTGCCCTGCCTTTGTTTCAAAATCTACCCTCATTGAGACCTTCTGTCTGTGTACATGCTCGCTCCCAAGGTATATAGACTTCTAAACTAGGCCATCTCCTAGGTCATACTGGTGACCTTATATTTTGTTTTCATGAGTGGTAAGTGGACTGGAGCTTATGAGGCAGTATTAAAGCAAGCTATTTGCTTCCCTGTGTTAGTTTTCTCTTTTCTCCTCTCAAGAACATCAACCTTTGGACACACAGCATCTCTAAGCATATCATTGTTGAAAAAAGAAGCACAGCAGGAATTTAGTCTAAGCATTTACAGACTCGGGCTCAATTCATGTTTGTTAAGCACCTTCTAGAGTCTACTCCCCTTCAGAATCCTATGCACTCCATATGGACCATCCCACCTAGAGATGCCCATGTGGAAGTTGTGGGTACTTCCATCCTGCTGGACATAGAGAGAGTGGAAAGGTTACAGCAAGTCTTGCTAGAGTTGCATAGACCCTCATTCAGTTCCTGGAACCCATAGGTCTTGTTATTAAGACTTTGTACATAGTCTTCCCTATGTCTGACATGTTCTTCCCCAAACCCCAGCCAGCTATCTAGTCTTTTTCTTCTTTCAGCTCTCTGTTTAGTCATAAATTCCCCAGATAATTTTGTTCAGGCTTGTGATCACCTTATTCCATTATAGTACCATGCCTAGACTTTGTCATTGTTGTAAGTTTAAATGTATGTCTTTAAGAGAGGATAGAGATAGATAGATAGATAGGTAGATAGGTAGATAGATAGATAGATAGATAGATAGATAGATAGATAGATATGATAAAGAAAGAAGGAGGAACGGAGGAAGGGAGGGAGAGAGAGAGAGGCAGAGACAGAGAGACACAGAGAGACAGAGACAGAGACAGAGAGGTTGATCCTGGAACAGGTCTGGGTTGGGCACTGTGTTTCTGGAGATATGTTAAGCATTTCTTCTATCTTCCCTCTACAGATGAGAACAAGTGTAGTTTTCAGTATCTCTGCAGACCGACGGTGCAGTGTGACAAATTTAATTTGTAAAATATAGGTTATTGGAAAAGATGTGACTTGTAAGTGTAATGTTGAGGAAACCTTGGAACCTATGCATATGTTCTTGGTTGTCTGTTAACTTTCTAGTTAGAGAAAAGCTTATCTTCTGATACATTTACATGTAAATATGCATGCAGTAATCTGCTTCCACAAGAAAGACATAGTGGTTAGAGAATGATTCTGCCTGCTCAGTCTCAACGAAAATTCCACATAGTAAAGTATGTCAGGACTGAGTAGGAGGGAATAAAGAAGAACTTATGAGTTAGTGTGTTAGAGAAAAGGGGTCATTTTTGGATGTTGGTCAAAGTACTATAATATTAAGCATTACAACAATCTCGGCCTCAGGTTTTTTATATGTAAAATGCAGATGACAATAGACCCTTTCTCTTTTGGCTAGGCTATAGATCAAACCCAGAACATGCTAGATAAATGTTCTGCCACTGAGCCACTTCCCCAGCTAGAGCCCATCTCTGTGAGCATCTTTGAAGATATAAGAGAGCTTTGCACAGTGTCCTGTTCTGAGGAATGTTCTCAGCTGTGATGGCAGAGCTGGAAAGGAAAGAAAGCCATGGATAGCACCCTGTGCATTGCATAAAGCTAGAACTCAGGCATCTTCAGGATGTTAGAAATAATAAGCAGAGATAGGGATGGAAGACACACATTCTTCCAGATTCCAGGCAGACAAATGGACCAATCAAACCAGACAGTAGAAACTAAAGGGGAATTTGACCATTATAGAAGCTACAAATTACTTAGGATCATTTGATCTTAGCTGTTTCTAATACATGTGCCAGTACAACCAGACATGGGTTTGGACTTGGGTTTTGTTGGTGAACTTCCAGTGGCAGTGTTACGGCAAGTGTATATGCACCTGTGTATGTGTACATAGAAAAAAGGAAATTGGAATGAAGACACTTGGGGTTGTGGAGAAAGAAGAGAAATCTATTTTAACCAATATATAAGGAATAGCATATGACTGTATAAGGTTGACATCTCTGATACAGAAATAAAGATATTAGATGTATAGGTTCTAGACTTACTTTCCTGTATATTTCTTAAGCTGAGATTAATGAAAGACAGGCCCAGACCAAACAGCCCTTGCAGTTTGTTGAAAAGATTGAGAAGGCTGTAAAATTGGGGAACAGAATGGATTCTACACCTGAATAATCAATTAATGCCTCTTTAATGATTGTGAAGGCAATTCGTACAAATACCAAATCAATTTCAAGAATTAATCAACTGGGGCAACACAGCTCTGAGTCTCAGTAGGGAAGCCAGCGGGGTGTGGTTGGCAGATAATCCTATTTTGCCTTAGATCCAGAAGGCAGAGTTTGTGTTTTCTCTCCCCTCAGTGGCAGATGGAAAAGGGAGCCAGCAGTCCCTGTCACCCTGCAGGAGCTCCAGACCAGGGAAGGAGGAGATCATTTGTTCCAACACTAGAAAGGAGAAGTGAATCTTTTCCAATCAGCTAGATAGTTTGATGAGAAGAAAGCTCTTGGGACACAAATCAAGCTTCAGCTGATGAGAAGACCCAGTTAGTGGACTCTTTTCTAGGTATGATGGAAGATTTATTGAACTTTATAATTCTGCTGCCATGGGTTTTTGTTTCACAGAAGCCACTAATATTTCTTCCATTGTTTATGAAAATGTCTAGGTACACTAGCAATAATTTTTATACACCACAACTCTGCTGACATATTCCTGTCGGGAAGACAAGCTGAAGACACATGAGACAGTTCAGTGGATTCCAGGGCTTCATGCAGTGCATTATAATTTGCTCCTGTCGCTACCTCTGTACTCTAGTATGTGCACAGAAGCCATCCTACATTCTTTATATTCTCCGTGCCTGCCCAAGGGCCAGGAGCGTGACAGGTGCTTGATAAATGCTCGTGGAAAATGAATTTATTAAACCAGAAACTCACAGTATAAGTTAGTTAAAGTATGCTTTAAAAATCCAGAGAAAGAAAACTATATCATGACAGTTTGGATAAGAAGTGTCCTTCAAAAAGCCTGGTATGTTGAAAGTTTGGTCCCCAGTTACTGACTCTATTGAGAAGTGATTGGATTAAGGGTTCTAACCTCACCAATAGCTCAGTTCAGTGATGACTTCATAGGTAGGTGGACTATTAGAAGGTAAGGCCATGTTTGGAGGAAGCTGATCATTACAATGTGTTTTGTAAAGGGTTTGTATAGTCACTGGTCCCAACTCATGTTTCCATGCTCCCCACTTACCATGGTAACTCTTTCTCTCCATCAGAGGCCTCTGCTGTCATGATGTGTCTACCTTACCATGGGCACCATCAGCCCAAAGCAGAGTCAGCAACCACACACTAAAATGTTTGAAACCATGAGCCAAAATTAACCTTCCCCAAGTAAGTTATTTATTTCAGGCATTTGATTACAGCAGTGAGAAACTGACTCTCAATGAGCAGAAGCCATTGTTCTTCACATGTTCAGTGTAAGTAAAGGGTTAAGGACAAAGGACCTTAGGAGATGAGTGTCCCAGTTATTCTTTTTGTTATTACTACTCAAAAGCAGTTTGAATTGTGGCAATTTACATGATGTGCTTGCCTTAATTTTCATCTGTAAATATGGTGAGGACATTACCTACCTCAAGAGGTTGTTGTGAGGATCAAATAGAGTAGTTATTGCAAAATATATAGCAAAACGCATAGAATTCCACCACTATTATTCCAGGAATGCTTTTCCACCACTATTATTCCAGGAATGAAGTAACATTCAATGTGCTTTATAATGAGTCATATAATAGATATTTAAATTCCATTTAAGTGGCAAATACTAGGGTCACCAGTTTCTTTTCATTTGATTCTTGATGACCATGTTTTCTCTGCCTGTAGCACACAAAGCATGTGTGCACCTCAGGACCCTTTCTAAGAGATGTTCTTAGCATCTTTGTGAGAACACAACCACTCTCCCTGTCAGATTGTCTGTCTTTGTGCTGCTTTATTTTCTTATGTGACACTTACTCTCCAGAAATGATATGAGTGTTCCTTGTCTATCAGTAGAATGTGAACTCCACGAGAAGCCTTATCTTTATACTGCTTCATTGAGTTTGTATAGGTACTATATGAATCCTGAATGGGTGAGCGAGTGAATGAGTGAATGAATGAATGAAAAAGTTCTATAATCACCACTTCGAATGTTGTAACAGTAGATCACCATATTCAACCACCACATAAACAAAGGAGTATATGGAGGAACTCAGCTCACTATGAAATTACCCACAGCTCTTCTGTGTACTGGTGAGTGCATATTGTAAACACCTCTTGATTATCATCCTGTGTAACACTTTCCCACAAGGAGTTATGATGCAATGATAGAAGAGAATATTTTAAAATATAATTTATGCCAACTATCAAATTCAAAGTTCAAGACTTAGAGTTCAAAGTCAGCTTAGGGTTTTGTTGCTATGATAAAATATCATGACCAAAAGCTACTTGATGAGGAAAACGTCTATATCAGCTTATGATTCTCAAGTCACACTCCATCACTGATGGAAGTCATGGCAGGAACTCAAGGCAGGAAATTGGAAGCAGGAACTGAAGCAGAGGTCATGGATGGAAGAGTGCTACTTAGTGGTGTACTCCTCATGACTGACTCATCTGGCTTACATACATAACTCAGGAACATCTGCCCAATGTTGCCACAACCCACGGTGAGCTATGCCCTCCCACATAAAGCACCAATGAAGAAAGTGTCTGGTAGAACTTTTCAGGGACTAATCTTTTTATTTATTTATTTATTATTTTACTTGAGGAAAAATTATATTCATTTATATTCAAGTAAATAGTAGACATCTTCTGGATATTCATGATTATTTTCCTTTTGAATTTAATGTTATTTTTTACTCATTCAATTACATCCTATTCACTGCCCTTCTTCTGTTCATCTTCTCCACAATCCTTCATCCATCTTCTCTTCCCCTTTTCCTCTGAGCAGTGGGGACCTCCTTGGGTATCCCTCCACCTTGGCACTTCAAGTCTCTTTAAAGCTAAGTGCTTACTCTCCCACTGAAGCCAGACTAGGCAGCCCAGCTAGAAGAACATTACCCACAGATAGGCAACAGCTTTTGGGATAGCCCTGTTCCAGTTGTTTGGGTCCCATATGAAGGCCAAGATGCACACCTGCTACGTATGTGTGGTGAGAGCCTAGATCCAGCCCTCATATGTTCTTTGTTCATGGTTCAGACTCTGAGAGCTCCAAGGGTCCAGATTAGTTGATTCTGTGGTCTTCCTGTGGAGTTCCTATCCTCTTCAGGATCTACAATTCTTCCTCATACTCTTCCATAAGAGTCTCCAAGCTCCATCCACTGTTTGGCTGTGGGTGTCTATATCTGAGTCAGCTGCTGGGTGGAGCCCCAGAGATCAATGTTATGGAGGCATTTTCACAATATTGAGTCCTTCTCTGCAAATGAGTCTAGCTTGTCAATTTGACAAAAAAAACTAACCATGACATCTGACCATTTTCAACATGATGCACCTATACATTGCTATTAAACTGTAATGTTTTCTTTCTTGTTTATCTCCAAGTTCTTACATCACTATCAATATCCTAATATAAGACACATCCAACTTTTAAAAGTTTCACAGTCTTAAAAAATTTAGATACTTAAAAGTGCAAGACGCAAGGTCTTATTCAAAGTTCAAAGCCACTCTAAAATTTCCAAAGCCTCTCCAAAATACCTCAAATCCCTTCAAAATTCCAAAGTGTCTCTAAAATCCCAAAGTCTCTGAACTAGGAGCTCTTGTGTGAAATTTTAAAAAAGAAATTTACATATTTCACATGTCGAAAAGAAAAGCCAGGGCACAGCTAAAATCAGATCAAAATAAAATCAAAATCCAACCATATAAAAAGCTCACTGTTGGACGTCTTATGATCTAGGTTCCAAAGGGCGTAGAGATAGCTCTATTTCCATTGCACACATCTTCAGAAGAAGCATTATCGTTTAACTCTGCTCTGTAACTTTTTCTGGGGAGATGTGAACAAATACTTATTCAGCACAAGTATGGCACAAAAGTCTAGCTCATTGTACTAGTGAGATTATTAGTGACTTAAAGGAGTATGGATGAAGGGATAGGAACATAGATGGCTCAAAGGTAGGTAGTCATGTCACAAAAAAGTCCACCCTAGCATGTGTGGCCACTCATGAAAGCCACACCCCTGTTCCTTACTGCATGACTTACTGCAGCTCGACAGGTCAAAGAGTCTCCTCTCTCTCCAGCAGTTGGTACTCGTTGTATAACCTCAGGGCAGGAGCTTGTGAATTTGGATGTTTCAAGGACTTCTTAAGACCTTTGAGTTCTTTATTTCCTGAGTCTTTTTGTTTAACTCACTCTGTAGACCAGGCTGGGTTCGAACTCAGAGATTTGCCTGCCTCTGCCTTTCAAGTGCTGGAATTAAAAGCATTACAGTGCCACACCCAGCAACTTTCTGACTCTTAATAAGCATTCCTGGAGGAAATTCCTGTGTGACACAGTCCATGTTTACACTCACCTCAATCCCTCTAGTATGGATGCGACTTGAAAGAATATTCTGTTAGCAGCGTCCAGACCTAGACTAAACCCTGCATGGTGAGACTACAATTGTCAGTGATTGTGTAGAAATTCATAAAAATCAGTTTATATTAAGCAAGGACCAGTGTTTACATCTTCGTCAGCAGGAAGAAGACTGAAACAGGAAAATGGAGTTTAGAATGCTAAGAAACAAGAGACTGTTTGTGAGGACTCAGAGCACTCTCATTCAGTGTTCTGTTCATTCATTCAATCCATTCATCGTTCCATTCATTTAGTCACCAACAGGAATTTTGCTGTGCTGTTACATAGCTCTAGTGATTGACCTAACTGGGATAGAGAGATAATGAAGAAAGGAAAGACACACAGGCACATGGACAAACAAATCTGGGATTGGGTGGTCTGGGCTTTTGGATGGAGAAGCTGCAGCACTCCAAAAGCTCAATGTGTTTTTATATACAGTTGAATATGGCAGCAGAATTATTGCATATACATAAACAAGGAATCAGGGTTATTATATAGAGTGAAACAGAGAGCCAGGTTTAGCTAATCTCAATCAAAACAATCTCTATAAGGGAACAGTCTTCAGGCCATAAATATCCAGTATGAGGATACAGGGAGAAAGATATGAAATTTTCTGCCCATACTGTCAACATTTCCACTCTGGCCCAAATTTGCCATCCCTTTGAGCCTTGATAAGGTAAGAAAGGCTTTGCCACTCCCATGAGCTGAATCATTGGAGTTCTTTACCATGTTGTCTTAGTTACCGTTACATTGCTGTGAGATGACACCATGGCCAAGTTATTTATAAAATAAGGCATTAGTTCGAGGCCAGCCTGGTCTACAGAGTGAGTTCCAGGACAGCCAGGGCTAACAGAGAAACCCTGTCTCAAACCCCCACCCCAAAAAAAAATAAATAAATAAAATAAGGCATTAATTGGGGGCTTATGTTTTCAGATGGTTAGTCCATAACCATCATGGAAGCAAGCAGGCAGGCCTGGTGCTGGCACTGGAACTGAGAATACAACATGTCATCCACAGTAAGGAGGGAGGGAGGGAGGAGGAAAGGAGGGAGGTGGGGAGGGAGGAGAGGGAAGGAGGAAGAGAAACAGAGAGACAGAGACAGATACACAGTGGCAGAGAGGCAATGACAGAAAAAGACAGATAGACAGAAAGAGACAGAGACGGAGAGACTTATCCTGGCATTCACTTTTGTAACCTCAAAGCCTACCCCTAGTAACACCTCCTCCAACAAGGCCATACCTTCCTACACAGTCCACCAACTTGGAACCAAACATTCAAATATATGAACCTATGGGGGCCATTCCCACTCAAAGAGCTGCATGTGGCCATGCCCATGTCAAAAGTACACATTTGCTCAGGACTAAACCCACTCCCCATATAATTTCCATGTTGCTGAGCTCTAGGGATAAGATGTGGAGTCTAAGACACCATGGCTGCCCGTAAGTACTCGCAGCCCAGAAGTCTTCTGCTGACACTAGGAAACTGAGTTCTAGGGGGCTATGCCATTTTCTAGCATAGTAAAGCCAGATAGTGATGAATTCAGACAGTGGCCTGAGTCTATCCTGAATTATTTAACTCAATTCGAAGAACCACAATAATGGCTCAGAGGCATATCAGATCCTCCCATTGTGGTTGAGTCTCACTGAGCTTCAAAACTAGGGAGACTACACATAGACATCAATTCTTCTAACAGACAGACAAACAAACAATTTGAGTCTGTCTAGAGCTGAGCATCCGGTGGCTGTTTTAGAATCGTCACCCTTCCCTGGGCCACCCTTCCATCTTCACTTGGTTTGGGTCCCTGGATCCTGTCGTTATAGCACATTGCAGTCTTCATTCTATTGTACCTCCATTTCCTTTCTGTTTCTGCTTCCAAGCTCATGACTCTTCAAGCCTCCGAAAGAAGGTGGGGACATTCCCATTCTGCAAGCAGATTCTGACAACTCATTCTCGCTCTCACTTGCCATCCACCTCTACATCCACAGTGATATGGATAACCAGGAGGCTATGATGTGCAGGCATCTTTCCCTTCCCAGGCCCCAAGCACAACAGCATTAGCTTATGAGAAATGGTACCACCATTTAGTATTTTTATGTCCCAATCACTCTGGCCTCTAAGTTCATTCATTATGTATACAAAATGGTAATATGCTTGTATTTTAATGCTCTTAAGCATACAATATTCTTATTAATCCAAGCACTTTTTTTTCATTTGTAATTGAATGGTTTACTTTATTATTGCTTTATGGTAACGACTCTGCATTTCCATTTTTCTATAGGGTGCCTAATTTTAACAGGAGGGCAATCAGAATCAGGAGGGTTGGCTGTTCTAATTGCCTTCATTATAAGAGCAGCTAGCATTCTGGCAACAGAATGATCGACATTTACTGGAACTGGAATAAAAACATGGAGATGAAGTGGGTCTCTCTGCTTTCTGGAGATTTAGGATACCACTTTTTATACATATAAAAAAAAAAAAAAACACAGATCTATAAAATGTAGCTTTTGTCCCTTCATGGTAACAGTTTTTGGACATTAACACACATCAAGGGCTATTTATATCAGTTTATACATGTAATCAAGTTTTTTTTTTTCCTATTTTCAGTGAGATGCAAAGTCCATCTCTATCCAAGGCATTCGGTTCAAAACAACTAAGATGGAGAGTAATCAAGATTATGATTCTCATTCTGACTCCCATCCCACTCGCTGCCATTGTTACTTACCAGCTGCCAACTCACTTCCCCACTGCTGACACCCACCTTACATTCTTCCCATGAGTGATTTCATGTCTATTTTGAAACTGTCAGAATACTTCTGATGCTCCAGATAACAGCTGAGGGCTTTCTGAGCTCCTCCTCTCACTACCTCCAAATACTTCTGGCTTGTATGATCTTGTCTTACAAAAACTGAATTTCTAAAGCCCAGAGCTGGTGAACTCTTAGCAAGGAGTGTCCAAGGTAGAGAGCAGCTTGGAAATCACCCTTGATGGCTGCCAGTAGAATCATAGAGATGGCTTGAGATAAATCGAGGTACAGCTCCTTTTTGCTTGACCATGATCTGAGTAGCTTATTTTTTAAAACCATGCAGCAAAAGGAGAAGGTGAAGCCCCTGTGTCTGTTTAAAGAAGTGCTGCTTCCTGTGGGTACCTAGAATGGTAGATATACTAAGGGTAATTGGTATGTCTTATTGTATTCCCTGTGCCCAGTGAATGTACTAAGAGCAGCTCACTGCAACTCCAGTGAGCCAAACATTCAATGTTTAAGAAGGATGGACAATGACAGCCTTGGACAGTGCGAGCCAGATTTCTGTAGTTAAGAATTTAAGAGAATCATCAAGAGGGCTCATAGCATGGCTGTTGAAATGGCATTTCTCTGAAGTTCAAGGTGCTGGATGCTGGTGCTGTTGTTCTGGGCAATCATGTTTGGGAACCCCAGATGCGATATTTAAGAGTGTTCATGCTCAGACTTTGGCTCAGAGGTCACATCAATGACAATGACAGCTGTGAGCTGCTAAAAATGGGTCTCAGCTGGGCCTGGGGTTACAGACCTGCAAATATCTTGTAACCATAGCTACTGGGTGAGGTAGGAGAATCATACAATCAAAGCCTCCCTAGGAGACTTACAAATAAATTAGCAAAATAAAACATGCTTTGTTACACAGTCCAGTTTACCGACATGCTTCCCCTGTCTAATCACTACAAGCCATGTACATGCGTGAGTCCTCTACCATAATGGTGCCAAATGCACTGGAAATATTAAAAAGTAGATATTCATGGGAATCTTTGTATAATACAGAGACCCATAGAACGATGAAGCTTTGTGGGTGCTCAGAAATTCACACATCAGACATGGGGTACCTTCCCTGTGAAGATGTCTTTGAAACACTTCTGACCCAAGTCTTACTGGAAATTTGTATATTCCTTTTATGGGTGAATCAAGAAATGTGTATCTGACTTTGTCAGTTTCTGTTGGCTTACTCCTCATCCTGTAACTTGAGGAGAAAATAAAACTTGGATGAGTAGTGTTATAATCCCCCTCATCTATGTCAAGAACCAGTAATAATGAAGGTCCTTGTAGTAAAGGGTGTAGGATGTGCAAGCCAGGGGACACTTACTTTCCTGCTATAGCATGGAGACAGTCCTTGGCCATGGGAATAGAGGATAGTGGCTGTTCTGCAGGCTATATAGAGACAGTAACTCAGATCTCTTCTATGACATGCATTTGTTGCTTGGCTTCAAGTCAGTAAGAAGACCCATTTTTGATTACTATTTTGTATTCCATTAAAATACGTTTTAAGTAATCAATCACATCAATGTGCAGTCCATTTGATATTTACCCTTTGTCTGTACCTGATAGCTCTTCCTATGTCCCTATATATTTAAAATATAGCTTTCTTGGGGTGGAAAGATGGCTTAGTTATTAAGGCTGCTCTTCCAGAGGACCAGGGTTCAGTTCCCAACACCCACATGGCAGCTTACAACCATCTGCATCTTCAGTTCTTGAGCATATCATGCCCCCCTTTTTGATCTCTGGGAGCACTAGGCATGCTTGTGGTACAGAGATATACTCAGAGGCAAAACACTGATACCCTTTGGCTTTCTCATAAATTGATACAAATTATGTAATATTGATATACTATTTGTCACTTCTACATAAAACTTAATTATATCCATAGGCCAGTCTGACGGTGACACCATTCCATACACAGACACACACTCACACATAAATGAACATGTTCACACATGCATGCACTCAAGCACTGGGTATAGTGTCTGACAAGGGGAATGATGTTAAGATGGATGGAAAGACAAATGAGATTTTGTTACCTGCCTTGTAAACCAATGTGTATAAAGGAGCCATGCCACCTAGTTCTTATATAGAATCAAATGAACTTGAAGTTTACAGCCAGACTTTTGATACATTTGCATCCTGACTTTGTTATTTAGCAGACTATGTGACCTAAAGACACTGAGTCTTGTTATTCTCATCTGAAAATGTTCCTTTCCTGTCAGTCCTTTGTACCATGGGTGATGTTTATAATGCCTGCGGCTCAGGACATGCAGAGATGCAGTAGGGTCTCTATGAGTCTCTATGTATTATAACTAGCCATTAGTTGATGTCATATCATATCCTAGTTGCATAGCTCATCTTCCTTTTAGAAGCACGAAGCAAAAGTCGCAGGTAGGAAGGGTAACTTACAATGGCTTTATTTTATCTGTGTTTCTATATGTAAAACAAGCCTTGAATTATATACACTTGGTGCTAGACAAAGCACTTTGAACTGGTCATTAGTTTTGTGTAGCCTCAGCCTCAACCAAGCTGACAAAGCAGAATTCAGTGTAATCTGAGACTTAGGTGCAGAGTCTCTGTGTTTGGTAAATGAATCAAAGGACACTCAATCAAAGTGACCTGCTGAGAGTTGCAAAGCCAGCTGGGAGCTTGACTGAGCTGCATGCCCTGTCTTCATTCTCTGATCCTCTGTGTCTACCCTAGTTGTACAGAAGCTAATCACAGGTGAGCTTTCACCTTTCTTTTTCACCTTAATCCTTCCTCTCTCCTGATGATTATGCAGACCTAGGCTACTCTTTTACAGACTGACAGAGAGGAAAAATTATATCCCTAAGATCCCTTTCATGCAAAAGTAGTTGTGCTACTTTTAAGGTGAAAGGTCAAGTTTTTTCCAACAGGAAGTACTCTGACACCATCTAACAGCACAGTCCATCCTGCTGGTAAGCTGGATTGACAAGCAGGTCTCTCCAACCTATTGCTCTTAACATTTCATTCTCATATGTAATCCCACACTGGTCATTAAACTGCTTCCTGGAACATGATGCTGCTGTTCTCTGAAAAGACACTTAACAGCATGATTCACATCTATAAGCTGCAATCCCAGTGAGCCCCCAAAACTCCGACTACATTATCTGCTTGCATATGAGCTATGATCCCAGCTTAGCTGGAAGACTTCAAGTGAGGGAACCCTGTGATTGGCTTGTGATTTGCCATCAGTCCCTTACTAGCTAGCAGTGAGGCATGACGGGTGATAAATTCAACTATTTTGGGAGGAGTTAAAGGCTAGGATTGGCTCTTCTCTTTCAATCAGTTATTGACTGTGGTCACAGTTTGGGTGCTAACCTGGACTTTTGTTTTCCAAGGAACAGAAAACTTAGTTTCTCCTTACAGTGAGTGATAAGTTGGACCAGGTCTTTGATTCCAAAAGCCAATGTACTAGGGCTTAGTCACACCATGTTAGGGTCCATAAATCAAAGAAAGCACTAATTCCATCAGCTTACACTTTGAGAGCACTCTGTTATACTGTGCTCCAGACAAAGGTTTAGAAGGCAGGGGGAGCTCCAAGAATGGCACACTCATGGACTCAGAGGTGTCACCAATAGTCTGATTGTGCCTCTCTCTCCTTTCTGTTATGGTGATATGTTGGTTTTCCACCCAGGCTCCTTTTATCAGATGATCATGGACTAGATGCATTGATATTAGCCAGAGCCCTCCAGACCCAATGCTGTTCAATCAGTCTCATAAAAAATGCAAGAAACAAAACATGAGATCATTTTCTGGTGCTTTTTGGTCAGCAGTGCCAGAGTCATTCTCAGGCGCCACCATGCCAGTCTCTGCTCTGGTTCATTCTCTGGAATTGAGTTTCTTACTCTTCCCTGTGTAAACCCATGGCACAAGAAATGGATTCATTCTGATTGTTTCTCAATCAGCTTTTTTTTTTTCCTCACAGGTGACTAGGCTGTGTCAAATTGGCAGCTGATAGACACAAAGAGACATTTAAATAATAATTATGGAACATCTTCCATGTCCCTGCATCTATGGGTTAAATATGTGAAGAATGCCATGTGATATGTAACAGACCTCTAAGTCTGTGATCCTTTTAATGAGTTGTTGCTTTCTCTCTTTGTTCATATTATTCCTGCATGTGCACATCCATGGGTGGTTGTGGGGGTGTGGTGTGGGGGTGTGGGGGTGTGGGGGTGTGGGGGTGTGTGGGGTGTGGGGGTGTTTACTCAGTCCTCATCTTCATTTTTTCCCTACTGCTGTAATAAAAGCCATAACCAAAAGCAACTTGGAAATGAGTTTATTCATTCTATACTTTACAGTCCATCACTTAGTAAAGTCAGGGCAAAAGCTCAAAGCAGGAACTGAATCAGAGGCCAGACAGGGATGTGGCTTATTGGCCTGTTCTCTGTAATTCACTCAACTTGCTTTCTTATATACCCTAGGACTGCCACAGTGAGTCAGGCCTTCCTACATTGGGCATTAATGAAGAAAATGCTCTATAGTTTTACACACAGGCCAAAGCTGAGGGAGGCATTTTCTTAGTTGAGGTTCCCTCTTCTTAGATGACCCTAGCTTGTGTTAGATTGATACAAAACAACAACAACAAAACCAACTTGCCAGCACAGTTCCACTATAAGGCACTTGGCATTAAAACTTAGAAGTACAATATGTATGCTTCATTCTTTACAAAAACAAACAAACCAACCCAGAGCTAAGCATTGCTCATTCACAAAATCTCATTCATTAGAAATCTGTATGGCTCTGATTGGCCAGAAATAATAAAAGATCCAAATTCTACTGTTTGTCCTGATTTGAAAGATAAAGAAATAGAGGCCTCCAAGATCTTTAATACTTGCTGAAGTCCATACTTGGTAGCTAGTCGAAACTCAGTAATGAATAATACACTTGAATACTTTTCAAAACTAAGGATATGGTTGCATTGTCTCCAATCACCCAGGAAAGAAACATCCTGGAGAATGGAGGGTTTTCTTGTTCTTTGGTAAAGACTAAACAGTGAAGAGTCAGCTTGAGGTAGGGGTTGCATTTTAAAAAGATGGTAACCACATACAGGACCTTCTTCCCTTAAAAGAACAAATCTGTCCTCAAAGCCAAAGACTTCTCAATCTGTTCTTTGAGTGCACCTACATCAATCTAGGGATGTGGTGACTTGATTAAGAAGTCTGAGATGCCCACCATCTCCTTTTGGCATCTTCCCTAGGTTTTTTGGAGATAGTCATGACATATTGGTTTCATTTATGGGCAAAATTTGTCAGAGCCATATTTGACAATCCACGTACAAACCCCACCCAAGTCCAGCAGGGCACTGAGCAGGAGTCAGGAGACTGTCCAGCAGAACCTGGGGTTTAGCCTCAGAATAGGTGGGCTTGAGTTCTATGACTCCACTTAACTGCTAACAGTGATTTTATGATTAGTCTCATCCTGATAGTTACTCACTGATTCTGAGAATGGGAGTGAGACATCCTTCACCACTATCTCTTTAAGGTTTTTGCAACTTGAAATTGGACATGATGATTCATTTCCCAGAATGGTCAGGAAGAGAAAATAAGGTCTGGGATGCTACATTCTCATAATGCAAGGGGGTGGGACTCGTCTCATGAGTACATGATCTGTACAGTTGTTCATGACACCAAGATCTGAAGACCCTTCCTCCCCCTCTGGTCTGATGATCTTTAAATTCTTCGTATTTTTATGCTGTGAGTTCACAAAGCTATATGTGTGCAAATGCACCAGTGTAGAAGTGTGGTGGCCAGAGGTCAATGTGAGTGACTTCCTCATTTCCTGAGACAGGAACTCTCACCGAACCAGTGAGCCTCAGGAAATCTCCTGCCTCTACCCGCCCAGCCTTGGTATTGCAAGCTCAACTGCAGCACCTGACTTTTATGTATGTGCTGGGGACCACACCATGGGGTTTCAAGCTGTAACAGCAGACACCCTACTGACTGGCCCATCTCACTAGTTCCTCTTCATGCTTTTAAACAGAATCCCAACATTTTTATTTTACATTTCAGTCTACGGAATATAGACATATCCTGTCCCAGGGTTCCTGAGCTGTCTCTGGAGAGAGAACAGTATGCTGCTCAAAGGAATTGACCAGAGAGAGACTGCTTCCTGGTTAGGAGAATAACATCTCCATATCTAGTGTCAAACTAAGTAAGAGGCCATCTAGTTTGTTCCGTGGGAAGCCAGTGTACTGGCTAATCGTATTTCAACTTGACATACAAATGAGAGTTATCTCAAGGGAGGGAACATTAATTGAGAAATGTCTCCATAGGATCCAGCTGTAAGGAAAAGCTCCAGCCTATTGTGGGTGGGGCTATCCCTGAGATGGTGGTCCTGGGTTCTGTAAGAAAGCAGACTGAGCTTTCTTATAGAACAAGCCAGTAAGCAATACCTGTCCATGGCCTCTACATCAGCTTCTACCTCCAGGTTCCTGCCATGTTAGACTTCTTATGCTAACCTTGTTTAGTGATGAACAGCAATGTGTGAGCTGAATAAATCCTTTCCTCCCAACTTGCTTTTTGGTCATATTTTGTTGCAGCAATAGAAACCCTAAGACACAGGGTGTGTTCTTTCTTTTTTACTGGCACCTCTGCACATATTGTCCTCTTTGCCAAGGATACCTGTTTGCTCTCCAGTCATGAAAACCAAATCCTATGACTTTTGCATCGTTTTGTACTGAGAGATGTGAGCAGGTGGCAGGACAGCATGGCCCCAATGACACTAAGATGTCCAGGCTTCTGACTGCAGTGTGGAGTGGGTTTTGTCTCATCTTTATGCAATTAGTGAGTCTAAGGCTGGGACAACAGCCAAATGTGTCCCAGCTCTGCCCTTCCGAGCTCTGACACTTTGAGAAAGTTTAATAATCCCTGAGTCTCTTCACCAATAAAACTGAAACTGTTATAACAGTGCTTGTATCCTCAGATTGATGATAATAAATAAATAAACATAAACAGGGCAGTTGAAGCCATTCCTGACACATAGTAAGTACCCTAATATGTAAACTAGAATCATGTTCTTTTCTTGCTTTCTCTAACTAACTTAAGTGGATTAATTAAAGTTCTTTAGAGCTGGTTTAGAACGGGTATGCAGCCACCTCTTGGAACTCACTGGCTATGCAGATCTAGCTACCAGTTTCATATACACTAGAGTTTCACTTCCTAAATCAAAGAATTCTGTTAGTGAGATGTGCTATCAGCTGGGAGAGGTAAGCTTCAGTAGAACTTGGGCTTTGGTCCCAAACCCTGGGCTTGAATTTTACATTTTCTACCTCGGAGCTATGTGAGATCCCAAGTTATGAGCATTCTGTAAACCTTATTCTCCATTGTACTAATAGGGACAATGGAATGCATTTAAAAGAACACATCCTCTAATAAAGAACATGAATTCTGTAAGAGCAGAGGTGTTTTCTTCCTTTTTCATCCTGCATCCCTCAGAATGCTAGCCTACAGGGGTGCAGAAACATCTGTGAGGGGCAGGACAGGTTTGGGCATTCAACGCTAACAAGTCAAGTGTGTAGTATGAACACAGGCACTCACACAGCAAAGGCTGGTTTAAGAGATGGCTGTGGATATTACTGTGCTAGCTGTGGATCCAGCCAAGGGCTCTGCTCTAACCAGGATACCTTTTCAGGTATAGCAGTGGAATTAAGAAGAGGGCTCTTACGAAACAAAGATGAACAGGAACTGAAGTGGGAAGACCAGCCATGGATCATCCCAGAGGACGGAGGAGTCTACACATCACTCAACAGCTCTGGCTGCATAGTGCTTGAAACACTGAAAAGAAAAGTCTTTCCTTTAATTGAAAACATATGCTTTTTCATGCAATATATTCTGCTCATATTTTCCCCCTTCTCATCCCCTCTCCACATCCCTATCCACCCAACTCTATGCCTTCTTTTTCTTCCTCCTTAGAAAGCAACGAGGAAACAGCACAAAACCAGCATAATTTTAGAAAAAAGAAAAAGAAAAATTCCACAAGACACACACACACACACACACACACACATACACACACACACAAAGTTGAAAACTATAACCCTGCCACCAAAGAATAGGCAGAGGGTTATAGAGGACACCTGACACCTTCTGGATTCTGTGTGCATGTGCATCTACACACCTGCATACACACTCACATAATTATTTTGATGAAGCAATGTAAGAGCTTACTAAAGTAGAGAGAATCAAACTGATCTAAATTAAAAGACCAAAAGAGAAGACTTATTGGAAAATGAAGAAAATGCATCAGTGGAGCTTCTGGCCTGACTCAGGGAAGCACACAGGCACATACAAAATATGCACAACCACGCACAAAGATATATAAACATACACAAACACATAATAAATATTTTGAGAAGTAAAGGGCTGTTGAGCACACACTGCACAGCAAATATTCTCCTACCCCCCATCCCTCAGAATCTAGAGTTCTGGCTTCTATTTCAGGTTTAGGACATCGGAAAAAAAAAAAAAAAAAAAAACTAGTGAAATAATAAATGATTGTCTCACTTCCCCCTGCTTTTTTTTTTCCCATTTTGAAAAACTCCTTTAAATGAGCACATGTTGAGTCTGACGAGATGGCTCAGTGATTAAAAGCATTTGCTATTCTGTCAAAGGTCCAAGTATGGTGCCTATCAATCACACATATTAGGTGGCTCACAAGCATCTCTATCTGTGGCTCACAACCACTTCTATCTGTGGCTCTAGGGCCTCTGAGGACACTGGCACACACATGGCATAAACACACACACAACACAAAATAAAATAAAATGCTTTAAAGTAACATATATGATTTGTATAAACAAGTGGGTTACATTATAGCATTTTTATAAATGTATATAGACTATGCACTTCAGTCATGTTCACCTCATTGCTTTCTCTCATCTGCCCTCTTTCCTGCTTCTTCTTTCATCTTAAAAAATATCTAGAGTATGACAGAAAGTATGTGTTGTTCTTGGTCTGGCTTTTTTGGCTTAACATGGTCTCCAGTTGTGTATGTGGTTTTATTCTTAAGGAAGAATTTACAACTGTAAAGTATTGCACTGTGTATGCATAATACTTTTTCTTAATCCTTACTTCTAATGATTGGCATCTAGGATGATTTTATAACTTGGCTGTTGTAAGTTTTACTGCTAAAATTTTGTTATGTAGCTATTTTTATTGCATGCTGAATTTGACTCTTCCTGAAGTATGCCCAAGAATGACATAGCAAATATTTCTCAAGTCCCCATTATTTGGCTCTGGCTTCTGTACATGCCTGGGGAAAACAGAAAGCCAGAGAAGGATGGGCTAGAGGCAGACCATGTACTTCATGGCATCAGGGTTAAGACTATATGCAAAAGTACAGTAACAAAATGGCATTTAAGGAAAATGTGCACACAGGTACCCATATAGCTTTATCTGCATCCACAAAGCAAAGCTGACCATTGTTCCACACACTCACCATCCTTTAACTACCTGCCTCAGCTATGCTCATCCTATGCTGGCCCAAGAACACTCAGGGTAGAAATTACAAATGCTCCTTATATCTGATGGCACAGCAGACATGCTGGCTTTCTCTTCTCCTTGCCCAACCTCATCTTGGACCCATCATACATGGATTCCAGGTTGTTCTCCATCTTACACCTATATGTACAAAATAATCATGTTCATCCATTTCTATCCTGGTGGGAAATCCTCCTTAAGATTGTTCTTCAGTGAGGTGGTATCAAATGAAAAATGTCACCAGCATAGAGTATAAGGTTTTGGATTCGAGATGTCTGCTTTTTTCATATCGAAAGATATTAGAAAGCAAATGAAATTAGTCACAGAATTTACTTACATTTCTTTGATGACCTGTACAATACATTGATTATTTTTTCCAATGAAAAATATTTGAAAAACTAAAAATGTACTTTTCCAAATCTAGCAGTATTGAAATTGGGATTAACTGGGAACAAGACATGGGTGCGACATCTTGAGAGGAAAGAAACTCAACCCCACAATTGTAAATAGGAGACAGTTGTTGAAGAAGCAGAGAGGTGGCAATTATTTATTGACTTTTTCTCTGGCTGTATATTCTTCTCCCACTGATATTATGCGCACATTTGGCTTTGCATGCTACCTCTAAGGAGGGCATCCAAGCAACATCACCAGTCTAGACATTCTAGTGCTCCATATTTATGCAGACAACCCTCTTCTCATTCATCCTTCCAGACTTAATCAGTTTTCTAAAGTTTCTACCTGTACAGTTAGTTGTCTATTGGAGTTGATTCTACTGGTGAAGTTACCATTATCCAGTCAGTTGCCTCAAACACAAGCACTAGCATCATTTCTGTACCTCCCTTTCCCTCAGTCTCCTTTGTCAAGTTCAATAACACAGGTGATTTTCACTTTTAGGCATCTGAATCTACCTGCTTCTCTTCTCTCCCTCCTGCCAATGTCCTTAGTGAGACCTTCAATTTCTTTTATCACATGGTCCCCAGATGGTCTCTTTGCATGTCATCTCTTTCTATACTGCACCAAAGAGACTTCCTCCCCAATATGCAGCTGAACCAAATATCCTGCTACAATTCTGTCTTTATAGGTACATTTCTAAGACCATCCATTGCTATATTCTTGTCCCTATGTTAGCTCCCAGAGACAGTATGTAGACTACAGTGGAGAAAACCTAACATAGATCTGCTATGAACACAG
Organism: Mastomys natalensis; assembly: GCA_021653895.1. Taxonomy (NCBI): domain Eukaryota; kingdom Metazoa; phylum Chordata; class Mammalia; order Rodentia; family Muridae; genus Mastomys; species Mastomys natalensis. The sequence continues at coordinate 583,244 of JAJTUV010001042.1, forward strand.
GACAGATTGATCTGCTCTATTATTCTATAAGAGTTCCCTCTTATGAGATCCTGGAAGGCTGGGTAGGTTTTAGGGGTAAGCTACACTTAAGTAGAGTCAGAGTATTTTAATAAGTTTATTACAGCCACATTAAATTCATGCTACCTGGAGAGACAAACCCTTATACAGCCCCTGCTGCTATAGTAAACCAGCTTGTAAAGCAAAGCAAGTATGGAGAAGGCTCCATCTAAAAGAATTTGGCAAGGTTTTACCATCCCAAACCTCCACTGTCTTCTTCCTGCTCAGAAACCATCTGGTTTGTAATTCCTTCTCCAGTTGCAATGCAATTTGACTTGGTTGGTATTCAGCCTTGGTTTTGAATCTTACTTAAACATAAGCTCGTTGGTCCATATTCAGTTTCCTGAGGCTGTTTTATCCACTTGCCTTGTTGTTTGTTTGTTTGTTTGCTTGGTTGCTTGCTTTCCCACTTTTTTGAAGTTCCATTTGAATTTCATTCAAGGTTTCATGTGTGGGCTGCTCTTCCCTTGAGGGTCCTTGTGGTTAGTTCTCAACATTTCTTTGGCTTTCCACCAGTACAGCCTTCTCCGATGATCCAAATGACCCCAGTATGGCAGGGGAAACCCATCTCCATTGACTTTGTACTTCCTTTTTCTGTACTAATCTCCCCAGCAACCTCATCATCACAATGACTCCTTCACTTCATTCATAGATTGTTCATCTAAATCAACTGGGATGGAGTCATCATGAAGGCAGAGCACTGATGTCAGTATCTGTGGGGCTGTTCTCTTTGTATCACTTCACATTGGTATATAACAACAGTGCACGGATGCATGGCTCTAGAACACGAACCTGTAGCTCCAGTATGTGCAACTATTTCTGATCTGCCAATATTAATAACAGTCTTGCCTCCAGGGCAAGTCCTTCATACATGTTTTTGGAAATTGAAATATGAATGTATTTAATGACTGTGAGCCTCTGCTTAAGGCACTGCCTCTGGTGGTGTAATCATCTTCTCCAGTCGCTCCATTTTCAAGGTCTAGCTCAATGCTTCATTAGCTCTTTGGCATACCTTGTTTTCTCCATCCCTCTCCATAATTCTGCACTCTCTTTGTTTCTGCCATTACAATTTGAAAAACTTCTGCAAGGATGATCAACATATATTATTGACCTGGTTATGTTTTTCTTTGCAAATGTTCATGAGAAGTCTATGCATACATTCATACTCATACACACATACATGTATACGTATATGTATGCATATGAGAGAGAGAAAAAGAGAGAGATCTTTATCTGCTATTTCCTTCCCAGAGGTAATCCTGTCTCAGCAGGAATTTGCTCACATAGGAAATAAAAATGTTAAGCTTTGCTGTGAGCATCCACGTGTGCTTTGTTACATGTGTGTTGTTATATTTTCCGATATTTTTAAACTTCTCTGCAAGTTTCTATGGGAAGCTGTTTTATTTATACCCATATAGAGAACTCCTTTAAAAACAAAAACAAGAAAACCTTGAGCGTTGACTTGCAGGGTGACTCAGTTCTCCCTCTGCCATGTCATGAACATTTGGATGGTGCTTGATGCTGCAGGCATGCCACATTGCTTGTTCTTTTAGCATTCTAACCATCTCTCAATACCTCACTCAATACCTAAACAAGAAGCAGAGAATTTGAAAAGCATATAGATTTGGGAGTAACAGTTCACCCTCTAAAAGGCCGTGGAAGTGGATTATCCTGAACTATTGTGATACTTACCTACTTACAGGGAGAAAATGTATCATTGGAATTTTATCTTCTATTTCTCTGATTATTACTGACATTGAACAGGCCTGTGTATATTTATCAGAGTTATATTCTCCTCCCCTTCAACACATCTGACCATATTTTAGGGAAGCGTTTTTCTCTCCTATTGCTGTCAATATATTTTTATGTGCTATTTGTCTCAAGAGGCTATGAGTTCCTTAGAGGAGCTAATCACATCTTATTTATCTCGTGCCCCCTCCCAGAGCACACAGCTAGTGCTTAATGGATGTCTACTTGATTGCGATACTGGAGCCAAGCATGCTATCGCCCATTGTACTTACATCAGTTGTCAATGCTTTCTGTATACTAAGACCTATTGTGGGAAGCGTGCATGCATTATTCCAATCTTCATACTACCCCAAGCTCTGTATTGATCTGTCTGTCAGACAGATAAGCAACTGCTGTATAAATGATAAGGGTTTCCCAAGAAGCTCAGTGTTGGGAGGTGAGATTTTTCAGGAAAGGTTTTCACCTTGCTACCAGGCAAGGACAGCAGTGATGCACATCCTGGATGCACATTAGAGTCACTTGGATGGCCTTTCCAAAGATGTCTCTGTCCCAGCACTCCCACAGGTCAACTGATTCAGATCCTCTGGGAATGGTTCTGGGGAAATTTCATTTACAAATCAAATCAAGAACCCTAGGGGATCTGGATGCATAGACCTGACTGAAAACCATCCCCACACATCAGAGGTGAGCACAGGTTTTTCTGTCAAAGGTGAGATAGTAACATTTTGATTTTGCAGCCCATGTAAACTTCTCTTGTTGAAATTGGTTTGTTCCTTCCAGAAATCAAAGCACTTAAGTAATAACAGGATGAACATTGTATCTGACTGTGGTGTTTAAAGGGAGGTCCTTGGAAGAGTTAGCATGCTTCTTATCTCTCCTATATGATGCCAAGAGTCATCTTGGGAGGCCATCAGCAGAGGAAGTCCTTAATCCCAGACTAGAACTGTGGGCACTCCTTCTCCAGTGTGGAGTCAGCTGTTCTTACCAATAAAAATAGACTCAAACATGGTCTCTGTGGAATCAACTCAGACTGACTTTTGAAACACAGGCATAGTGAGTGGCAGTGGTCATGTTCCAATAAATACCCATTTACAGAAGCAAGTGGCATCTGAATTTCAGCCATGGGCTTAAGTTTGCTGACCCTGAGCAAAAACCTATAGTGACATATTTCAGAAGGTGCAATTGGTAGGTATGGAGGCATCTAATTCTAGTTCTTGGGAGTTCTGAGTCAAGAGAATTATAAGTTCAAGGCCAGCTGGGGCTACATATTGATTGATAGTCTGCCTCAGAACAAGTATGCATTTAATATTGCTGTCAAGTCACAATCTTTAATGGAGTAGGTGTCCAAATGCAGTGGGTGAAGAGTCCTGCCTTACCTCTAGACAGTAAGCCTCAGTGATCTGGTCCTGGAAGTCTGCATTCTCAGCAGATGGTTCTGATGTGGGGACTTCATGGACCACACTTGAGAATCACTCAGGCACAGAAGCATGGTGTTCTTGGCAAATAAAGAAGACTTGGCTAGTGAAACAGAACTGGCACCTACTCAAAACCCTAAGATCACAGAAAGACATGTTGTGTGTCCTGGCTTGCCTTCTGTTCCAATAGCCTCCTTTTATGGTTCTGAAACCTTTGAGGCACAGACAGCAAACCCAATGCCTCTGAATATTATCAGAGAATGAAGCCATTTCTCCTTTTCAACTTTGAAAGGAGGAAACGGCCAGAGTCTCCACAAGTTTCAAAATGTTGATGAGAAAGCAACTGTTTGACCACCACATAATAAAACCAGAGCTGGCATTTATCAGGTTTGTGTGTGTGTGTGTGTGTGTGTGTGTGTGTGTTTCAGTAGCTACAAAGTGGAACCTCTGCGCTCCTGTCGCCAGCCTGAAAGCTCCATGGTGGGTGAATGCAATCAGTGCTGTTTCTAGACCTCTTTAACATCCATTATTTCTCTGTTGTCTGAATCTAATAGTCTCAGTTGTGATGCTGTGGCGATTACCAGGCTACTGGCTCGGGATCACATCCAAATGCATCTTAACAGTGGAATTTACTTACTGCTTCCATCCTAAAAGCATTTTAGCATTATCCAGCTGGGATGGCTTCATCGGGAGAACCATTATTTATAGATTTCTTTCTGTTGTTTGTGGGGAAGGGACAGTGGAAATAATTTCCCCCAAAGATGAAAGTGAACCTTGACTCGTGTACATCAGCCACATGACCTTTCTCCCTCCTTTTTAGATTCTACTAGCCTGATTTTCCTTGGGAAATAGCCCACCTCTGTGGTAGTAAGAAGACCCTGAATTGTAAAATTGAGTCAAATCAATAGTTAGAGTGATTTGAACCTTCAGCCTTCTCCTGTGTTTTAACAGTGTCATTTCACAGCATGCCCCCTTTCCCAGGTAGCCCATAATATTAATATTGAACATTATTTACAGCTCCCAATTTCAGTTAGCTATCAGCAAGGAAAATCATCCCAAAGTGTTAAAATATTGCCATTCTTTTTGAAGCACAGCACTTTTATGTTAAAGTGGTGTTCTACATGTTCCTAATATCTGTATACATATCTGTCAGCGCCTGAAGGAACTTCCAACATTGTAATTAGACACAGAAACCACACTGTGCAAACAAAATGTGCACACATCGATTAGCAGGGCTCCTGTGAGAAACGGTGTGGTCGGCTGAAACATCCCACAGCAGCTCGGGCTAGATCACAGGAAGCAGTGTTCAAGATGGACTGATGTGGAAGAATCAGGGCTGTTTCTGATTTGCAGGCGGTTTGCATAGATGATGAAATCAAGAATGCCTCATGAGGAGAATGTATTTGGGAGGCAGTGTAGAATGCTGCAAGACTGTGGTGGGAGGTTTTTGGTTTTTTTTCTTTATTCTCTCAGACAATGCATCTGGACCACTGTTTCCCCTCCCTCCACTTCCCTTCCTCACTTTTGCTCTCTCTGTTTTCCTTTAGAAAAGAGCAGGCTTCCCAGAGATATCAGCCAAACACAGCATAACCATAATAAGTCACAATAAGACTAGGCACGGGTCCTCATGCCAGGGCTGGGCTAAGCAACCCAATAGGAGGAAAAGGGTCCCAAGAGCAGGTGAAAGAGTCAGAGACACCTCCACTCCCACTGTTAGGAGTCACATAAAAACACCAAGCTAAGAACATAACGTATTTGCAGATGACCTAGCACAGACCCCTTGCAGGCTCTGTAATTGCTGCTCCAGTCTCTGTGAGCCTCTATTAGCCCTGCTTAGTTGATACTGTGGGTCATGTTCTCGTAGTGTTCTCAACTCCTCTGGCCTCTACAAATTCTTCCAGAAGTTTGAAGTCCCTGCCTTAGTCCCAGGGCTGTGTGATTTCAAGCAGGTTGCTTGGCGCCTCTGAGACTGACTTTGTTGTATTATAGGAATGATATACAATGTGAGCCGAAGGGTGAGGTCCCAGGTGCTAAGCCCTGGATAGAATTGAGGCTATAGCCATAGCACAGTGGTGAGAACAAAGAGACGCATACTTAACATAGTAGAACACTTTGTTTTTTTAAAAAGTCTCTGTCTGTGTCAGTGTGTATGTGTGTACAAATCATGGGCTCATGCAGGTGATGTTAATGTGTAAATTTCGGCACATGCATACATGATACATGTGTGGATGTCAGAGTACAGCTAGGCATTAGCCTCACATCTCTTTTGAAACAGGGGTACTTGTTTGTGGCTGTGGTCTGCAAGCCACAGGGGAATCTCCTCTCTCCACCTCTCATCTTGCCACAGCAGCACTGGGATTGCAGACACATGCCACAGTGTTCTGCTTTGCACAGGTCTGAGCATCCAATTCCAGGTCCCTATGCTTGCAGAGTAGGTGAGCTATTCACCCAGTGGAGTTTTTAAAGCTATCTTCTTCTTCAGTTTCATACATGTGTATATTAATTCTGGTCACACTCACGCCTCCATGTATCTTATCTTACTGCATAGCAGAACTCTTTTGAAAGCCACCCATCCTGCCACACAGGCAGTCCCTCTGAACCTATACTTTTCCTGTTTTCCTTTCCTCCCTCTCCTCTGCTCTTATAAACTCCATGGTTAATTGGTCACAGGATTGCACTGTCAGACCTCCTGAAGAGTTTGGAAGTTCTGCCTTCTCATGTTCATCTGCCCACCACAGCCCCAGTCTAGCCTCTTACCAACTGTCTGGACTAATGTAAAACACCTGCTGGACAGTTTTGCTCCTGCAGCTTAGGTCCTCCACAGTCCATGACTGGCTCTACTTAACAGATCAGGAAACTGAGATACAAGGTGCTTTAATGTACAGTCCCGTAATCACAGCTGATCTCAAACCCTGTCTCAAAAGAGATGCGAGGCCAACATCTGACTGTACTCTGACATCCACACATGTACCATGTATGCATGTGCCCAAATTTACACATAACACCACCTTCATGAGCAAAGCATCTGTTATTTCTCTCTTCGAATGTTGAGGCTGTGCTTCCCATTCACCCAGTAGTACATGCAACACCTTATACTTCACATCAAGACACTGCAAGGAGCAGCCTAGCAACCATTATGCAGGTAGGGAGAGAAAGTGAGATGAGGTCCAGCATCCACAAATGGTTTACAATGGAGATGGCCCATGTACTGTCTGTAGGCTGCCATCACAGACACGGGCCTGGACGAAAAAAGAGATGTTCAACCGGGAATGGGCAATCTGGGGATCCACGTGTAATCCAGCATTGTGAGAGGCTAGCTTCAGAGGTGGGGCTGGGTGTTATGGTTTCCAGGTTGAGACGATGCTTATATCTGGTAGGTAGAAGATGCAGGTAGATGTGATGTTGCAATATAGTGGGAACAAATCATCCCTTCAGAATGATGACTACATCCTCAGGAAAGCAGGACCCAGGACTTTCCTTATCCTGAGTGGAGGAAAGGTAACCTGAGGTACTTAATGCCAGGGCAGGTTAGTTGCCCAGCAAGTTAGTGAGTCTCAATGCACTTTCATAAGGTCGGAGATAGCCACTCAACCTCAATTCTTGTGAAATGCATTGAGAATCCACATGAGTGTGTAATTTGTATATGAACCTGCCGATGGTGATATGTCTATAATCCATCTAGGGAGCCTGACATAGCGCCATGCTGGCATTTGCTTGGGACTGCCTTGACATTTCTCAGGCATGTCTGTGAGATGTCAGTTGCTGTCATGGAAGAAATAGGGTCATCAACATGTTGAATGTGTCAGGAGACATTGCCCTCTACCTACTCTGCTCTTGAAAATGCAGCACATAGCTTCTTCAAAGTGCAGGTGCAATTCAGCAGTGAAGTTCTGAAGCATTTATGTTTTAGTTAAAATATTAAAATAATCTTGCTCAAACTTCTTTTACCAGAAAATTGGTTTTATGGTCATAGTTTTTGGTTTTTCTTTTGTTAGTTTTTGCTTTGTTGTTGTTCTTTTGTTTTTCTCTAGAAGAACAAATACCATATCACATATTTTGTCCCTAGGGATTGGGGATTTCAAGCTTTGGGAAAGTCGATGCAGGTTAAATTAAACATAGTTCTAGAATTTATAGAACATAGGAAGAAGGAAAATGAGCAGGCTTGCCGGTGTAGTGGTGTAGTCTGTCAGGTTTGTCAACCATGTTGTGGCTTAGATTGTATACAGAGCCCTGTGGAAGGCTTGGTACTTCTGTGACCCTGCTGTAGGGAAGTGGAGGAAACCTGACTAAGCTGAGGCCTGGTGGGAGATGTCCTAGAGGAGAATTCTCCTCTTGTTCCTTTATCTCTTTGCCTCACAGCTGCCAGGAGGCTTTCTGCTTTGATGATCTCTTCTTTGCAGGTTCAGAACAGTGGGGCCATTTAGACATGGACTGAAACCTGTGGAAACAGGAGCCGAAGTAGACATCTGACCTGACTGGTTGCCTGCCTTAGGTGTTCTGGCCTGCTGATGAGAGCTGCTTTACACAGGGTAATCTCCAGCTTTCTCCATGCCAGAGTAAGAGACATGAGGATGGTGTTACCACAGCTATGCCATTTGCCACAGATCTTGCTGGTATTCCTGTATTCTGGCACCTGATTAGGACAGTGACCATTCTAGAGTTGGCTATTTCTTTTAATATTTTCTCTCAATAATTATATTTTGTATGTTGAATGTTACCTTCCCCTTGACCACTGTTTATGCATAATTAAATTACCTTGTTTTTGTTTACTGTTTAGTCATATAATTGTGCTTATTTCAAACTTTTCTGTTCTCAGCTTAGTTACCTATTTGATCAATTCAGCTTTACTTTTTATTTATTTACTCCTTCAGGACTCTGCTTGTTTCTTATTGGATGATGTCCTCCATACAGTTGCCTCATGTGGGCTTCAAGATTACTGTAGGGTTTCCCTTATGTTCAAGAATGGGCTGTGCTTACAGGAAGATAAAAAGCATCCTTGCCAAGCTTGTTCCCCTGCATTAGGCTGTTTGGACTCATCATTATTGCCTATGTGGTATTTCAGAAGGTATTACTCCCATTTCTTATAGTAGAGAGACCACTGATCTGAATTGTTTGCATATTAGAAGACTTTAGCTAGTATAGAGTTTTTAAGACTCCAAGAGATCGTATTTGTAGTTCATATGTTTGTTTATGCATGTGTGTATACATCAGAGTCAACGTATTAGGCACGATATGCTTACTAGGGTACAAGCCATGATTCCAAGGCCCATTATATGCATAGTCACCATAATCCCTTTACAAGGGTTAGATAGTCTGAGTCTCTCTATTGGACAGATTAGAAAATTGAGTTCCCATCATTTTCCCTACATAACATAGATACTGGGTTTCTAAGCCAAATTCCACTGACTGAACTCACTCTGAAGTCTTCTCTGGACTAATACCTATTCATTCTTTCTTCTGGAATAGTGTGGCAAACTGCAGCTGCTCTTATTTTCCTCTTTCTCTTCTTTCTGACCTAGAGAATTCTCATGACAGCTGTATTCTACAACTGGATACTGCAGGCTTACATGAGAATAGAAATCACTCACTCAGTGAGTAGAGAAATGGGGAGATGAATGGCCATAGTAGCAGCCTTACTTCTCACAGAACTCTCACAGGCTGAGAGGAACCTTTCTGCCACTGCTTGGTACAAGACCATGGCTTCAGTGGGACATCAGATTCAAGAAAACCCATGCTTTTGACAACTGATATATGGCCCTAGAAGCCCCCATTTTTTACTTTGATCCTTAAGATGATCTTGCAAAGTGCTTGTCATTAAACTTGTTTTATAGGTGAGAGGACAAAATCTCAGATAACTTTTGGAGTCACTCTGGGTCATACAGCTAGCAAACAGCATAATATATGCATGGGTCTTATTTCCTAAATCTCCTGCTCTCAGTCACAGTATACTGCCTCAGACATCTGTTCAGTTCAGTTTGGGTCATCTAGTCTTAGAGATTGAGCTATAACATGAACAAGTCTTAGACTTTGCTGCGTGTTGGTTGTTCTTCATTCCTTCAACATCTTTGGCTTCCTTCTTCCTGTGCTCTTATCAGGATACAGTGAGGTACTCACCAGAGATAACCTCATTCTGAAAACTTGCTCTTAAATCTCCCCAGCTGTGAGCTAAGTAGACCTGTTTTCTTTATTAGTCAGCTTGCCTCGAGCATCTCACTGTAGCCCAAAATGCTTACTAATGCAGGCTTTGTGCTCAAAAACACATGGGGAGAGCTAAAAAGTTAAAATAGTGGTTCCATGGTGAATGACAAGCAGCAGGGACACAGATGATGTTTATTGACAGGATTCCATTCATGTGGATGGTTGTGTCATGGCTCTTAAGTAAGGTACTTAAAGAAGGATTTTGCTTCTGACTGAACTACATGTGACAGGACCACCTGCCTGGGCAGAATGAGGGTTGTGGACTTGTGAGAAATATGAAACGCACCACATAAGTATTTCCTAAAGATGCCACATTAAGCCACAGTGTGGGTGACTCAATACATGTTTATTTTCTACCAATCTTGATATTAGACATTCAGGCGCTAGGTATAGGCTGGATGTTTTCCCACTTCTTGATAACATTCTTTTTCTTGACCAATACCTCATCTTCCCTCTGTATCCATCTGTTTCTTAATATCTTATAAGGATACAAATAATGGCTCCAGGATTCACTCCAATGACATCATTTTAATTTAAGTACCTTTTTAAGTGCATCATCTCCAGATACAGTCACATTCTGAGATACTAAGGCAGGAAGGAAATTGGAATTTTAAGATAGGAATTTTGAGTGGGCACATTTTAGCTTGCGCCAGGTTGGAATTAATTTCATGTCCTCAGAGAAACATGAGAAAGTCTAGAGACAGAAACCAGAGTTCCTGGCTTATTGCTCTAGATATCATTTGGTGGAAGTGGGACTCAGTCCTCCCACTGGATCACTATTTCCCTGTGTGGAGCACTTATCACTGAGAATGTAAGCAGCACTGTGTTCCATAGTGAGAAATTCACTCTGTTGAATTTTATTTCAGTTTTTTGATAAGAATATTTTAGTCGGTCAAAATATGCCTTTCCCCCTCTCTCTTCCTCCTCTTTCTCTGCCATTCTTTACTTTTCCCTATAAAGGAAAGAGGCTGGGGAGAAGCCTTGGAAAATCATGGCATCTAGATTTCAACATATTTGAGTTTTTATTATTTCTTAAATATACTATTTTATTGATTTTTGAGAATTTTACAAGTGCATACAATATAATTTGATCACATTCATCTCATAATTCTCCCAATAGCTCTTTCCAGGTTCATTCCCTACCTCCATCTTCCTCACAATTTCTACCTTTCTTTTTTGTATTTTGTACTTTGAGTTCAGCTTACAATGCCCATACACTAATCAAGTGGGGTCATCTGCTGGACCACAGTTACCTACTCAACACCACATTCTAAAAGAAAACTGACTCTCCCTCCCCTAGAAGTCATCAACTATCAATAGTTCCCCTGGTAGGGTTGAAAGTTTGTGAGCTCCTCTTCCATCCATGCTACAAAGTTGACTGGCTTGATTTTGAGCAGTCAACCACAGTTGCTTTAAGTTCATTGATGGAGTGGTATTGTCAGTCCAGAAGACACTATTTTTTTCTGGTCCTCTCTAACATCTGGTCATACTAACTTTTTGTACCCTCTTCTCCCATGGTTCCTGAACCTAATAGAAAGAAGGTGTGGTATATATGACTCATTTATGCTTGTTCTCCCAACAGACACTCATTTTTACCATGACTAGTCATGTGTTTCTGCTCTAACTATAGACTACTATACAAAGAAACTTCTTTGACTAGGCTTGAGAGCTACACTAATCTATGGGCAGATGTGAATTTAGAGGATGAATATATGGCCACTTAGCAAAATAATTGTAGTAGTTTCACTCTTAAGACCCTTGGGATTGCCAACCATGGATTCTTGGTCAGACTCACAGTATCAGGAATACATTTCCTCCTGTAGAAAGGGCCTTAAATCCAATCAGAAAGCACTTGGTCATTCCTATAGCTTTCATGCCACTACTGCACCCATGGATACGTCTTGCTAGGCTATCTTTTACTATAGGCTATCTGTTACTATGGCTCACAGTACTCACAGCTGGGTAAAGCTGTTGAGGACTTTTCTCACCCACAAGCCTGTATTTCACCCTCTGCTACTATGAAAGCCAGCCAACAGAGAGGATTTTTCCCACCTAATATCAACTTGATTTCTTCAGGTCTGGTGGCCAAAGTGTGTGGTGTCTTCAGCAATAGGGTCTTATCAGGAAGTTCCAGTGGGCAACCAGAAACAATAGTAATATGCTGTAGTTTTAGGGGTTTCAAGAACCCTCATGATCAACATCTCAAAGGTGAGATATCTGACAATGTGAAGGGCATTGTCTCTGTGTTGAGGTGACGCCAACTAAACTTTTTTATATGAAATATATATGAATTGTTTAAAAGAAGGTTTCCATGCATTCTTTTCAAACATCCTTAACACTAGTCATCTCTCCTCCCACAGTTTCTACCCTGCTCTGCTGTCCATCCTATCCATGCCCCCACTTACACATCCCTCCCCAGTATTCCTCCTTTCCACTTCTTGTCATCTGTGTTGTATACTTTTGTTTTATTTATATGTACATGTTCAAGTGTGCACATGTGCACACACATACATATACACACGTGCACGCATGTGCACATACTTATGTTCTCTTACCCTGAAATCATCCATTAGTGAGATGGATTAGTGAGTTTACATCTGCCTTTTTTTTCTCACTCTGAGCAGAATTGAACACATCTATATCTACATATGAAGTAGATAATTATATGAATTCTATTTTAGAGACACATACTTAGTATTATGTATGATGTATACAGTGCTATAATTTCTGCTAGATTTTGAGAAACAAACAGTTGTCAATGAGGAAAGACTAAGTTCCATGTATCAGATACTGTATATCATGCTATAGGGTCATGCTAAATGGGTCAAGACAAGCAGAGTTGCACTTAAGAGGTCAAAGACTTGCATGAGACTCCCAACAGCAACACTTACTAACTCGGTTCTCACAACTCAATCCTCATGTACTGGGTACACAGAAATGTTACCCACACCGATTGCCCTAGTGACAAATGAACTATGTGGATGTGCCCTGCAGATTGCACTAGGGGTATGCTATCTCTAGGACTCTGAGCCTTCCCTTCAGTATTTCTAAGTGCCACTCAGAGAAGCTTGCCTTTATGACCCTCAGCAGCATGTAAAAGATACAGTTTCTGCTCAGAAAACCTAATTGCATAGCTTGAGTAGGTTAGCTGGAAATGTTAAAAAAATATCTCTTCATTGGAGAGTTTGGATGAAGATGATTGGAAGGTCAAAGATTTCCACTGGGGTGCAGTGAGTTTTAAAGACACTGCCATCCGATGCACTGAGGTAGGAAGGTACATTGTGGATTAATACGATTCAGTCCTGAATTTTAATAACAAGCACAAGCCCAACAAATGTGCAGAGCTCCAGGCAGAATAATTGAAAGAAAACCATCTATGTTAGATGTGGTTCATCTGACACATTTGTAATCTCTCCTCTAGTGGTGAAGGTGGGGAAAACCTTCAGGTTAACAAGTTAATGACACCTGCCTGCTGTGCCTTTAATTACCCTGCAGATCTCTAGCAGTGACAAGTGCTAGAGCCAGATGTAGATCCCCATTGGCTCTCTGCACAGGGGTGGCACAACTGGCTCCCCCAGCTTTCCTGATTAAGAGAAACACAGCTTCCCAGGGCCAGTGAAGCCAATTCTGCTCTCAAAGGGTGAATCTTTTATGCAACAGAGCATGCCCCATGATGTTAATGTGGGAAAAAGAAGCTTCAGGGTATTAAATGATGTATCCAAGACCACAGGTTATAATAGGGCAATTGGGAGGGGGACACAGGTGGTTTTGGGCATAAAGCAATGTCCATTCCAGGATACAGTGCAGCTCAGTCTCCTGCTAAGTCTTCTGACCTCTTTACCTCTCATGTGATCCTCGTTATAGTCTTCTACCATCCAGCTCTTTTTTCTCACCCTCCATACCTCCCTCTCTCCTCTTCCTTCTTCCCCTCTCCATTTCTTCCTTCTCTCCTCCAACTATTCTCTCTCTCCCTTCTTCATTTTATCGCTTCCATCTATACAGAGCTACTGGCAGAAGCTTTATCAGTATGTACTTATGAGGACTGTAAAGGCACAAATGCAGGGATTTTTGTGATGTGTCTAGCCTTAGCTGACAAATCTTTCCTGAGCTGCCCTGAAACTGGAGGGAGATATGAGAAAAAAGTAAAAGTCCTAACAACTAGTAAACATGTCAAACTCAAGGATGGGCAGAGGTGATGGGTAGATAAAGGGCCGGTGTGTTTTCAAGTGGAGGACCTTTGAAGATCTGCCTTGGCAGCAAGACATGATCTGAGCTATTTGTCAGCTTGAAGAGCCTCTCTGTGAAGCCTGCACGCTGAGAACTGCTGGAGAGAAAGCAGTAGGTTTGAATGTGCTGGAAGGGGAGAAGTTTGGAAGGTCCATGAAGCTGGACCAGAAACAGGAAGCAGGTGGGTTTGGAAAGAAGCAACTTAGTGGTCCAAAAGAGGGTAGCATTGTGAGTGTATTGGCAAGGGGCTTTCAGTACACAGTGAAGAATAGTTGGCATCACTTTAGGCTTTCTTCTTCCCTCAGCCTCCCCATCCCAGATGTTACATATATTTCCTTTTTGCTCACTCCATCATGCTCTTTCCATTCTTTCGTTCCTTTGTCCTCCCTCCCTCCCTCCCTCCCTCCCTCCCTCCCTCCCTCCCTCCCTCCCTCCTTCCCTCCTCCCTCCTTCCCTCCCTCCCTCCTTCCTTCCCTCCCTCCCTCTTCATTCCTTGTTCTTCTATCTCCCTTAACCCTTCCTCCCTTTCTCCCTCCCTTCCTCCCTTCCTTCCTTCTTTCTTTCCTTCGTCTCTCCCTCCCTCCCTTCCTCCCTTCCAACTTTTCTTTGCCCCTTCCCCTCTCCTCGCATGGTCTTTTCTTTATCAACATTTAAAACTCAGAAGGTGGTGTATATTTTTGTTTTAAACATAATATCTGGATTCCTCACTTACTCTGAAACTTCAGCATCTATCCCAGAAAGAAGCTGTCTCCTTCATGGTGACAATCAGCCAGAGCCTGTGTCTGCAGACCTTCTCAGACAAGACAGGTACTTTGTCACAATCCCCACCAAATCCTGGGTCTGAGCAGCACCCAGGTCTGTCTGTACTCTTTGCTTTCTGTGCTATTTTGCTTTCATTCAAGGCTCATTCTCTTTAGACCATTTCTGATCTGCAATGAAGAATTCTGACTTTCTGAAAGTCTCTTTGGTTAGCCACTTTGACTCTGCTATCTTACCTAGTACATGATATTAGGTGCTTTAGAGTTCAAAAATGTTGATGGAAAAGCTGAAGTACTTTCCAGACAGGCCACCTGGCTCAAGCCCTCTGTCTCAGGCTCCTATATTCCTATAAGCTGGAACTAGAGTTGGTCAGCTTTGCTGCCTCCCAGTTACCCTTCCTTGAATGAGATGGGTTGGTCATTTGTTTTATTCAGACTGAGATTAGGCTCTAAGCAATAAAGCTGCCTTCAGCCTTCAAAGGGGAAGGTATAGGGTGGAAGGCCTGCAGTCCCAACCTGAAGTTCTGAAGGCTCTGAGGTTGGGAAATGCAGCTTCTTCTTGGGCCCTTTTCTCTGCTATGAATATGAAGAAGATGACATTTGACAATCACTCTACCTTTTCTAGTTCCTGTCATGTGCTCAGGAATAGCAATGATACCAGAAACAAACATGGGGAACTCAGGAACCCTATGGCATCAAAGCCGAGACTCAAGCAGGTGAGGGGTGGGGTCTCTTCTCCAGCACCTACCCTGTTCCTGACCCATCATTCACAAACTATTTAGTGTTGTAAGCTCTTCCACTCTTTCCTAAATAACACTTTCCCCCCAGGCTTACCCCACCCATCCCCCTAAGGAGACAAGAAGGGTACCATTGTGCTTCTCCCAGTAAAGAGCCAGGGCAGAGGTACTTTCACCACTCACTATCATCTTTATTTGGTTTTTAACACTGTCTCTTTAGAGTGTAAAATGATGAGTTTCATTACAAGACTTTTACATTTGTACTGTACCTTGTTTGTACCCATGCCCTTCTGCCCTCTCTTTCTTGCCCTCTCTCGCCATTTCTGCTAGACCCATGCTCTTCCCTCATAGTCCCCTTTCTAATTTTGAAGACTTTTAGAAGCTTCAGTTCTACATATGAAGGAAAACATATTAAAACATATTTTATTTTTCCTTTGGAGTTTGGCACTTTTTTTTTAAACCTAACATATAGTCTCGGTTCCATGTACTTTCCAGCACATTACATGATTTCATTCTTCTTTAAGACTGAATAAAACTCCATTGTGTCCATAAACACATTTTCTTTATAGGCTGGTTTCATATCCTGGCTATTGTGAATAGAGCTGGAATGAATGTGAAGGTACCTGCTTCACTATGTGTACTGCCTTAGAATCCTTATTTTTGCTTATGCATGATTTCTATAGTGGCAGAATAATACTGTCTTAGTTACCTTTTCTGTTGCTTGGATAAAATACTCTGACAAAAGCAACTTAAGGGAGAAAGGGTCTCATTTTTCTCACAGTTCGGGTACAGACACATAACAGGAAGCCATAGATAGCAGCAAGAACTTGAGATGGTTAGTCACATTGCATCCACCACAAGGAAGCAGCAGGGATCAATGAATACCAGTGCTCAACTCACTTTCTTCTGTTTATACAGACCAGTATACCAGCTCAGGGAATGGTGTTGCCCATAGTGGGCATGTCCTTGAACCTTAATTAGCTGATCAAGATAACCCCCATCCTGATGCTTAGTGACCTATTTCCCAGATAGTTCTAGATCTCACTGAGTTAACAGTTGAAATTAGCAGACACATATTCACCATTTTTTATTATACAGATATACCAGAGAGGACAAGGTTAACATCAGTATCCTTATTAGTATTATAGAATATATTTGTAATTATCACTAGAATAAAGTGTTGAGTCACATATTCACATTCACACACGACCTGTGTCAATGGTATGATCCCTTAGTGGGAAAACTAAGGCTTTGACAGTTAAGTAACTCACCTTGTGTCTCAGAAGCTGAGGGGCCTGAACTTGTTTCTCTGTGTGTAAAGAGGAGAAATGTACAGACCAAGATCTCTATCTCACTAAAGGGAATATTGAGAATTCTAGAAGAAGAAGCCAGGTAGAAGGGTACAGATTATCCATGATGATAGAAGAGATAATTATGATGTGGTCTTAAAATCATTTAGGAGATCCTCTCAAAGAAGAGGACATTAACCCGGACCTAATGGAATCATCATAATTTAACCACACAGTGAGAGGTGACACAGGTTGCTCCTAAGAAAGTGGCTCCATTATGAGCTCTTCATTATCGATGCCCTCTGCCCTCTGTAATTGTGGATGTGTGATTTTCAGACATCCTTTCTAGAGTCCAATTTCCTCATCGCTAGGGACAGGGGCCGAGTTAGAGGCAGTACAAGGGCCTGTGATTTCAGTGTGATCTGAGCATTGGCTCAGAACAACCCCTGGGGAGTTTCCATTTGTCAAAAGGAGAAAAAGAAATCAAGACCCAAGTGATGGTAATATTTTTAGATTGCATTGCTTCCTGCAACCTTTTTGGTTAGTTTAAATGTGGGCTTTGGGGCAGGGCAGTGACATGAAGGAGCTAAAGAAGCCAGCATGAGAGAGCTCCTTGGCCCAGAAAAGCAGGGGTGACACAGCTCACAGGCACAGCAGGGGGTGGGAAGCTATGTGGTGGTAGTAGCTAAAAGGTCTTAATGGATGGTGCTCTCTCATGCTTTGTAATTATGGGATGCTTTTCTGTCTATCATGACTGGGCCTCTCACAGCACTGAAGAATCACCAAGCTCCTGCTTTATCTATTCCTCCCCCAGTGTAGAGGTGAGTCTGTCCAAGAAGACTGAAAACTATCTCCCTGGTATCACTGTCTCTGATTTAGTCAACACAAAATCAAGTAAGTGTGGGACACTGGGTTTGGGAACAAATTTAGAGAACAACATTCAGTTTTTTCTTGGTACAGATGGGGAAACTGAGGCCTAGAGAAGTAAGAAGAATGAATGAGGTTAGTAGGTAGGCACTTGCTGGACCTCAGTGTCCTGGCAGTCATATGAATGAGTAGGTGTTATGGAGCCCTTGCTCACTGGGCCCCCATGCATTATTCTAGTTTCAGCTTTATGCATAGGGGTAGGATATTCTACCCCTGAATATCTAGGTAGATGAGAAGCACTGGGGATTGGGTCTCCCTTAAGGAATTTGAGAGAATGTGGTGTGAAGAATGAGTCTGGGTCTGAGTCAAGCACTCAAATGTTGAAGCTCAGATTCAAGACAGAAGGTGAAGCCAGACAACTGGAGTGCATGCTAAGGCAGCTGCAGTGTGTAAAGGCAATCTGAGATCTGGCAAAAATGACAGGTTCAGAGATTCAAGATGGCTAGCACTGGGGTGTTTAGACTATTCATTTTCGCCTCTTTCTCTTTCTTCAGACCCTCTCTTCTTTTCTCTCTCCTTTCCTCATTTCCTGGAACACTCACCACAGAGCCTGAGATATGCTTTGCTTCGAAGCCTGTCTCTGTTCACAAACCGTCTCATCACTCTTTCTGAAAACCATACTTTATATGTGAGATAGTGTCTCACTATGTAGCCCTGACCAGCCTGGACCTCACTATATTGAGTGGACTGTCTTCCAACTTACAAAGATCTGTCTACCTGTTACCTGAGTATTGGAACTAGTGGTGTGCACCACCCTGCCCAGGTTTCTTTCACCTTAGCAATGGGCTAAGGAGTGTGGGCTGGGCTGGGCAAATGGTCTTTAAATTCCAGTGTTGGAAAAATGGGCAGAGGACAGGAAATTGGGTAAGAAACACTGAATACATTAGCCTTTTTCTTTCTTTAATTCATTGACAATCAAGCCTAGATGTTATGGAACTTTAGGGATGTCTGGAACTATTAACCTATGAAGAATACCATTGGTATGTAAACAGAAAACTTTCCTACCACACCGGTGCCCACTTCGGTTCTGTAGTAGACCCTGTTTCCAGGCTTTATGAATTCCTGATAGCTATTTGATCTCTGCTCTAATATAACTCAGGGCTTACAGTCTGCAGATCACTGGTATATCTGGACTGCCCTCTGCTTGCTTCTCCATTGTCTCCATTACTAATCAATTTTAACATTGATACTGGTTCACCTGTTTTAACCACGGGTTAGGGTCATCCCAAATGCAATGGCTGAGGAATTCCCACAGTGGTTCTGAGTTAGGATAAGTTGGGATCTCAAAGAGAAGTTTGTGATGCCAGGAAGACCAGGGCAGATATTTATCAGAAGTTACAGGCTGTCCTCACAGTGCACAGGAAAGAGAAAAAGAGTATGACTTAGGCAAATCCCAGCCAGGGGAACAGGGAAGAGAGTGCAAATGCGAGAGCTAAAGAATTTCAGCCAAGTCAGGTGTAGCGCCTTTCAGGCTTTCAGGAACAACAAATTAAACACTCACTGGTGTTTGGGAATGTCAAAGGCCTCAGCTTGGCTTGGTCTCGCTGGTTAGTCTCAGAACAATAAGGCATTCTATTGAGTCCAGGATTTGGGAAAAATGTAGAAGTGTCTGAAAGACCCTTTAGATATTTAGTCATCCCAGAGGTTGGGATTGTGCCTCAACGTGGCTCTCCTGCTCACAGTGACTGAGTATTGGTAGTGTGTTCTATTTTCTACCAAATACCATATTGAGGAAGAAAGCAGAAGCTTTTAATTCTCTTTGGTCTTAAAATGCTCAAGAGAACAGGGTAGCCTCAAACTCTACTTTGCAATTGATCAGCTTGGCTTTAGTTAATTACCTGATCAGTTAGTTACCAATTGTCTGGGGAAGTCCCATCGGAATCTATATGTTTTCTAACACTTCATTAACTGGAGGAATTCACTGCTGTTCATACTTTTGGGCTTTCCACTCTACAATGAGTCCTCTGTCTTTTATGAAGATGTTCTGTAGACAAACACTGTCTCTTCAATTCTTGAGGAACGTAGCTCATTATGTGTCCCTACCCTCTGAAGAGCCTGTTTATTTCTCCTCTATTCCTGGCTTCCAAAGCAGATTCTCTGGTCATGGAAAAATGCACACACACCCATCTCCAGTCCCATGGAGATACAGTGTCTCTGAGCAGCTTTTGAAATGGAAACTTGTCAAAGATTTTCTTTCTTTCTTTCAAGTCTGATTAAATTATTGCCACAGATGACTACAGCCAGATGACTGTGTGCTGCTGCAAAGAGCACTAATGAATTAGCTGTGCATGACTGAAACCACACGGTCTTTCTATACCAGCAGGTCCTTCATTACCCAACACATGCTAGCTGCTGGTGTGACACTGCCTAGTGTGTAACATAGAGTCACTGGAAATTACACTGAGTCTCATCTACTTCCACATCTTTCTCTCTGACCTCGATCCACTGACTTGCTAATCTGCCAGGATCAGGGAATAATAACCAGGACCAGATGTAGAGAGGCTGTGAGAGTCCTGAACAGATACTGAAGAAGTTTTCATACATCTAACTTTGTTGCTTTTCGAAAATTCAAGTAGTACTTATAATGATAGAAAACCTGGCTTAGTGTGTATAGTTGGCTAAGAGTTTATATGCTTAGGAATATGAAAAGAGCCAATTATCCTAGCTTCAAGGAGCTTGGCTTGGGGCTCACATATTGTCATCAGGATCTATTTCTCAGTTTTCATTTCAACATGGGGCTTAAATCTCCATGTTACCTTCATCCTTTGGTCTATTCTGATTGGGAAGGCTAAAGGCAGCCAACAGTTTTGGTCTCAGATTTTCTTACCTGTTAGTCTAATTAGGTACAGAAACCCTTCCTCCATCTCTTCCTTTCTCCCTCCTAGTTATTCTCAACAAAATTCTTGAGATTCCCTGATTGGACTGGCTCAGGTCATGTGTTCAGCAGTAACAGATTATTTTCATCCCAGCAAGGTGAAGATTTTGGAGAAGATAGGACATGTGCTTTACCTTCTGGGCTTGATGATGGAATGGATGGGCTAAAAATAGAGCATATGTTCCTGTTGGTTAACCCTGAAGTGTATGTTTCAGAGCCAACTTTTCTGAAATCCAGATCCAGTTGAATTTGTTAGGTCCAATTTGGAATGCTTAGGAAAGGGACCATGATGTGAAATGGATCTGAGTCAGTTCCACAACCCAGAACTAGCTAGCTGTTTAACATGCTTGGGATCTTTGTCTTCTTATCTCTGAAATGGGTATTAGACATTTTGTAGTTCTTGTCATAATGATTAAATCCTATTAATCATCGATATCTTCATATATATATATATATATATATATATATATATATTATTTGATAGCTTCTTGGTAGTTGTCAGTCAAATGAAGAGCTGCTTTATTCTACCCATTTTGTTTTGTCCTTGGGACAGGATGGTTGTACTGAGCTTTAAATAGGTGCCCTGCAGCAAATTCCATTGATGACAAATTGCCCTGGCATTAAAATTTTCTTTCTTACCATGCACCATATGCTGTTGGGATACTCCTGTTTCTATCATGAGCCCCTCCTGTAGCTATCTTAATCTTCCCCAGGGTTTCTGTGTAATCTGTCTACCTCTTGTAGTGCTAGATCTAAGGACATTTGTCATCCTCTCATCTTGGCCACCTACACCAGCCATTTTCAGAGGATACCAGAATCAGCCTTATAGTGAGATAAAACAAATAAAAATAGCAGAGGTTCAATATTCACGGCACCATGTTAGCTGGAGTTGGAAATGGTGCTGGGAGTCACCTGTCATAGCTTCTCTTCTGCAGGAACACTCCAGGTAAATGACCTGGGGGTAGAGAGCATTGTTTAGAAGTCAGTGATGAATCTTGAGAATGCCACAGACCTAGTAACTACTGTAAATCAGAACTGCTTTGTTGGCAATTAGCCAATTAGTGTCCTCTACACAGGCAGAGATTCTAAATTAAAGTGCTATTGTGGTATACCTTTCAAGATATAACAGCTTAAAATCAATCACAGGGCATTCATAAGTTTCTTACTTAAATCATAGAAAGCTGAGTGACTAATGTAAGCAGGTGAGTGGAAAGTACCCAGACATGTCATTTTGTGGATTGTGGTGGGCAGGTACCTCAAACTTCATCCACAGCAACCAATCACTGCTCCGTCTCCAACCATGCCTTGTGTATCTTTTCTATCTAAGTCATCCACTCTCGGAGGTGAGGATGTACATTTTGGCTTCTAAACCAAACTTTAGTTTTCAAATGTAGACTATTTTAAGTCAACAGCAAGAAAAGACCTTGTATTGTCTTAATATTCAGGAAGATATTTTGGCATGGAGGGAGGAATAGGGGCAGATTGAGTATTGGAATAAATATTAGCAAAGACCCAAAGGCAAGACGGTGCCTCAAGTGAAAGAGCCAGGTGAGGACTGTGCAACTGCTCATAGAGTCAACGGTGAGAGAGAAGAGCATGGTGTCCCTAGGACCAGATTAAGGAGAGGTGTGACAAGGCCACAGATGGTCAAACAGGAGTCAAATACTAGGGAACTCTGCAGAGGGTGTAATCAGAGCAGTGGAAAGCTAGAGGAGGATTGGTTCAGGAGTGCATTCTTATTCTGGCTAAATGTCAGCAGGCAACATAACATTGAGACCTAATTAAAACTCGTGCAAAATTATGTTGGACAGCCAGCACAGAATATGTAACAAGGCAGTAGATATGGACAGGAGGAGGCAGAATTATGCCCACTTATTGCAAACTTTGATTTTTGAAGCTTTACATACAAATATAGTCACAGGAGACCAAAATCAATAGGAAGTGACTCCCACTCCTTGCAATCTTGATGTAATCCAGATAGAAGAAAATTAAAGATCAGGTGCTGGTACCTTTCGTGAGCTCCTTAGTTTGTGAGAAAAGAACCAAACAAGACAATAGACCATTATTGACAGTTCCTGTACTTGACAAAACAAATGTCTGTCCCTTTAGATAAAATGACACAAATGTTTGGAGGGTACATGTTTGGAGGGTCTCTGCAACATGACCTGATTGGATTCTCCAGGGCACTTGTCCCTCTGGTAACAGAAAAGGGAAACTCAATAC
Source organism: Mastomys natalensis (assembly GCA_021653895.1). NCBI lineage: Eukaryota > Metazoa > Chordata > Mammalia > Rodentia > Muridae > Mastomys > Mastomys natalensis. Next base: position 605,699 of record JAJTUV010001042.1, read on the forward strand.
CAGTGGGACTTAGGGGTTTGACACAGGAAATGCTAATTACCAGGAAACAGAATGTCCCTATAGAAGTGTATATTAAAGGCATTGCTTTATAAAGATCTCCTTAAAATGGTTGCTCACTTCTCTTAGAGACCCTGTTTTCAAGTCTATGACCAAAGGGGGGAGATCACTTTCCACATTAGAGGCAACTGTTCTTTAGATGCCTGGTCTATGTCTAGAAAGAATTCCTATGGGAATTTTATATAGTAAACATTGGCATCAGGGTCTGTGCCATGAACCAATGATGCAGCCTGGTAGAGACATGTGGGCCTTAGGAATTTGCCATGCCGACATGTGGAGTTACAAGTAGAGGGGTGAGGCAGCTTGTCATAAACCACAGTTGTGGCCAAGAAGAGTGACCCATCTTTCATAATCCCTCTTAAAAATACTTCTAAGCCGGGCGGTGGTGGCGCACGCCTTTAATCCCAGCACTTGGGAGGCAGACGCAGGTGGATTTCTGAGTTCGAGGCCAGCCTGGTCTACAGAGTGAGTTCCAGGATAGCCAGGGCTATACAGAGAAACCCTGTCTCGAAAAACCAAAAAAAAAAAAAAAAAAGAAGAAAAAAAAATACTTCTAAGCCTCCCTAAAGAAGCATGCAATCTACAGAAAATCTTTATACTTTCTGAGTAAATGAGACTTCTATCATACCTCAAACTACTTGCAACCAACTTGTTCCTAAGCTTTTTCTGGAAAGAAGTGCAGGATCAGACTCAGTAGAAGCCCCTTCCTTTAACATACAACTGCAATCACTAATACAGTAGAATCATTCTTTCCTCCCACTCTGTTTGTAGTCAGATATTTTGGTGCAACTTCATCTGTCACTGATTGGTTGTTATACTGTCAATTTCTGTCACTTCACTGGTACCCAGTTGCATCTCCAAGAAAATGGGCAGAAGTCATTGTCCTCTATGACTGAGGTGATCATGAAATACCATCAAAAATAGATGATGTTACTAGCCAGTAACAAAGCAGGGCCAGTTCTCCTTGCTTAAAACATTATCCAAGAGAATTCAGAATGCCTTTCATCTTCTCATACTCAAAGCATATTACCAGAATGCACACAGTAGGTATTAGTCCTTCTCTACACCTCTACAAGTAAGCCAAGGGTTACCTTTCTCCTTCACATAGTTCACACTGAGTAAGCACTTTGCTGGGACAGACACTGTTCTAATTTTTTCTACAAAGATTAGCTTAGCTTCATGTAGGAATGAAGCACCTTATTCACTGCACAGGAAGTGCCTTCAGCTGTAAGTTACACAGTTGTCAAGTCTAACTATAACATCAGTATGTAGTGCATTATGACATCAGAGACATTGTTAAGAGTGATCTTAAGATCTGGGCGTTGCATGAATATTTTGCCTTCACTTTGGATATTCAGTTCCTAGGAATAGAGGTGACGGCTTTTATGTAATTTACATACCTGCCCAGAACTTGAGAGGAAATCTGAATACTGGCCACCTGATTTCAAAGCCCACGCTCCTAATCACTTCATTAAGTCTCTCTCCATCATCCGATGAACAACATTTCAGGCAGAAACATCTATAACTTCAATTGTATGCCCTTCAAGGCTCAAATGGTCACTTGACACTGTTCATTTTTGAGGTAATGGAAGGAAATTATAGAATAAGTGCAAAACTCTGAAAAAATATACTATCAAAATCGTATCTAATGCATGAGCTATAATTTGGCATTTTAGGATATTGTTCTGTTCTCAACACCAAATGCCTTTTAATATTTAGATGGATTTGTTTGACTTTTGCACATTCAACTTTGTGTGTGATATTAAGAAGATATTGCAGATAAAAGTTAGCTTCTTGATAAGTCATGTACAGAAATGACTTCAATTCTCCACTCTTGCTTGGATTCATACTTTGCAATTCAGTACAGCAGCCTCTTCCATGAAGAAATGGCATCTATTTCCATGTCTCACAAAGCAGGGCTCAGTCCTGTCATGCATTCACCAACAGAATGTTGTACAGATAAGATCCATGAAGTCTTTTGAGATTTGACCTTCTGGATCTATGCTCCCCCTTGAGAGTAAATCCAAGGTAGTCTGCTGGGAATCCAAGTCCACAATAGCCTAAGACTAATGATCTCATCTGAAGATGTCCTCAACAGCCTGCCCTCAGAAAACCTGCTAGCTGACTCTAGAAGCCTCAGTAAGTCCAACTCAAAGCAGATGAACACAATCCAGTTAATAAAACCTGAAACCAGTCAACCCATACACTCAGGAGGAAAGCAATTATTTATGTTCCAAAAGTTTTCAGAATGTTTGTTATGCAGCAAGAGCTAACTGATATAGCTTCTGTCTTGGAGCATTGACAAATGAATAGAACACTGAGATAGCTGTTGGAAAATGTATGAAATTCCAGGGTGAGCATTTACCTTGGAAGAATGCTGTACATTTACTTTTTCACAGAAAACATTCCTATTGAAATAACTCCATTTTTTTTTTTCTTTATCCAGTTTCTATAGCAACCTGATACTTTTGTTCTCTACTCTGGTCTTCCTGATCATATCACTTTGCAGTTAGTCAACACGATGTTGGAACTTTGGTTGTTATGGTAACCTGGGACTATTTTTTTTTTAAGTCTATTCCATTGACATTGTTTTTTAGGAGCCCAGCAATTTCGTCTTGTACTCATCTGGAGAAACTTGTGGTGCTGAGCGCAAAGCATCTCAGTTACCACTCCTCTGGGGAGAAATTCTTCATTAAAGCCTTTTTCCAGAAACCACAGACATTCTGTGCTTTTATGGATTTTTCTTATTTAAATGCCTCCTAGAATTTTGGTGAATTGCAAAGTATGTTTTAAAAGTCCTAAAAGAGTCTGAATTGCTAATAGAAAACATGTGTAGCCGAATTGTCATTAATTATGCATGAAGCCCCATAGGCAACTCTCCACAGAACTCCTCAAAGCCTGAAGATGAGATTCTTCATGGTGTGTAGGGGAGCTGCAAGCAACAGCCCACTATAGATTTATCCATGGGAGGAGATGAGGGGAGGGAGAAAGGGGAGAGCCTGAAGGGCCACAGGGTCAGAGAATTCCACAGGAGACTCAAAACAAGGAAACAGACAGGGACTCAGGCATTTAAGTCCAAAGCGCACTCCAGAGGGAAAATAAAGTATTGTGTTCCTAGAGCTATAATAGTTTGCAACAGGCTCAGGGCATTCACACACCTGAATTTTTTCTTATATTCAAAGAATCATGAAATACTTAACGGTTATGAAATAGAGGCATATATTTGTTACTGTTCTCATTGCTGCTACCAAATACCTGACATGAAGCAACTTAAGGGAGGGAAGATTTATTTTGCCTCATCATTTTTAAGGATATAATCCATCATGGTAATGGAAGGCATGGCAGAAGGTGGCTTCTTTGGGGCAGGAGTGTGCAGTGACTGCCTGTTACTCCTTGTTGTATTGGAAAAGCATGAATTCTGAACCAGGACTGGTCTGCCATCCATAAGGCATATCTCCTAGCAACTCACCTCCTTAATGTTCCACAGCGCCTATGAACAGTGCCACCAGCAGGGGACCAAGTGTTCAAACACACAAACCTGCAGGGGACATTTCTCATTGAAACCATAACAAGACATCTACAAACTATTTGCATCTGATGCTTTTCCTAATGAAAGCAGGATGTGATAAAGACACATCTGCTTCAGGATAATTAGAAGATTATTTAAAAATACATTCATTAGTCATAGCCCAAAACCAATATCATGGCTCAGGTGTAAAGCTGTAGGATGTGCCAGAGTGAGGACCAGGAGGGTGGGGAAGAAAGCCTGTTCTCATCAGGCCCAAACATCCTAGGATCTTGTACTACGGACTTCTGTTTGCCTCACCTTGTCCCTGTTCTGAACCATACGTATCTATCTTTGAATCATGGTTGTATATTTACAAATATGTGAACATACTTGGAGCAGTCATTTAAAGCAAACTGGGAGAAGTGGAAATATATGACTTTAGTAAATAACCCTCTGTCTTTTGAACCAAAGAGCCCTATCTTGATCTCTATAGGTTTTGAGGGAGCCAAGGGAAGAACATCAAATAAAACTAGTTCTAGTGTTGTGAGTAGAGTGTAAGTCTCAGGGCAGTGCTGGAAGAGCTTCTGTCCCTAGTGTGTGACCTTGAGTAGAGCCTTTCCTCTCGGAGACTGTATGACAACTCCAATAGACCATGCAGATTATCTCACATAGGACATTCCCAGGCAGATGAGTCAGAAATCTATACAAAGCATTGTTGGATTTCAGAAGAGAAAGGCAATTTAGCCAATCTACAAGGAGCCCACTTCATCACCTACTTGCCTTCTAGAAAGCATATGTGTTTGTCCTAACTCTGGTACTAGACATGGGCCACCAGCATTGATGACAGGCACCAAGCTAGTGATCTCTTGAGCTCTGAGGCTGGAAAAGATGCACTTTTCTGGCAGGCAGAGGCTATAACACACTGATAAAACAATTATCTAGCATGTACAATCCCTTGATCTCCCCAAAATTGCACAAACAAAACTCAGAAATTTAAGGCGGTGCCCACAAGATAGTAACTCTGGCCTTGTGCCTGAGAGGCAGTAGGCTAACTGGCTAATGCCATGTTAGTAAAGTGGAGGAAAACACTACAATTTATCTCAGAAGCTTAAATGATGTATTACTTGCAAAGGTGTAGAACAGAGTCTAATGAATAGTAAGCCATACCCTGATTCTTATTATTGTTTTATATATTTGTTTACCCAGCAGACATGAATCAAGAACTTCCTCTGTGATTTGGATTGCTCTGTGCAGTGTACATTAGATAGAGTTCTTGTCAGCATCTCAGTTACCAGGATGCAAAGCACAGCCCCAGCTTACGAGAACATCACTCCAATGCTAATGTCAAGGCTAAGCCTGGACTTTGTGTAGAGTTAAAATAATGCTTAAGCCTCATACATACAATTTCAATTTGCAGGCTTTCAGTACTTTGACTCTGTAGGTTGTGGTGTTAACATCTAAACAATCATGAAAGCATTGCACAAACTGTGGGATTCAGGAACTTCTATTGATATTCTGTCACAGAGCAGCTCGGTTTGGGGTTGTGATGCTGTCTTCTCCTTCTACTGCTGTGATAAAATGCCAACAAAGGCAAATTAAGAAAAGAAGTATTCATTTTTCTCACAATTCAAGCTGATAACCCATCACAGCCTGAGGAGTATAGGGAACTGGTCATAGTACATCTGTAGTCAAGAAACTGCAGAGCGGGTGTTTTCTTAGCACTTACATTGAATATGTTTTACTATGCAAATATTTGTGAGGGTGGGTATGTGCACATATGTGCAGGCTCCCCCAGAGGCTAGAGACATTGGATCTCCTAGAGCTGGAGTCACAGGCAGTTGTGAGCCACGTGACTGGTAGAAACCAAAATTGGGTCCTCTGTAAGAGCTCTTCATAGCTGCACCAGCTTTCCATCCTTAAGATATCAATTCCTATGCTCAGTGTGGACAGGGCTTCCCACCTCATTTGGTCTGATCAAGAGAACTCTGCAAGTGCATGGTCCTGACTCCCAGGTGATTATAGATCTCATTTAGTTGACCATGGAGATTGACCAGCACACTGTTAAACATGTGGATTTGCCTTGGTTTTCTGCCAGTCCTAGCCCCTGTTACCTTCAGGCAGCTATTCTACTGTATTCGTTCTTGATCCCTTTGCTACATCTAAGGTTACAGGACTTAGCAAGACAAGCTCTGTATTTAAATGTCAGTGTTCTGCTTGGCTACTGTGATGACATCACAGAAGCGCACATCATTACTGCCCAGCATTACTTATCGTTCATTGGTTCCAATTCTGGTTGTTTAATTAGAATATTTTAGCCATCCCTTCTCTGCCTTTAAGTTTCCTAAGTGTCCTGCAGGTTATGACATAGACTAACATTCCTGTGTTATTTCCTGCTCTCTAAAAACAGGATGTCTTACTTTCCCCACAGTTTCTAGAAGAGTTCTCTACCAGAGCCCCACTCAAGAAAATTCTGCTTAAAATTTTGTGTTCAGCAAAATTGTTTGATTAAACCCCTCCCCCAGCTAAGTTATTTCCTAGTTTTGTGACTAGAAAAATATAATGCATGTTTAGCCTTCTTTGCAAGTAGGTCAAGATCCCATGTCATTTCAAGACGTAGGATCCTGCCAATATTCTATGAATACCTAGGATACCATCACAAATTGAATTGAAATTCTTGAGAAATGATATGTCATGATCCTTACCTATCTGGATATGAATATGAAAATCTGATTTAATTATCTTATACAATATATCCTTCTGATGCTGTGAACGTAACCCCAATTACTCATTCATGCTGCCATGGATTTTTGTAACTACTAAAAAGAATTCATTGTTTAAAGTTTTATTACTGTTAACTAAAAATTTATAGCTATATATATTAATAATATTATTACTAGTAATACCAATATCTATTATATAAATTGTATATATAGGGAATGACATCTTTGGAGCTGTACCTGAAATACTGCATTCAGACAGGCTCAGAATTGGGCATAAACAGTTATACTGATGAGGATTGCAGTCATCAGTACTGTGAAGAAACTCATCTGAAGAGAACAGAGTTGGGAGAAATTACCCCAGCATTTGAGCATGGAGGAAATAAAGAGTAGGGAACAACGGAAACAACTAGCTTCTGCTGCATTACTGTCCCAAAAGAATACTTACCTGTCCCATGCTTCTGTGGAATGGCTCTCCCACCTTTCTCCCCTAGGAATATCCCTGTGGCCACACTCTGCTCTCTGGTCAACCACTGTGCTGGGTGTCCACAGGAGTGCCTCAGTCTTGTACATACTAGATTTTCTTTGCATCATGGTTATCTCAGGCCTCTCAGAGCATGAATAAAAGCAAGAACTTCAAGGTAACTTAGGCCTAGGTGTAAACTTCTGCCCCTTAGTTTGCACAGCTCTTTGGTTTGACATTGCTGTGACCGACACCAAGCCTGTACTTAAGGCAGGAAGGAAACAGATTCCATCTTTAGAAAGGAACAGGCACAGAATGTTGTAAATTAGCATGGTCACAGAAAGTGCAACAGCCTAGGGACCGTTATGACAACAGCCACAAGTAGCTGGAGATTGGCTTGTTTTCTGCCCACTTTCGTTTCCGCCCAGACCACTTCATGTTGCAACCATCTCAAACCTACCTCATCACTTCAGCCTCATGTTCTTCAGTGTTCATTCTGAGTATTCATTGCCTCCTGACATGTATTACAAACCTGTGTTTGTGTGCCCACTCCATAAGTAACACACCAACTCCAGGACAACATGGACTTCATTGGTTTTGTATACCGCAAGTCCCATACTAGTGCATGGGACATCCCTGGAACTCAACAAATACCAAATGCATGCATCAATTGTGTCACTCAGAAGAGATTCATGATGTATGTGTTGTGTGTGTGTGTGTCTGTCTGTCTTGTGTGTGTGTGTGTGTGTGTGAATGAGTGGTCATCCCAAACCTTCTGATAACTCTCAGAAATGAACATGTATGTGTGTGTCATTGGAAGGTGGAGTGAAGCCTATAGGAATAACAAGTAGCCAAATAAAGCCTATTGCAAGTGCTTTAATAAGGCAAAAGCCCCAAAACAAAACAAAACCCAGACCTGTGCATGTGGCCCAGATCTAGCACTGGTATTTGTTAGTTAGCAGCAGCCAGTTTACTGAGTCTTATTAGAAAGTCTTGGCTGCTATGGTTTAGGAATGTACAAAAGTATTGTGGTTTAAAGAGATTAAAATTATTTTCAGCATTAAACAGGATATATCTGAGCTGATGCACAGATATATCTTGAATATAGATCCCCAGACCAGAAAGATTATAAGACATTAATTCTATGTAAATTCAACTATTCATTGATGTTTAAGCAAATTCAACAAGAGATTTGACTTCGGGGTTTCACAGACAAATAGATACAGTTAGGGAAAAATGCATATTGCTGTCTTGAATCATGGTGCTGTATTCCCCTGGAAAATTCCACAGCTGAGTGACTGTCTAACAGGTCACAGTTGAGAGCCCAAGCAATTATGCCAGGGTGTGTTAATAATAAAACAGGAAAACGGCTATGTTTGTCTTCTATGAAGATGAAAGCAGCTGTTGATACCAATTCAGAAAAATGACAGGGATAGAAGCAGTCCTCCTTGTTGGCAGGATGAAAAGGAAGGACCCCCTCCCAGGAATGTCTCAGCCCCCTTTGCTGGTAACCAGGGCTGCAGGTGCCACGGTCTACATGTCAGTTGGTGGCAGAGGCAGGCAGATATAGTTGAAAAAGGCTGTCCTGAGCTGGAGCCTGGGTAGTCTGAGACATAATAAACGAGCTGCCTCTGCACGATAAACGACAGCTGTGACTGAAGGAATAAACAGAATAATCTGGACTTACACGAGCCACAGGGGGCTTTTGGCAGCATGCAAATTCACAGACTTATCAAATGTAGCCTCTGAAAATGAAGAGCTCTTTTGAAACCGGCAGTCAAGGGGAAGTAGTGAAGCTGACATGCGTGGATTCGCTCAGGAACCAAGGCTGGCAGAATGAAAGCCCCGCTGTTTTCATAGGCCTTGTGATAAGCACAGTAATGACAGCAAGGGTAGCACTCAACTCTTATTGGGCTCTTCCTCTCTGCCGGTCATTTGATAGGCACTGTGTTATTATTACTTGTCACAGAAACTTAATGGGGAGACCTGTACAGATGAGCAAACTTAGGCTAAGCTGGGATTTGTCCCTGGCTCTGTCTGATTCCAGAATGTCTACTATCATATGCAGAGCAATTCATTTGGAGGAGGGATGCCAAAGAGCTTCCTCCTGAGGATGTGTCTCAGCTCTGCGTGTCTGCTCCAGACTCTACTTCAGATGGTCTGTGAAAGTGCAGTGCTGAGCTGGTTTATTAGAAGAAGCCAACAATTGTAGCCACAGAGTGGGATGTGCTGTCTGAGTGCTAAGCATGTTTTGTGTGACATTCTGTGTTAGGCATGTTTTGTGTGACATTCTGTGCTAGGTATGTTTGTGTGACATTCTGTGCTAGGCATGTTTTGTGTGACATTCTGTGTTAGCCATGTTTTGTGTGACATTCTGTGTTAGCCATGTTTTGAGGTAATTTAACGTGTTTTCACTTAACTGTCATAACAAATACCATAAACCCAGGTGCTGTTGCTTAGCCTGGCTTTTAAGATGAGGACAATCAAATACCACGCAGGGAACCTGGGAGGGAGGAAATTTAAAGCTTCATCATCTTGCTCTTCAGAGTGCTTCTCCCTGGCTCCACCCCTGCTTGGAGGCTAGAATCAAAAAGCCAGGGCAAGCTGAGCATGATTGTAATTCCAGCAGTCAGAGTCAGGCCAGAGGCAGAGAGGATTGTAAATTCAAGGCCAGTCTGAGTTACACATCAAGGTCTAGCTTCAAAAAGCCAAAAACAAACACACAAACAAATTATAGGAACCATAAAAAGACATCATGGAAGAAAAGCAGCCTCTGCTTTCTCCAACCAACATTTTTTAAAGACCTGGGTTGTTTTGGTCTTCTTAGCTGCAAGGGACTTAGAATGCAGAATAGAACAAAATCCGACTCCTCTACCCATGAGACTTGTGGAATGAATGCAAGGATGTGTCACCTGATAAACTCTAGGGCACATAGACCAGATAGCCAAAGTCTTAAGCCACTGATTTAAGTCTGGTTCTGCTAGAACACTGACCTGACTGTATCTTTAGGTATGGATCCCAGGAAAGAGCAGTGAGGGAGAGAGAGAGAGAGATGGAAAGAAGAGGAGCAGAAAGCAAGTGTTCCATCAAACACACAGTGTTGGCAGTGGAAGCATGGGCCATGGGGAATCTCTGAAAGACCAGAGGACTGTATCCTAGGATGCTCTAGCCCTGTCTAGCATTCCTCAGTCATTGGTTGGTGGCTCTCTCTAGGATGTTAGCTTTCTTGTTCTGGCCTCGGCTTGGACTAGATGTGCTCCTGCGGCCAAAGAAAGACCTCAAACAAGAGTCACAGATGCTGACGGTTTCTATCTGCTATTCTAGCTTCTGTGGGATCAGCGACATAGGAAGATATGGGTAGATTATCAGCATCTCTTCCAGCCTTGGCAATAAAATGGTGTCTGTAGATCTACTACATGATTATTGGAGATGAACAAGCTCAAATTCTATCCCTTCCCTACTGAATCAAATTTTGATGTGAAAATATTCCTAGGTGATACACATCATTAGAGTAACTAGACTCCAGGCCCTTCTTCCAACATAGTCATTCAGTAGATCTCTGATAGGAAGAACAACAATATCAACCAAGCAGACCGCCCCCCCCCAAGAGCTCCCAAGGACCAAGGACTAAACCACCAACCAAAGAGTACACATGGAGGAACCCATGCTCCAGCTGCATATGAAGCAGAGGATTGCCTTATCTGGCATCAAAGGAGGGGGGGGGTCCTTGGTCCTGTGAAGGCTCAATGCCCCAGTATAGGGAAATGTCAGGGCAGTAAGGTGGGAATGGGTGAGGGAAGGACCCTCATAGAACCAGGTGGAGGGGGATGGGATAGGGGGTTTGTGGAGAGGAATCTGCAAAGGGGATAACATTTGAAATGTAAGTAAAGAAAATAACCAATAGAAAATTTAAACAAAGAAAAGATCAAAAAAAAGAAAGAAAGAAGAAAGAAAGGAAAGAAGAGAAAGAAGGAAGGAAGGAAGGAAGGAAGGAAGGAAGGAAGGAAGGAAGGAAGGAAAAGAGAGAGAGAGAAAGGAAGGAAGGAAGAAAAGAAAGTCCCAGAGGTGCCTGAGACTGTGAGATGCTGAGGAATGGTAATAGTATCAAGGTCCCTAATATCAGCAGAGATTTCTCAAATACTCTACAGTGTGACCACTGAAGAATACTGTGTTCAATGAGGTTCACTGAGGACAGCCTCTGCTGAGACTCAAAGCAAGATGATGAGTCCCTGAAGACAAGGAACTTTGCTTGGGTAAAGAAATCAGAAGCATGTCTGAGTGGAGGAAGCAACATATACCAAAGCCTGGAAGTTACATGGAGAGCATCAAGTAATTTAGGGACTGCTGGCCAAGCCAGATCCTGTAAAACTGGAAATGGAAAAGAAGCTGGAAACAACAGATCTGGCATTACAGGGATCTATAGAGCGTAGCCTGTATGAAGAGATGATCTGAGCATCTTATTTTGTCTATTATTGACATTGCCTCAAGATCTATAAATCATGTCATGCATAGCTGTTCTTCCTGGAGTCACACGTTCTAGGCCATGAGTAGCTGTTCTTCTTGGGGTCGCACATTCTAGGCTGGGAGTAGCTGTTCTTCCTGGAGTTACTCTCTGGCCTATGGTTGGGACTATGTGATTTTCATCTATCTTTGACCACTTCATGCTCTTGCCCTTGTTTCTTCGCAATTTATTTAGATACTCCCTAACTTTCCCCCTTCTCTTACTAAGAAGCCATAATTTACCTTTTAGAATCCCAAAATGTTTTTTAAAATGGTCCTTTTAGGACTATAAAAGAAACAGGTGATACAATCAGGACACAGTATTTTAACCAATATTCCGTTTTTGCTAATGGTGTGATTTTGGTGTGATTATCTAACTTTTCTGCAGCAAGTTTCCTCATGCATTGATAATTCTATGGTGAACCAATCTAATGTGAGCTATGTTTTTGTGCCTTACTCAGTATATTTCAAGCTGTGGAAAGTTAAGCATAGTCACCTGACTCATTTGTGTAAACTGGTGTAAGGCACAGTGGGTAAGAGCTGGTTCTCTATCTGTTTTGATCATTGAGTAACAAAATTTCAGCGTTGTGTTAACTGGTAACTTTGACCGATGGTCAGTTATCCAACATCCCATAGCCTGCAGCCTGATCTTCATGCCGTAACCTAACTCTATCTATCCCTTTGCTTCTTGCCAAATGCATTGCACAGGATATGTTAGAAAGAAAAAGAATATCTTTGTTGTTTTAAGACACTGGGGTTTGAGGATTGATGCCTGCCAAAGCATGAACATACTAGTAATACAGACTCCACCACAGGGACTTACTGTAAAGACATAAGCATTTATGCAGCTACCAGCAGAAAGAATGTGCAGTATGTGAAGCCACTGCTAATGGTATTCAAGGCTAAGATGAAGCCCCGTATCCTCCATGGTGTTCTTCCTCTCTGCTCTGACCTCAGGCTACACAGAATCCACAGTGGTTTATTTGTTAGTCTTTCTCCCACAGCTCTTAGCAGCTTGAAAATAGAAAAGAAGCCTACCATTTCTTTCATTTTTCCCAAGCTCTAGACACAGTGGATGTTTGGGGTTTTCAATGTATCAAATTGAATCAGTTGCATTAATTTGAATATATCTGTAGCTCTTACAACCATCCCGAGTACTGTCTGGGTTTACTCTGAGCATGGCTAATCCAAATATCTGAAATCTTTTAAAACCCCAAACTGTATAAACATCATATAATGCTTAAAAAGTTGTGGATTTTATAGTCTTTCTGCCCCTTCTTCCAAAGCCCCACCCACAGCTGAGAAGCTCCTAGTCCTTGATGCAGGAAAGTCACTATTTTTCAGGGTTGTAGCTTTGGTGGGCTCCCATGTACTCCTGCATGACTGATGCCCATGCGCATTCTCTTAGCACTGGTTGTACTCAGTTGGTCAGAAGGCCATACTTGGTTGGGAAGGAGAAGTGGGAGAGAAGGGGAGGGGGGATTTAAATAAAAGACATTTAAATTATTCATATGATGAAATTCTCAAATCATAAATAAAAACTATCTTTAGAAGTTGAGAATTTGGGATCACCTCCAAATATGGAACTTTCAGATTAGGTATGTCTAATTAGTCACATCTAAGCAGGTAGCTTAAAATGCATCAGCATTTCTGGTCACAGACAGTTCAGAGAAGGAATGGTCAACTTAGAATGTTCTTTGCTGCTGCTTTGCTCTCCCAGCCTTCATTGTATCTATTCACAAATCCCATAACTTAAGCAAAGAAAATTCAGTGCCAATCTAAACCAAGAGTCCTTAAACATATTCTTAAAAAAAAAAAATCCAAAACAAACAAACAAACAAAAAAACACACACACACACAAAAAAAAAAAAAAAACCCAGGAAATAAAGAGTTTAGACTTGGGTCTCCTGAGGTCCCTGCCTCAAGTGCTCTGCCTCTAAAAATTAAAACTGGCCACACATAATATAAGAACAGATATGTATTGCTGGCTTTAATAAAATGTCATGTTCAGCACTTGGCTGATCTCTGATAGAGATGAACTAGTGTTGTTAAATTCTAGTATAAGTAAGTTTTAATTTCAATCAACAATGAGCTAAATACAGGTAATAATTTCACATGTAACAAGTGCTTCAGATAAGAAAAATCAGCAATATAGTGAAGTTATTATGGACTCTTTCCAAGGTGTGTATATGAAATAAGCCCAAGAAACCTTGAAGGATCTGGGATAAAGAAGATTATAGAGAAGTGGTAAGTGCAAATATTCTGAGACACGATCAAGCATGGTGTGCAGATGGACAGAAAGATCTAGTCTCAGACACACCGTTTCCTGGCAAGTTGGGACTTTGCCTTAATGCTCTAATTCCCCTTGGTTCAACTTTACTCTTTTACTCCTGGGCAGGTTCTCATGGATTAGCTTTCATAGTAACTGTCCCTGCTGAACATTTCCTAATTCAGCTGCCTGGAAGTGGTTATTATGCCTATCTTGGGTTCTGCTTATCCCAGCCAAACAGACTTAATTTGTCAAATGCCTCTCTGAGATTTCAGGGCCTCCAGCCATGAGTTTTCTATAGAGATGTCTCATTATCAATGCAGCCTGGGCCTTCAAAAGTGACCTCTTTGCTGGGACTGGGGCAAAGATACACTTCAGTCTGTGGCTTCAGTCCTCCTTCCTCTTGCTTTTCTTTCTGGAGTCAACCCTCAAAGCCAACACCTCAGCTAATCTCTTATTTGTTTTGCAAGATTATAGGAATTGAAGTACTGAATGCTTCCCATTTGGAACAGGGAACACGCTTCTATTCTCATCTCTGTCTCAGAGGTCTTTATTCTGCCAACCAGAGGAGTGGAGTTTGTGATAGGTTTCTTTGTTCTTTATGAATCCCTTGAGTCTGTGGTTGCTAATGACTCTCTTATGTTCCCTGCAGGCTCTGCTTCTGGTTATTACCCACCTCCAGCCAATGGTTTGCAGTTGTGAACAATGCATGGATTCCAAGATAAGCATATTTGATAGTTGTGTGTTGATAGGCTTTCACTCTTCTGACATTGCTATGGTTTGAATCTGAGATGTCCCCCAAAGGCTTATGTTTTGAATGTTTCCAACTAGGAGTGCTGTTTTGAAAGTCCTGGTCTATTTAGAAAGAAAGGCCTAGCTATGAAAAGTAGGTCATTGTGGTCAGGGCTTTGTGTGTATATCACCTGCCCTGGGACACTTTCTGCCTGTCCATCACACTCCCAGCACCAAGAGGTCCTGCTCAAAATGTGCAAGGTCAAGAACCTCAGGGTAGCACCCTCGGAAACTGAGAGTGCAGATGATTAATTCTTTTCTTAAGTCATCTTTGCCAGATATTTGGTTACAGGTATGGATAAAGTAACTTATATGGGATACTGACCATAGAAGTCATTGCATGCTGTATGGGGACTAATTAACCTAGTATAGGTAAAAGTGAAGCTGGCTCCTTAAGTCATTCAAAAAAATGCTTAAGTGACTGCTATACTAGGTCCTGTGTAAGTATCCAGCATTAGCACAGGGACAAGAAAACATCCGAGCAGCACTAAGTTTACCTGCACCACACTGGGCACATAGAAAGACAATGAGATCCTGCTGTTGCTTAAGTGCTATTTAAGCAGCCATTGTGCTAATTTACATATCATCTCAATGACTCCTATGAAAAAAGTGTTATTAACTCTAAGTTATACACAAGAAAATTGAGGATGAAGGAAGTCCTGGGATTTGCCCAAGGTCAGCAGACAACAAAGCACAGTTGGGAGCTGAGTCTGTGTTGATTATCCAGTGCCTTCAACCTGTAAGGCATGATACTTAATTAGAGTGGAAGTGTTGTAGGTCACCCAGGTGCTTGACTGCCCCATACAGGCCAGGAAGGTAGTTGATTTCAATTAAACCCATAGGAGACATGCCTCAGGTACCTAGAGGAATATTCATATATGAGTCTACCTTGCTTTTCTAGAGGAGAGCAGAATCTTCCAGACCGACTATGATGATGGTTGTGTAGAGTGCTTAGCGTATGCCCCAGACTTTGTTTGTTCTTCAGAAATATGTGTGTACTATGTACTGAGGAGTCCTTAAGGCTCCTAAGATTATATAACATGTATTAACCATAAAGACACATTGTATTAAAATTCTGTGGTGTATCAAAGAGGTCCCTGAAGCCATATAAAACCCCAAGTCTCGTGCTCTGAAAAGCGTAATTTATGAGTTTGTTTAAAGACAAATCAATGGTTTTAGTAGTGATTTGGGAAATGAAATGGAGAGATTCTTTCATAGATGAGGGATCCAGAAAAATCTCAGAAAGGGGTTGATATTTGGCTTGAGTACCAGCAAGTAACTATGGGATGGTGGGACTTTTAGCCATTTTACTGTCTTGCAGGTATTCGGTTATATTTTTATAGCTATTATTTTTCTTGTCACACTATATTAAGTATGTTTGACATAGGAGAGAATGGATTTCACTAAGGTACAGGTGGTGGGGGCATGTGCACATAGATATGCATACAAATGTATAGGAGCCAGGGGCCCCTCTGGGTGTTCTTTCTCAGGAGCTGTCTACCTATCCTTCTCCCTCCTTCCCATGTCAGGTAGGTTATCGGACCAGAAACCCTCAAAGAATCTGCCTGTCTTACCCGAACTGTCTTCCCCCAGTGCTGAAATTTGAAGCATGTACCCACCACCTTGCCTGCATTTTTCATGTAGGTTCCAGTGATCAAACTCAGGCCCTAGCTCTTGTAAAGCAAACTGAGCTAATGGTCCATTCTGGAGACTCAAGATCTGTCTGTCTGTAGCTAGTTATATGACATGAACAAAATCCTTACCAACTGACATAAACCTAATGAATCTTAGCAGCAAGGTGGCAGTTGGGGACTACTGAAAACATAGCTATAGTATATTAAGCAAAGTGACTCAGAAAGACAAAACACATCACACTCTTCCTTATATGTGGATTCCTAGACATCAGTGTGTACATGTGTCTGTCTACATCACTGTAAATGTGGAGAAAACCCGAACATCTAGAAAAGAGAGGTATGTATATGTATAATGTATACACACACACACATACACACACACACACACACACACACAAACACATTTTGTTTGAAAATGTAATTACATCAAATATATTTACACATTTTAAAATACGATAAGTTTAAAGTAAAGCATATCTGATTTAAAGTCAAACTAGTCTCTAAACCTAAGCTCTCCCAATTCTAAGCTGCAGAAGTGTAGTATAACAGCTCATGTCTCTGACTCTTAAAATTGTCATTTTTGAAATGAACTAATAGAAGACACTGTGTGAGCATCAGATGGAACTTAGCCACGCCAGGACTAGAATGCATTCTTCAAGTTCTTTACTCTTTCCTTTCCTCAATCATCATGTTGCCATCTCTGTATTGATGGACACACCCCTATCTTTTTCTTGGGGCTTGTTCATGTTTTGTTTTTATACTTCCTCAGATTACATGAGCATCATCATATGCTTATGTTTTTATCAGCTGTATTCTGCCTTGCCTTCCAGATTGTCAGCATCACTGAGTAGAGGGTATAGAGTGTGTATGCTTTCCAAGAATCTAGAACAAGATTTGACCATTAGCAGGTGTAAAAGAAATCCTTGGTGGATGAATGAAGTACAGAGAGCCCTTTCACCTTAATGCATATTGATTACTTCTTTCATTTTTGTCTTTTCACAATTAATTCCGACAACATCTTTCATAACTGTACTCTTAAACCTTTCAATTTTCTAGTGTCTAATTTTGTTGGATGACCAGCATCTGCATTTATGAGCCCAGATGTAACATTGGCACTGACAGGCTGTGGCCTATGCCCCATTCACTTCTCACTAGCTGTCACTGTTCAGTGATAAAATTCTTGCAAGAACCTTGGTTATCCAAAGAATTTATTTTTTTCAACTCTCTCATGTGGAATATGCTGATTAATTGTTCTTTAAACACTTTGGGGGTCTAGTTTCCACCTGTTTGCTGTGTGACACCTGAAAATGTGTGATTAAGAATCTGGTGGCATTACTTGCAAAGTCTCTGGAGGGACTCTAATTTATATAATTTGTCCATTAAAGAGAGCCACAGGCATGTTGCTGGCCATGCAGAGTGGGCCCTCTGAGTGGCTCAGATGCATTTCTTTACAATGAATAGGAATTCAATCTTCTTGACTTGGTTAGAGCAAGCCCCAAGCTGTGCTGGTAAGTAAATAATGAGCCACCTGCTCACCAGGAGCCTTTATCTTCCCATTAAGAGACAAGCTGGCACTGAGATTTTGGGTTCAGAAGATCCAAGGCTTCCTAATGGAGAAAAGGGACACCTGGCATGTCATTGAGCACACCTGACCTCAGGACTTACCCCTCCAGAGCTCTTGTTTCCCATCACCTAAGCCATAAGCAGGTCTTCTGATTTAAACAATTCAATACTTCCAGAGTGGTGTCTTTCTCATCATCTCTGCCATTTCACCTGAGCTAACAACTCCTGTCCGGATCGTACAGCTTTGTTTTGTGACACTCCCACTTCAAACTTTTTTTTCCTGGCCCTGCCCCTATTCAACTCATTCTTCCAAAAGTAGTTCAAATTATGACTTGGAAACACAATGGTTTTGATTACACTGATCACATAGCTCACAGCTCAGCAATGTCCTCCTAATTTTCTTCAAATTGTTATTCGACTCTTTGGTATTGATGCTTATCTTAAGAGGTTGGACTCAGGTAATGGGGCTTAATCTACGGGAGGAACTTGGCACAGTTCCTGGAGTGTAGTAAGTTTAGATGAAAATACCTATTGGATATATTAGTTATTGGTTGGCATGGTAGTTTTAGATTTGGTGGGTGGTTGTGGTAGTGGTTGTTGGTATTAGTAGTTACTTATAATGATTTTGGTAGCTATACTAGTTGTTGACTATCTTTGGTTGCTTTTTGTGGTAGTGCCTAATTAGTTATAGGGCTAGTCAGTGAAGGGGCAGATGGTTGTGGTTACAGATACCTTATGTGGCAATGTCTGCTTGTTTGTGGTGTTGGCTGCAATGGTGTATGGGTTCGGTAAGAGAGTGGCTCACTTACTGCATTTTGTTGTGATTGATTTGTGGTTGTGATACATGGGTTGTGATTGTTGCCAGAAATGACCAGTTATTGTGACTATGTTAGTTAGTTGTTTATGATAGCTAGCTGTGTTGATGTGTGATATTGGTTGGCTGGTTGTGATACACAAGAGGCTTATGAGCTCACACCATTTAAATTTAAGATACAAGTCTCCAAATGTGCTTGCTCATTTAGCTAATGTTTGTGACTGACAAAGGAGATACTTACAGTGTAATATTGTACACATGAGAATCTACACATCGAGAACCTATGCCTATGACCTGGAGGTTCAGCCCATATGTCAAACTCTGGCTTGTTTTATTTGCCCTTGGCATCTTAACAAGTAGGACAGTCTCCCCCAGTTTGCAACCAACAGGTCTCCTTAGTTCTTGTGATTCCACTGGATAAAGTTTCTCTTTCGAAACTTAGTTCTAGCAAGATCACTGACTCTGATTCAATGGGCCAAGCAGACTGCATTTTAACCCAGAGAAATCAAAATCTACACAGCTAATTTGAAGGATATAGGTAGCCATTTTCATTTAATAGCAAAGAGGTAAAGGTTGGAAGAAAAACTGTGTTAGTGTGAAGTTTTCTCAGAACACATGGTGCTTATGCTATGGCTCCTGCAACCTCTCTGGTGTAGGTGGCTTAGGCTGGGCACACACAGACTTATGATGAACTGTGGAAATTCAGGACTCCCACCTCCAAGGTGCTTCCCAGAAGGCCTGTAGCTGAATACCCCGCTGAGTGCCTCTCAGATAACATATCTATGAAGAAGCAACTTATTTAAGTGTCCTAAGAATGAAAACAGAGCCATCTGCATCTGCGGACTGTGAATAGTGGCTTCAATCAGGGTGTCAGAGTATAGCTTTTCTCTCTATGACAGCTGAGAGCAGACAGCTTTATGTCCCTGACACCCTGACACACTGATGGTGAGTAAATGTAGCATGATTTTTTTTTTTTTTTGTGGGCCTGGTGGAAGTGGAAGGTTTGGTGCAGCAGTACAAATGTTTAGGTCACCTGTTGGAAAAGTGACCACTGGCAAAGTATCAATGCAGAGTCTGAAGAGAACACGAAAAGACAAGCGTGCTAGGAGGAAAGAAGATAGAAGGCCGGTGTGTGCTGAATGCGTTGGCATTGCCATGGTTGATCTTACTTTACCTCAGGGGATAATTTACTATTTGAAATCTGTGTTGTTTGAGACCAGTGATTTTCTCTTTTGTCTTTAAATTCTATACCTTCTGAGATGACAGAGGATAGCTTTTTTTTTTTTTTTAATCTGTGGATTGGGAATGCTCATTCTTTATGATATCTAATCTTGACTAAGAAAATTCTAGACCAGTGAAGCACATTTGAGGGAGTGCCTGTGAGAGAGTCTCCAGAGATGGCTGGAACACAGTCTAGCAGTTGAGTAGGGAGGATCTCCCATGAATGTGGCACCGAAGGCAGAGGGCCAAGATGGAACAAAGGCAGAAGAAAGAAGCTTGAGGGCTTGTCCTCTGCTGTCCCTGTACTTCCTGACCTCCACGCTGTGAGTGGCTGTGTTCCCTCAGACTTGATGTTCTGTCTCACCACAGGCCTAGACACTCAGAACCAGCTGAGCATGAAACAATGAACTGAAATTAATCTTTCTTCCTTGAAATGCTTTTCTTAGGTATCTATCACGGGAGAAAGAGCTGACTGATAACACCCTTCAGCCTTAAACTGTGCATCCATTCCTCTCTGTTCTATTGTCAACAGACAAGTAGGGCTTCTCTCTGGAAGGCCTTCGGGGAGTATTGTGGGAAAATACAGAAGGGAGTTTTCCTCCATCAGACTCACGATAGACAAAATATTCTTACCTTCATCAGTTTTTACCAATTCCCACTTTATAATATATTTACTAGGCCTGCTATGAAGTAATCTAGAGTAGCAGATCCATGTAAAACTCTAAGAAACAATTTCTCCCCTCTCTGTGACTTTCATAATTACATTGTTAATTACTTTGAGGAAAAAAAAACTGAAACTGACTTAGGTTAGTTGAGAATTTTCCTGAGGTCATACAACTAGAATAGCAGAATTAGAATTGGACCCATATATCCTGCTCGTAGTGTAATATTAACCTGGAGATTAAGAATTGAGTAAGTTGCCTGCAATCTCTGAGGGTGCCTTTGTTTGTGACTTCAGAGTCATTAATCATTCATTGAGCTGAGTCCATGTCGGCCAGCACTCCCCCAAATGTAGGGCCTAGAAGACATCAAAATGCTTGTAAATAAAGCACCCAGGGCTTCCTGGAGGATCATTTCCTTCTACTCTGCAAAGAAATGTGGAAAGGCTACACCAGATTTCTCACAGGAATAAGATCCTTCTCAATAACGGATAAGACCCGAAGAGCTGAGCACATAAAAGTAACCAGATTCATAAAGGTGACCTGCAAATCCTACACTGTCGCACAGCAGGTCTCCCTGTGGAGACCCCAGGGGGCCATGGAGAAGATTTGTGCCGCCATCCAAAGGGCATGTGATCATAAATAATCGTAAGAGATTTTAATTTGGGGATGCTGAGCCTCCAAGCAACAACAAAGACTCGCTAAAACTGAGTTATGGGGAAAGATGGCACAATGCCAGAAAAGGCTGGGAAACTCTTGCCTCCCTGTCCCTGAAAGAGCATTGAGAGACTGGTGATGAGCCCACAGACAGGAGATGAGAGCACAGAGGACTCTTTTCTCGCAGAAAGGATACTCAGTTTCGTAGGGTAGGTTAAGTCAGCCCTGGATGCTAACTCAGCACATAATAACATTACTCTTAAGAATTCCTCAAATTTCTCATGAACTACAGTCTACGGAGTTTTATTAATACAACCTTTCTCTTAGGTACACTCAAGTTAGAGAACTGCTAATGTAGACTAGAGGAAGGGACAGCAGTGCTTACATGCAGGTGACTGGACAATTTAGTCAAACTGGCTTCAAGACAACCAAGCCTTAACAACGAGAAGGATGCTCAGGGATTGAAGATGCATCTCCTTTCTTGTGATGTTTACCTTGCTATTAATATTGAGGGCCTGTAACATGAATGCACACTATCAGATGTGCTGTTAGATGAATTAATCAATTGCTTCATTAAAACCATCTAACAATAATCTGGTACATAATTAATGGGCAAACGAGTATAAATTTTACCTGATCTGATTACACACATCCCTTTTAAAACAGCAGATAACTAACCCACTTGTTCCCTTCCATTTCAAGGAAGTACTGGTTATTATCTTTCATCTTTCATATCCTTGTGCATTGGCTTTACAATACAGTAGATTCACTATGATGCTTAGTCCTCCCTCTACTTGTAGTTCCAGGGACTCGGGGAAGAGTATAAATGGAGGCAGTGTTCTATGGAGCTTCAGATAGAGATACAGGATAAGACAGCATACGAGGAACAATCACTAGCATGAACCCAGCAGTAGAACATTTATGTTTTCCTTTCAAAGAGCCAGGAATCCCCCAACAGAGTGATATTTGGAGTGGATATAAAATTAGTATTTACTAAGTTCTACTCTACCAAGAACTTCATCCATATGTGGTACTTAACAAGGGTACTAAGTACAAGTGAGATCATGGAAGCACATGTTTCTAAGATAGATTTTGTTAAAAATTATTTACTGTGTACCTACCATGTAGAATATCCCCATAACTATGAGGACAATGTAGCTCAAGTCCTTTTTATTAGATCAAAATTCAACTGGATGGCATACTATATACTTAAAAGTGGTAGAGCAGCAGATGTTAGAGGTATTATCTAAAAGCTGGCAGGCTGATCTGAGGTCTCTGCTGACTCTCCACGTGCTCCTCACACCTTTGTGTAAGGCAACCCAAGTCTTTTCAATGACTCCATAACAGGCTGAGCTGAGGACATGAACATATGAAACCTCTAGAACTCATCTCCAAAAGTATTTTTGGGTATATCTTTGACCCATCCTTGACTCTGCTTATAACCCTGAGTTCCTAGGCCAAGTATTAGTTATAACAACCTGTAGTGAAGGAGGCACTGATTATGTTATGGATAAATATATTGTGAATTTAGCCAGGTGAGAACTTTGAGAATGTCACTAAGAGAGCTGCCTCTAGATAAACACTGATGTTCACAGTGTCATGTGCACAGTCACCGTTATTCCCAGTTATGGTCAGTTATAAGCATCCATCAGCCTATTAGGTTAGAGATGCCAGATCTTGACTGTGGATCCGCAGAGGAGATATTGTCTCAGAAATCTCTGTCTCTCTCGAACACGACATAAAATCCACAGCAGGCTCAGTAATGCTCAGTGCAGGAATAAACAAATGAGTGAATGGTCAGGACAGAGACATAGAAGTTTTGATGTATAGACAGATGTGCAAATAGAAAGATTAGGGGACTGATTGATGGCAGAAGAAAGAAGCAGAATTAATACACCTTACTATTGAGAATAAACGCAAAACTTAATGATGTCTAAGGCAACCTACAGTTGTGGTTTAGACTACCGAGTAGTGTAGAAGTCCAAGACCAAAGGACACAGGACACTAAATGAGAGTTGCAGTTTGAGATTGTTCCAACCAGCACCTAGGAACCTTGCCAGTGGCTATAGATTCCTTAAACCCACAGATACCCATTTAGCTAGGTCCTATCATCACCCTTACTTTATAATTGAGGAAATAGAGGCTCAGGGTGGTTGAATAACTTCTCAGGTCAAACCCAAGGTATGTGGCTGAACTGAAATTTAAAGACAGGACATGAAACCAAATGTTTAGGTCAACACTGGAGTTAACACTGCTCCTGCAATTAACATAGAAAAATTCAAAAGAAAAACTAAATTCATGTTGGTACATCCATGTATCCATCCACACATCCATCCATCCAAGAAATATTTGCTAATGGACGATGATCTACTGGCCATTGGGAATTGAGTAATGAGCAGAACCAACACAACCTATTCCTGAAAGAGTGAATATTGTAATTTATAGGCATATAGCAAATACATATATTTACACACAAGTCAATGGAGATAACATGTTTAGAGACTGTAGAAGAAGGAGTTAGCCTATTCCAGTAGGAAGAAGGGACATCCTGAGAAAGTAGATGACTATCATCAGAAGGTACTCATACATTCTATATTATCAGCTCTTGCAACAATGATACCAGCAAGTCATTGTTATTTCCACTCTTATGAGGAAAGATGATTGTTACACACTGCATGCTGACTTCAAGGTCAAAGTCACAGAACAGGGGTTATATGAAAAACATTCTTGTACAAACACTATACAGGGCCCTCCCTCTGGGATCTCCATTCCTCCTCAGATGTGACTCTAGACCAGCTGCTGTCTCACTGCCTGGACCTTCTGAAGATGACTTTCTTGTGTGCTTTGTGTTTTTAGGTCAGAACTCTTGGTAACAGTTTCTGTGAGTCACCCCTGTGGACTGTCTCTTTCTCCTGTTATGAGCCTGTAGAACAGAGGTATAATAATGAGAAATCTTTGGCTCAGAAAAGTAGCCCCAATGCATTATTTTCATACCTTATAAATATCCCTCAACTGAAATGGAGTCATTAGTACATCCCTAGGAGAAATTTATTTGAACTACCACCTGGCATCATATAGAGCTTTGTTCTTCCCATGATTCCTTCATTAGTGTTCTCCTCCTTATAAATTACCTCACAAGACCACCATAACTGTGTTAATGCTCTGTCAGAGTAGTCAAGGAAGTTATTACCACCCCCATTTTGCAGATGGGCTCATCCTCGAGATAGTGTTTCTCTAATTCCACTAGGCTCAAAGGCTACAGATGAGGACCCAAGCCTCACAGCTGTTGGCAGCTCTGTCAATGAAGGCAGCCCCTGCCCAGTGATTGAGACTCACAACCTGAACATTATCCTTGTCCATGTCCCTCAATGCACCTCAAAAGGCTGTGGGCAGATTCTGTTGATTCCAGCTTGTGTTTTCAGCCCAGTTCTCTACAGCTCCTCTACAGAGTCCCTACTAAATCATCTCCCGCTTAAACGGCTGCCAGATCTCATCTTCACCCTTCTCCTGTCTCTAAGGTATCCCCACATAGAAACTGAGGGCAAAGCTAAAGATACTGGCCACTTTACATCTTCCCTTGAAGGCATGTTCTAATAAGATTTAAACTCTTGGGGCCCTTTGCCACATAGTCAAACGTACCTCCTCGTTGCTGTTGCTTATACTATTCCTACTTGGCTATTTTTAAGTCTCCTTGAATTAAAGACCAAACATTCATTACTTGATTTCTCAAAATCCTTTTGCCTCTGTTTTTATGTGTTTTTTTTTTTTTTTTTTCGTTTTGTAGAGCTCACTTTAAATGTCAGTCACCTAAACAGGATGCAACTGACCATGCTAGCCTCCTTTACTTCCTCCTTTATACTTTTGCTCAAGGCTGTAACTTCCTAGTCCTCTTTTTGTAGCATATTTGCAAATGTTCAAAGGCTTGTACAGCGATACCAAGGAACTTGCTGGAGTTTGGCTTAGGGGTCAGGGTAAGTAGTCTGTTGCCATGGTATCTTGGGCCTGAGAGGTGGTGGTTGAGCACATGAGGAATGAATACACTTCAATAAACGGGTAAGGGAGAGTAGAGAATTTGTCATATTATGATAGCAAATTGTCCTACTTTTTTCTGGAGGGCCTGGGTAAATTTTGCCATACACTTACCTGCATAGTGTCTCTTTGTTCCTCAACTAATGGTTATTAAATCAACGAGTGCATAGAGGTCAACCAATGTGAGTGTGTGTGTGTGTTACTTTTATATCTTACAGGTTTTTTTGAGTTCTTTTACTCTTTTATAACTTAGTATCTGAACTTATGGCCCTCTCTACTCCACCTCTGAACTCTTTTCTAATGTTCTCTTTATTTCTCTTGGTAGTCTGTTCTACTCCTCATAGACAAAAGGTTCCTTTGCAACCTGGCAGTATGCCTCACTACAGTAACAAGGGTTGATTTCCAAGCTTTTGGTATTATATTAAGGATGTAAGAGAAGATGGGGTATGTTACAGAGCCAAATCTCTGCTGCAAACACTAAGGGCTGACAGGCAGGGAATGAGTTTAGTCCAGGGTAGGAGAGCCATTTCATGAAACATTCACCCTAAAACTTGCACAGGGCACTTACACGTCGGAAACAGTGCAAGAGTTCAGAATTTATAATTCCCAGGTTCTAGCACAGCAGAGGATCGTTTTTATTGAGGAAGCTTCAGTGCTACCATCACCAAGAATGCTGATTTCTGATGCTTATACCCTGTTGGGGACACTGGGTTTTAATCCCAGGATGCTTGGAATTCTCATCAGGAATGTAAAGAAAAGACTGAGGTTTCTGTTGGAACCATTATGACTTCTGACTTCTCTCCACTTGCTCTTTTCTTCCTTCTGTCTGTCTCCCAGGTGTTGGTTGCCCTTTTCTTCCCATTAGTTCCCTAATTCAGTAGCAAAACAAGTAAACCAAAATACTACATGTGAGACAGCTTTCCTGTAGATTATTTAGGACCTGGAAGGTAGGAAATTGTTCTTCCTCTACCTGTCAATCATCATGCATCCGGGATACCTGTACACTGTTTAATGACTTATCTTCTCGAGATTCAGCTCATTTGTCCACTTTCTTTATTGAATAGAAGGTGAAAAAAAAAAGAAAAAAACCCAATATTTACTTAGTACTGACTCGGTATCAGGTTTTGCGTTTGTTTTGCTTTAGGCTGGAGCAATGATAGTTCACGGATAGATCACCTGCTTAGCATGCACAATGCCCTTGATTTAATCTCCAATATTTACCCAAAAAAGAAGGAAATTTCACTTTTACTCATGTAAATATCCAGGCGATTTTCAGTAACTGGGTGAGGGGAAGAAAGTTTTCCATCACAAGGAGATGGGGAGCTGGAAATGATCAAGGCTCTGGTATTTTAAGTTTCCAAGATTGTTCTGGGCTCAAATGCCCACCATAGGGAAGTGGAAAGGACATAAATAATCATGGCTGGATACATTTTATAGGGCAAGCTTGGAGTGCAATCCTTTACTTGAGTTCATTTTTGAGTGGCTAGCACTCAGTCACATCCCTACATCCAACCAGGAGATTCTCGAGAATGTAGTTCAGTTAAAGTTCAGCAGGAAAACCTGAGTTCAGCAGGAAAACCTAGAACAGCTCACCTCCTCCCAATCTTATTTTGACTTATCTGTTTGTGGGATGGAGAATCTGGTCCAAATACAAACCCACAGGATTCCAACTCCAGTTTCTCTTCTAGGAATTATAATTCTTCCCTAATGAATGAGAAGGTTTCCTTTTGGAGTTCACACCATAGCCAATACAGCTTGATACACAGAAAATGTGTGTTGAATACACTTGTAATAGGGTTCACGAGACAGGAGTCACACTGGCTGTGCTGTAAGACATACTTTTCTTTATTTGATCCCAAGAAATGAGACCTTTGTTGAACAGTCATAGTTCCTTCTCCCTTTCCCCATATCTTCGTGAATCCAGCACCACCTTGCCCAGCAATGACTTTGGGCAATTACCATTTGACAGTTCACCTTTCTCTGGTGTCTCACATTCCCTCATCTATCCTGTATCTGTCATCTCTGTAAAACAGCATAGGGGTCAAAGAAAGCAGGCATTTTATGTACCATTTTCTGAGTACAGGTTCTATTTACATTTCTTGGAATAGAGTAAAGCCATAGGAGTTTATTTGGCTAAGCTGTGAGAGCAGCTCATTGGTGGAGTATGTGCTGACCACATAGGATGCCCTGGGTTTGGTCCACATCACTGAAAACAAAAAGAGAATAGATTTTTTTTTTCTTCTCATAAAGTTGAAATAGTAGTGGTCCTAGGTGTGTACCAGTGTCACCAAGACCTCCTTAATGTTTAAAAGAAGATAAAATAAACTAGCCACATGACTGTGGAGAAACTATAATTTTCATAAAATGTACAAATTTGACAATACTATATGCTAGAAAGAAAAAGTTAGATTTAGAAGGTTTTTAAAGATATTTAAATTCTGAAGTGCTATAAAATACTTGCCTTTAAGAGAGATACACATTGAATTTATATTTATTTGTATAAAGAAAGAACAAGTGTCAATGGCCTAATCAGATTACGAACTGACTTGCTTCTTTGGTTAATTAAGTTTAAGTCTTTGGTAGAACTCAGCAATTTTTTCCTATGTGGCTTCTCCTGAGGAGACACAAATTAACATCTATTTTCTAGGACATCTATGATGACCAAAGAAATGGTGCTACCTTAGTTTAGTGAACCAGTGAGGTTATAACAACTTAATGGGTGACTCAAAGGTGCCTCACTGGTCCCTGCCCAGGCATGTGACAACTCACAAAGCCTTGTCCCTGGAGCTCTTGCTCAGCATGCGTGCAGCTCTCCCAGTCTGAAAGCCCCACTCTCCACAGGTATTTACTGCTGTTATTGCCTTTGAGAGGTACCTTGTGAATCTTGGAACTTTCTGAGCTCCCTAAGTTTCATTAGTTTCCCTAAGTTGTATATTTTACTTCCTGAATCTATGAGTCTTTCTTCTAGAATGTTTCAATTCTCAGGAAGTAACTCCACAACCAAGTCTATCAGGAGCCAGTTTCTTACTGAAAGTGTGGGAATTCCAGCTCTTTCTGCCACTAAGCCATCCTAAATTCCATCACGCCCACTGGAAACCTATGATGGTCCTGTCTTCTGGACCTGATTAACACAGATGACTAAAGGATAAGAGAATGAGACTCTCTTTTGGTAGGTGATCAAAATGACTATTCCATGATGGATCCACTTACTAAATGACCCATGGGTACAGTTTTGGAAACTCTAAAATAAAAAAGAAAACAGTGGGTAGAGACTCCCTCCTGTCTCCTATCTCCAAGCTGATTCTTGTTTGGTTTCTAAGAATGGAGTAGGCAAACAGCAACGAGAATAAACAGGAGATACTTGCTGTAAACATGTAAAAGCAACTTAAAAGAAGATCTCCAAGTAAGATTTAGGCACACCGTAGGAATTATCTGTAGCATGGAGATGCTAGCCAAGAGCTCCAGAAGTTGAAACATCTCATAGCT
Source organism: Mastomys natalensis (assembly GCA_021653895.1). Classification (NCBI taxonomy): domain Eukaryota; kingdom Metazoa; phylum Chordata; class Mammalia; order Rodentia; family Muridae; genus Mastomys; species Mastomys natalensis. Next base: position 634,068 of record JAJTUV010001042.1, read on the forward strand.
CTGAACAGTGTTGGAATGCCAGTCAAGAGCCTTCCCTTATGGAGTAAGCCTGCAGTCTGAGAATTACTACCACTCAGAATTCCAGAGCAATAAGGCACTGGCTTGGAATGATTCCTGTCCATAGTAGAAGTATGGAGATGCAGAGGCAGAGGCAAAAGAGGCAGAAATGAGTCTTCTTGACCTGCAAGCACTGGTCCAGTCATGCAGGCTAGCTTTTGAAAATTCCCTACCTGGGGGAGAAGTCTCAGACATGGCTAGCCATCAAGTCCAATGCCTGACAACCTCTACCTGAACTAGAAGCTGTGGTCTAGGAGCAGAGTCTGTCTTCTGTCTTCGATGAGTGTGGGTGGGGCATTTCTGGGGCTGCCTTTAGCCAGAGAATCAGACCCTGAAGTTTCATGGCTGCTTCTAACAGGTACTTCTGGCAAAATGTGTGTGGAAGCCCAAAGACAGTCAAATTCATCAAGAACCATCTGGTTCCCAATTGGCTGAGGCTCCACTCATGGCAAGTCAGGAAAGAGATGTTGGAAGTTAACATCACTTCCCATTGTCATGTTGGTCTTTGTAGTTCATCATCTGCAGTTTTTTTTTTTTTTTTTTTTTTTTTTTTTGAGGGAATGGTTGCCCTTGGGCCAGAAGGTAAGCATCTAGAGAGAAACTTCACATTGTGCCCCTAACAACAGTATAAGCTCCATCAGTAAAGGTTCTCAAAGAGTGTCGCTGGACCCTGCTCTCATCCAATTACTCTCATAAACAGTTTTTAGATGATGATTTTCTATTCATGCCCAAGTATAGAGCTGTAGCTCTTGTTTGTAAAACTTTCATCAACATTTCTTCCCTGTGAGCCTGGTTAGTGCTTAGAGTGAATCTTCCCAAATTCTCCATTGATGTCTCAGCTCCTCCCATCAGCTTGGGTCTTTCTTTTGTCCCCTAGGGGGGAACCAGTGCCACACCTGGAATCCAGCCCCTCCTGCTGGTGCTGCATGGGTCAGCACATTTCCATCATCACCTTTCACACTAATTATTTCAGTAGCCTAACTGACCACCCCTCATCAGACTTTATTATGTAAACCCTCTACTCTGCATGGTGATAAAATGAACTCAAGAATGTGAGCCTGACATCTCCTTCTGCTCTAACAATCCATCAGTGCTTCTTTCATATTCACAATAAAAGGACAAGGTTCTTTCGTAGGATGGCATGCAAGATATCGACTGTATGGCGCCCATGACTTCCTTTCCTTTCTTCCTACCTTCCCTAGTCTCACACTTTGTTCCAGTCACATTCTCCTCCGATCCTTACTATACCAGGCAGATATCCACTTCTAAAATATTGTCTGTCTTTTCCTTAGCTTTCCTGTATCTCCATTCATGTGTCATGTGGTGTTGTTCCAATATATATCTTCTAGGGAGAGTGTTCAGTTGGATTCTGAGTAATCTGGGTGAACGTTTTCTACTAGGAGTTTTTTTTTTTTTGGGGGGGGGAGGGGAAATACAGAAAGAGAAGGAGGATGGGAATGAAGAAAAATAAGGATAGATAATGAATGGACGAAATATAAAATGAGAAAGAGTGTCCCCTGAATCTGACTCTTTCCCGTAGTAGAACCCCAACAACACTGTTCATGCATTGTTGCATCCTGTCCCCAATGTGTCTCATTTCCTGCCCCTTCCAGACATATTCAAGAGCAATTCCTTATACGCTATCTCATATACCTTTCAAGTGAATTGTTTCTAACAATTGGCCAGAAAAGCCTTTTTTTTTAATTGGGAACCTGTTTGCAAGTTGTAGCCTAAATTATATATGCAAAAGTTGACGAGGTCAAGAACTGAGCATTCAAGAATGATGGAGAGCAGGAGTCAGTAAGCTCACAGGGGCCACATCATATCTGTGCAGTTTAAATAAACACTCTGATCAGGATAGAACATGGAGCAGCATGCCCATCAACCTCTAAATAGCCATGAGCATATTTGATAGAATGAATGGAGGACTGACTGCAAGTTCAGTGGCCTCCTCTAAAATTCATAGCAAGACTATAAGGAGGAGAAAAATCAAACCAAATACTCTCCATGTGCTGGTCCCTTAGCACAGATGAAGAGAAAGAAAGATCTGTTGGGAGCTATTCCTAAATCCATTGACCCTTGACGTTCCTGGGTAAACTTCTACTCTCTCCTCTGCCGAGAACACGATGAATTGTCACATCTTGTGTGCAAGAATTTGAGCAAATCAAGAAGAGATACAGCTGCACGTTATAGCTTGCTGGTCACCTGCTGTTCCGCTGCTTCTCTATCCCTGTTCTTGCTGATTTTAAATGTTCTTTACTGTCTGTACTGCCCAAACTAGCTGCTCCACCCCCCCCCCACCCCCCACACACATACAGTTCTCGTGCTCTCTGAGGACTTTCTCTCTTTTGGCCTCACCATGCCTTGAACAGACTCTTGTCTGCATCAGCTCTCATCACCTTGCCATGTGAGAATAGCTTGGTATTTGTACTCTGATACTTCTGGCTTAAATCCCAGCCTGGTGACATATAATTTGGTAATTTGGTGACATATAATTTGAGCTGCTTTCTGAGCTCAACTTTTCTTGGAAAATGGGAATCAGGAGCTCACTTCTCAGAATTAAGAATTAAAGTAGCTGTTACCCATAGGAATGGGCTAGTAACATGTCTGTGTTCTAAAGCATAGGAAATAGGTCCTTAATCAAAATGAACCCACCTTCCCCTGCTTGCTCAGCTGTACAAGAGCACTTGAGGAAGCAGCAGTAGTCCTACTTGAAATCCTTGCAAGACCTTGGATAAGTCACTCAACTGTCTGGTGCTCACTTTCATTAATGGAATATGGGGATAAAATAATTTTCTCCTGGAAGATTATTATAAAGATTAAATGCACTTATTGTTATAAATCTCTTGGAATATTACCTATCATGTAAATAGGATCTCAATAAATTTTAGCATTGAACATTTTCGGTCTGGGTAAATTGTTAGGTATTTCTAGGGGCTTCCCAAATAAGCTGTGAACTCCCTGCCAGAAAGTTTCTTAGTCATGTTGGTCTTTATGTTCTAGGACTTTGCAGATATCTGGCATACAGTGATCAATTAGAAATTGCTTAGTGCATGGATGAATAAATATGCATCAAGCAATGCACTGAGCTGTCCAGCCCACCCCATTGTCCCCTTCTTGTTGCAGAGTTGCCAAATAACTTAGGATAGAAAGATAGCTCTTTCTCCTCTTTTTCTTTCCCTCCCCTGGCCCACCCTCCTCTGTGTGTGTGTGTGTGTGTGTGTGTGTGTGTGTAGGGGTAAAACTAAAAAGATGACATTACAAGTAACCCCTTAGGAGGAGAAGAAACACACACTCATTCAGTTCAGACTCTGGCAAATGTGTTGTGATTTACTCCACCAAATTACCTACTGTAAAATATTTACAGCTAATTCCCTCTACCTTCCAGGGAGGCAACAGCAAAAGGAGGCAGGTTGTTTAGGCAGTAAATGCAGGCTGCAATTTCCATTTCAGTGGCCCGCTTCCTGCAGCAACCTCAGGCACAGCTTCATTTATACCTTCCACGCACAGTCTTTTCCACGTGTGTGTGAGTCTCGATTACAGGCAGTTGAGGTTTGTGTGGCAGGCATTATACATTTATGAGCCAGAGCAAACATTTACTATGACTAGTAATTCATCTGGGGTGAAGGGAGAGGAGAGTGGGAGCCGACAGGCATTACTGGCTCCTCATAGGGTACTGGCGACCTGAGGTGAAATGAGGAATTAGTACACAGATGGGTAAGAAAGCCCTGTTCACTTGAAAGGACCTACTTCCCCCAGGCATAATTATAAAATTGGAGAGATCAAATAGAAGTGCCCCAGCGCTCAGTCCTTGAACCCTTTTTCATCCCCACATACCCCAGTGTATACCACCTTTGCCAGATGACCAAATATTTCTATAGCTCACATCTTTCAGCTTATATATTTTCTGCTTGCCTAGCTTGTGGATGTCTACAAAACATCTCAATCCATCTGAAATCTGCCTACGGTGCATTCCCCAGCACTGTTTTTCCTTGCTGTAACATCTCTATAGCTTTCCCTGCAAAGTCTTTTCCAATGTGCCCCTTTGGTATTGTAATTCAGATCCTAACTTTTTTTTTTTTTTTTTTTTTTTTTGAGGATTAAAAACTGCTGGGGGATTTTCCATTGTTCTCAGAAGAACATTTCAGCCCTGAACCATGCCTATCTCATAAGGTCACCTACTACAATCCTTATTCTTTCCTGCCTTACTTGCCTCCTACCACTTCAGAATCTTTAACTATTTCCTCTACTTAAAACCAGCTTCTCCTTGAGACAATTAGTTCCTTTAGTTTGTTCAAGTGTTAGTGTTCACCTGTGTCTATTCTCCTAAGTTTGTAAAACTTATAGCTGAAAGAAAATGATCAATAAATTAAACTAATGTAGCATTAAAACTTTTGACATCCAAAGACATGTAGCTAAAGTGATACATGAAACTGCAAACTGAGATAAGATAGTTTAATCTAAATGACAGGGAAATGAGTAGCATCCAGAAGAGAGAAAGAATTCCTATTAAATCAAAGGTAGACTAGGAGAAAAGATCAAGCAATATATTATAATGATTTACTTGGCATTTACATTTTGAAGTGATATGATATGGTAGTGTGTGTCTCCTGTACCCTCTCTGCCTGTCCACCTCCCCTACAACTTACAACTGGCAAGATAGCAATGGGTGGAATGGCACTCTCAAAATTTCATTTTGGAACGTGTGTGTGTGTGTGTGTGTGTGTGTGTGTGTGTGTGTGTAGTTATAGGACAGGGATGATCAACAAAACAATGGATTTAAAGACATTAAATTTTTTAATTTGGGGGAAGTGAGTTTAAGTGACAGAGAAGAATAACAACATGACTTCTGGACACCGATGAAGGGAGTATGACTTGCAACAAACACTTTCAAAACTAACTGACATTTTCTTCTTGTTCAGAGTTGGAATAGTGTCCTACATAAGTCACAGACCTCTGGTTTCTGAATGTATGAACAGGATTCTGCAAAGTCACATTGTTCACCAGGAAACAATATAGGAACTATTTGAGAGTCTCTTACCAGAAAGAATGTATAAATAAATAAATCCACACAAAGGATTACTTTGCAGCAAGGGAAGTGCATTAACTAAAGCCAAATGTAACAGAAAAAAATAGAATTTACAGATTGTTTACTTCTGAAAGTTTACAAAAGGCTAAATAGAATATTATGTCATTTTTCCAAACAGCAAAGCTAAACAGTATGTTGTTTAAAATACAACATACTGCTGATGAACACTGTTCAGAAGAGCAGTGTTTTCCCTCTCAGGCTGTCCAACTGTGTCAGCACTCAGGATTCTCTGTCTGTGTAGGATGGGTGTGTGGGTAGGAGATATGAATAGATTTGACCATTTAGGAATGGCCAATGTGATGCTTTTCAGAATGCCTACTGTGTGATGCTCTTCAGAATGCCTACTATGTGATGCTCTTCAGAATTGCCTACTGTGTGATGCTCTTCAGAATGCCTACTGTGTGATGCTCTTCAGAATGTCTACTGTGTGATGCTCTTCAGAATGCCTACTGTGTGATGCTCTTCAGAATGCCTACTGCACTTCCTTCTCCCTGATGCTCTCTGCCTTGTCCACCTTCCCCACAACATTATACCTTCCAAGATAGCAATAGGTTGAATGGCATTCTCAAAATGTCACTTTGAGCTGTGTGTGTGTTGTTTTGTTGTAGGCCCTCCCATATGCAGGTTCTGTTGGGAAAATGCATCTATAATGAACTTATATAGGTTGTTATTTCTTGTCACTATTTATGAAACAATGCAGTAAAACAATTTACATGGCAGTTGTATGTCTTACAAATAATCTAGAGATGATTTAAAGCACATAGAAGAATATGGGCAGTTATTTGTAAGTACTTCACCACTTTAGATAAGGCCCTTAAGCCCATGTAGGTCCGATAAAGAATTCCTTGTTATTATATGATTGTGGTGGTGTGTGTGTGTGTGTGTTTGTGTGTGTGTGTGTGTGTGTTTGTGTGTGTGTGTTTCAGGGAAGATGTATTGAGGAGGCTTTGAATCAGGCAAACTATGAGTTAGCACAATCAGTGGGAGGAATGAAGGGGAATTGCAACACATTGGAGTATTTCAATCATGTGACAAGCTTTGATAAAGTCCACTGTGCCTAGAAAAACACCAAGAATGGATGCAGAGAGTGGGAGACAAACATTGGAACCCATGACTCCTGACAGAGAGCTGGACCTCAGGGGTTCATATTTATTCTTTCCAGTAAACCCTTCCTTTGAGATTTTTGCCTTTCCTCTTCCTGCACAGTTGTACCAAATTACATTAATTCCAACAGGCAATTACTTTCACATCAATATTTTTCAATGCCCAAAGCTCACATGAAGCTCCACCTGTTTCAGTCACTGCTGGGAGCCTAGGCCTTCCTGGCAAAGGCACGTTACAACATCTGGAAAAAGCAGGGGGTTAATCTGGCCCAGCCATGCCAACTTTTCCTGTGAATCTGTTTTGGCCCATTTTCTACAGAACTTACAGTCTCAGGGAGAAGACAAGGAAATGCAAATGCACCTTATTATGAGAAGGGTCAAAGGTTGAGACAGCCTGGGAACCACAGGGCCAGTACAGAAAAGCATGCTGCTGCTGGAGAAACAGGACAGGAGTGAGTCCCGAATGATGGCTGCCAGCCAACATTAGCAGAAACAGCAGGTTCAAAGTCGTTACATCATTATGGGTCAGTGAAGAGACATGACTGTGACAGGGAGCACAATTTATCATAGCACCTGTTAAACTTGTAGAACTGTTCAGCCTCTGCTCCATAGGCTGCATGTGCTATATAGGAAAGTTGTGGCTGTGGCACAACAAAAAGCCATAACACCCAAATTTTGACCATAGTGTCAAAATGTTATGTGATTGGTTCATGGTTTATTTTAAATACACACACAGACACACAGACACACAGACAACCCCACACACACACACACACACACACACACACACACACACACACACACACACAAATATATATATATATAATGCACAGTTCCCAGGTATGAACTTTGAACTGACAACTTCATGCTCCAATGTCAAGAGGTTGGAAACTCCATAAAAACTTTGATACAGAAGTCCCAATGGCCTAGTAATTTAACTTTCCCATAGCTACCTTGGAGAAATGCTGAAAAGCAAATAGAGAGGCATGTGCAGGGTCATTACTTTTGCTTGTTTTGTCATAATGGAAACTTGGTTAAAAGTAAAGGATCCTCCTCAAGAGAATGGCTAGACATATTGTGGTTTGCATAATGTCACAATGCAATTTTCATTTAAAAATTACTGTGTACTGATTTGGAAAGACCTCAGAAAGTCTTATTGAATATAAACATAAATTTTAAAAATGATACATAGAAATATGCTATTTGTATCAAAATACCTTCATGTGCATTACAAACTTCAAATAATGTAATACATTTTACATAACTTCTGTGTGAACACACACACAGGGGCAAGAGATAGAGATAGACTGAACTCCTCTTTGGAGCAGCATACAGAGATAAAGGAACTGATTTCCAAGGAATTTTACCTCGGATAGAGGACACTGTAGAGGAATGTCTAGCCAGTATTCTGGTACAAAAATACAGAGCTTTTTTCAATTTTTATTTTAATTATTTTTGACTATTTCATACATGAGTATAATATTTATGTCATTTCCCCCCTTTCCTCCACCTTTCAACTCCTCTGTTTACCCCACATCTCAAATCCATGCCCTTTTACTCTTTAATTATTACTGTTACACACACACACACACACACACACACAATGTGCCAAGTTCAAGTTCTCTTAGTGTTGCTCATGTGTATCTGTGTTTAAGGCTAACTGCTTGGGATAACCTATCAATGATCTTGTTCCTGGAGCAGACTGATTTTTCCCTCCCTCAGTAGTAGTTAATTGCCTTGTAAGATCTACCCCATGTACACTTGCATGGCATTTTGTTCTATCATTCTTAGGTCCTGTTTAGGCAACTATACTGTTGAAAGTCCATGAGTACGGATTCTCTGTCCTATACAGAAAATGCCCTGATCTTCTGGTTCTTAAATTCTTTCCTCCTTTGTTTGATGTTCACTGAACCTTTGGTGTAAGAGTTGTATTGTAGATATACTCAAATTACGGGGAAAAGATACACAAGCTGGAATGAGAAAAATGTAATCTATAGTCCTACTCAGTTATAACAGCTATGAGCCAGAACAATAATATACTCCCAAAGGAGCAACAGTGGCATTTTATATCCTGAGGGTAACCAACAACCGTTTAATTAATGTAAAACCTGCTCAATAGGAGGGAATTTGTTGCCTGGATCTATAAGCCTACCCCCACTACCATAGCTGACAAGGAGTGTCCTTCTTCCCTGTCATCCCTACCACACAGCAACAGTGTACCAGCAGAACATGTAGGCAGGAGCATAGGGAAGAGTCCACTAGGTATATGACACCAAGGCATAGTTCCTTGCCATGAAAACATTCTTCCCAAATATGGTTATGGGCCACTACACCAATGGTACAACTATTGTGGGCAGGCTGACTGCACATCTCTGCTCATGCCTAAGCTTAGGCAGAGGATTCTCAAGGACATGTGTACCAGGAGTTGGGAAAACCAAGGGATATTTTTAGGTATGTTTGCTATGTGAATTGTCTTTATTCCCACTGAGGTAGAAATATACATTTTCTTGTAACCACAAGCTTTTCCACCCACAGCCCAGTTCCTGAATAGCAATGTGAAGTCTTTTGTGCTTATTCAACAATGCTTATGGCCTTTCACTAGGCTTGTTCTCCGAATAGCTGGTAATTTATTTAACTAGCTTAAACTATTCCATGTCTTCCCAGGGTTGATTACCTCTCTTCAGTTTCATAAGTCCAACTTCCTCAGAGTCCAGGTGGTGAATCTTTCCCACACCTGACTCTATCTCAGAGTCCCAACCTCTCTATTAGAACTCTCACCTTCTACTTCGTGCCTTTGCAAATAGGCCATCAGCTTTTTATTGACAGGTGATGCTTTCACACAGTATACAAGACATTATCCCTTCACCTTTTCTTTTGAGTAGTTGTATTTAACCAAATAATAAAGAAACAAACTTAAAGTCAAGTGTTGTGTCCACACTAGCTAGACTTGCATCTAACCAATAGAATTTGTCAGAGTGAGTGAGATGCAGCTCCCATGTTCATTGCATGAGATTTCAACCCCCTGAGCTAGAGAAATAGTTCAGTTGGTTCAGTGCTTGTCACACAGCAGGAAGATTTGACGCAGACCCCAAGAACTCAGATAGAAAAAAGCAGAGTGTAATGGTGTGTACTTACATTCCTAGTGCTGAAGAGATGGGGCAAGATGCATCTCTGAGGCTTGCTAGCCAGTCTGCATAGCCTAAGAAGCACCAGACTGTTAGAATACTCTTGTTTCAAAACACAAAGTGGATGGGTTCCAAAAGAAAGAACCAAAGTTGACCTGTGGTCTCCTTACCCATGTGTACCTACATGCGTGTATGTCCTCACACGTCTGTGCATATGCACTTTCACATGTATATGGGCCCAACCTACACACACGGGGGTGGGGGGAAGACAGAGAGAGAGAAACAGACAGAGAGACAGAAAGAGACAGAGAGAGACAGAGAGAGAGAGAGATTACTTCCATCTTGGTAATAGAGACTTTCTAGTGTCTCAGTATACTAGTTGTATGTGACATCCAACTATAGATGAGACATGATCACTGTTGTCAGGATGTGTTAAACACACATTTATCAAGCTATTCATGGAGTTGTGTGATGGTCTCTTATCTTTCAGATAATTGGCAGGGCTGTGTCTTTAGAGTGTGGCTATATGTTAGAATTCCCTAAAGAAACTTTTAGTAAATATTAGCAGTAAGGTACCATCACAGACCAGTTTAATCAGAATGGTTAGTGGTGAGGGCCAGGAACTTTAAATGGGCAGCCAGATTGAGATCACTTGAATGACAATTCTAGGGAATTGTTTCCAGATTTCAGATGCAGGAGTGCTGAAGATGCAGACAGCAGATCTCCAGTCCCACTGAACCAGAACATCCAGCTTTGTTCTTTTTCTCTGAAGCATACTCTCAAGTGAGGTGGTAGAAGTTTAGAAGGAGGATAAGTCCTGCACTGACCTACTGTGTGTTCCCAGACCTTAACTTTATCTTTGACCTGCAACTTGACCTTCAGCATGGCATCTAGAGCTGACCTTCAGTTCAAACTGCAGCATCAGTTCTTCCTTCAGTTGACTTCCCAAAGGCTAGGACGATGCTTCTGTATCAGATACAAATCCCACTGTGTAGATCTCTCCACATCCTAATTCTACTTCATTTGTTGCCCTGGTGGGAGCCTATTACATTAGCATCTCTAGCAGACCTGTTCCATGTTCTCTGCCTTCTAATTGCATGGCAGCAGAGAGATGGGAGATGCATTCCACCAGGTTAGGGCTGTCATGGCTTCTCTTGATTTGTTTATGGCTCCTTTGGGTTAGTGAATGTGTATGGTGTGTTGTGGTGTGTGTGTGTGTGTGTGTGGAATGTGTCTATCAAGGAATCACTTATTACCTTTGTCTGTTAAGAATTTATTAAGCACATATAATGCTCTATGATTTACACTGGTAGCAGAGATCAACAGTGAACAAGACAACATTTTGCTATTTGGAGATTAATTCAGGCTGGCAAGAAGGACATCAATAGTCATATATGAACCAGTGTCTAGTTAGGTAAGTCTAATTCTTGACCAACAACACAGAGTGGGATAAAGAAACTAAACAGAACAATGAAAAAAAGTGTGACTTGGGCAGTGCTGTTTTAGTGATTAGAGAGCTTCTTAGAGATGACTTTTAAGTGATATTTAGATGACAAAGATGCATAAGAGTCCAGACAGGTACCAAGAAATAGAACTTTCTGTAATGAAGAAAATGTCCTACATTCACATCTTAAAAAAACAGCAAGTAGCTAGGTGTTCTACTGGGCAAAAGAAATGTGGCTCCTACAACTGAGAAATCAATTTCTTGATTGCAGCTAATTTAAGTAGTTACACATGTCTTATGGCTTCCATATTGGAAAGCAGAAGTCCAGACTGTTAATGGAAAAATGTGATTGAAAAGGAGATGACAGTCACATATCATATACCGACCTGAGGACAAGGTAAGCAAAGAGCCAATGCTCTCTGGATGCTGAGACAGGACGGTTACCATGAGTTTGGGGGTATCTTGGTATATAATAGTATGTATTAGGTGAGCCAGGACTATACAGTGAGACTGCTACAAAATGAAGAAAAAAGGAAAAAAGAAAGAAAGAAAAGAAGAAGAAAAGGGAGGAAGGAAAAAGGAAGGAAGAAAGGAAAGACAGAACAGAGGGGAGAGGAGGTAAAGGGAGAGGAGGGAGGAGGGGAGGAGGAGGGGAGGGGAGGGAGGGAGGGAGGGGAGGGGAGGGGAGGGAGGGGGGGAGGGGAGGGGAGGGAGGAGGAAGCATGTAAGATCATGCCAGCTGTTAGTTCTTCTACAAAGGAGTTTTGAGTGTCTGAGTACAGAGGAGAGGCCAATGCTGCTGGAACTCTGAAAATAGGGTTTGAGGCTGGAGAAATGCTTAGAAATTAAGAGCACTTGCTGTTCTCCCAGACAGCCAGAGCCAGATTCTCAGCACCCACATCAGGTGGCCCTCAGCTCCCTGTAACTCCAGCTCCAGGGCATCTGATACCTCTGGCTTCCTTGAATATTGTAGCCATATTCCTTCTTCACCCCACCACACACAAAAATAAAATAATCTTTTTTTAAAAAAAGAAAAAAAATGTCTTGAAGTTAGAGAGCATATCATAAAGGATCTTGAGGAATGTAAGAAAGGATTGAAATTTTATTTTGATATAGTGAGGAAGATCTGAGAGATTTTAAGTACAAGCGTGCTATACTGATAACTGACACATGGGGAGGTTTTTTATGTGACATTATACATATTACCTGATTTGCTCCTCTGGAAAATCTATTATTATTTCCAGTATGAAACTTATGATAGAGAAATTAAAGCTCTAAGAATTAAATCAAAAACACCTAACAGCCTATAGGTAAAATAATTAAAAGAGATGGAAACACAAAGCATTGGTACCAGCATCTGAGGCAGTGCTGAGACTAGAACCCAGGCCTTGAACATACTAAGCAAGTACTCTATCACTGGGCCATGTCCCCAGCCCCAGAGGCCATCTCTCTAACTTCTGTGTGACACTAACTCCTTCCCAGCTAGTGCCAGCTTTTGAAAACTTATGTTTTCGCAACCTGGGATGATGGAAGGAGAGGAGTTAAAATAGGGTGGACTTCTAAAGCAAAGGTAGCCAAGAGATTCCCTGGATGTTACTTATTGAACACACTACAGGGTGAGTGAGGAAAGGTAGTGTCATGGAGCCATGTTTAGGGTGGAATAATTTAAGAGATGATGATGCTATTTCCTGGACTAAGGCAGGGGTGGTTGGGACCTGGATGGAGATGGGAGGGAGATTGTATTGTAGTGGGAAATGTCGCTGTTGGAGAGTATACTGGGTGTGAGCACATGTTCCTTACGTTTCCTTCTCTCTTCCATCTTCTTAACTGTTCTTTTGTCTTTATTTTGTAATTCATCAAATATTTGTGGAGACCTGACTGGTTACAGACACTACTCACAGTTCTGGGAACTCAGAACACAAAAGAGTCAAATCATTTCACTTCTTGAGGTTTCAAGGACAGAACAACGATGCCCAAGAAAATGAACATGCATGAGAGATTATTTCAGACAACAATTTCTATGGCGTGAACAAAGGGAAGTGGTGTGAAAAAGGGAACAAGTCTCATGGGTTGTTTGGAGTAGGAGGCCATGTCCAAAAGGGGTAGGCAATATAATGTGACCACAAGATAATAATTTATTGAAAGAGCAACAGAGCATTAATACATTCATCTGTATGTATGAATACTAGATATTATAAAACTCTCCATAGCATAGTGCACATGTTCATGCATATCTTTCTAGATTGTACTGATCTCTCTCCTAGCTGTCATCTCTCCATCTGTTACAGATCAGATTGATTGGCTGAAAAATCTATTTAGTATTTCATGCACCTCAAGCTGTGAAAGGCAGGTCTAAATACAGACACAGTATGATGCACTAATTAATTTATGATTGTATTTTACATCATTGATGATAGAGCTCTTGATTTGGGGATGCAACTTCTGAAGGAAACAGTTCAAGGACAGAAGAGAAGACTTGCAGAAGCATTTTGCAGGAGACTTGTCCCTACTGTCCTGGCTGCTGGGAGCCAGAGGGAACGTGTAGGTTAGATTCATCCTATGCCTCAGGTGTAGCCAAACCCCAGAACTAGCATACAGTTACTGGCAAAACATGCCTATGCTTCACAGCAGCATTTACACATGTCACTCATATAGACAGGTGCCTCCATCTTGCCTGACTTATTTTACAAGCTTCCATAGCCAAGCATGACTGATCCCAGCAACACTTTCATAGATAAAACATCAAGTGCTTTCAATGAACATTAACCGTCTCACTGACAAGACACCCTTGGCCACACGGAAGAAACACAGACAACTTATTTACAAAAAACAAGATTTATTTTAACGATGCAAGGAGGCAGAAATCAAATGACCTCACCATTAGCATGAGCCTTAACATGTCATTCTCTGGGAGCACACAATGAAGAAATAGGAGTCCTATGGAGAAGCAACAATGATCTGCACTTGTGGTGAGCAGTGAATTCCTTGGAGGTATGCTGAGAAGTGCATCGTAATTGTATAAAACATTTCTGATTGCTCTTGCTGTCCATCCTCCTCTTATTTGATGAGAAAACTGGAGGTTGAGGTGGTTAAGTACATTTCCCATAGTCCTTCACACACAATGGCAGAGCCAGAATCCTAGGCAGTAGAAACAGCATGGGGATATCATCCCAGTAGAGAAGATGACAATGGAGGGACTACTACAAAGGGCCTGCCAGTGGAAGAACCAATCTCCCTGATTGGGTTGTATACATTGCAGACATCTGTCAGATTATCATGCTTCAACCCACAAATTAAAAAAAAAAAAAAAAGACACAATATAGATCAATCTAAGGAGCATATGGGGCCACAAAGGCAGGTTGAAGTAGTCAGACCCTTGTCACTGTCAAATACCTGACACTTAAAAGCAAAAAGAATAGTTAAGAACACTGGCTCATATCTGTAATCTCACACTTCAGAAGCTGGAATAGGAGATTCCAAGCTGTGAGAGCAACCAGAGGAATATATGAGAGCCTGCTTCAATAAACAAGGACAAAAAGAAAGAGAAATCATCTATTTCAGTGCATGGTTTCAGAGGGTGTGGTATGGAGTGGCAGGGAGAGCATGGGGGAGCACAGTGCTCAGGTCACAGTATTCAAGAAGCAGGGCTTAAGAACGCCTGGGTGAGCAGGCTTCCTCTTTCTCCTTTTTTTTTACTTTTAAGATTGTAATTTAAATACAGCATTTCTCCCTTCCTTTGCTCCCTTTCATTTTCTGCTTCCAAACTCTCTCAAGTACCCCTTCCAGCCCTCCTTCAAATTTGTGACCTATTTTTCATCAGTTATTATTGTATGCATATAAGTATACATATACTTATGCATATGTATTCCTAAATATAATCTGTTGAGTATATATAATGTGGCTTGTATGTATGTTTCAGGCACTGGACAGCCAGTTTGTGTGCTATTCCCAGGGAAGGCCACCTATTTCATTCCCAGTTGTACTCAGTTGCCTGTGGTTCTTCATGTTGTATTGAGGCCTTGTGAACTTTCTTCTTATCCACCTCTCATGCCTATTATTTTCCTTATTCAGTTATGTTTAGGTAGTCATGTTGGTGAGAATTTACTGATGTAGCTTCTAATAAAAGATACAATCTCAGAGCAAACTTACTGATCCTCTGACTCTTACATTCTTTCTGCCCCTTTTCTGAAATATTCCCTGAGCACTAGGTGTGGGATGTTTTGCAGATGTATCCATTGGGACAACATTCTACAACGCTATATTTTGACTGCTTATAGTTTTCTATAGTGGTCTCCATCTATTACAACGAGAAATTTCCTTGATGAGGATTGAAGACTACACTTATCTATGGGTATAAAAACAAATGCTTTTAGGTTGTAATTAGAGATTATGCTAGTTTACTAAAATAGTGATTATAGATTCTTCCCCAATAATCATGACTTCACTAGCCTTGAATAGTTAGCTAGATTTCCAGAAGTGGCCTCTTATTGAGTGGGTCTTAAGTCCAATTAGAGAGAAGTTATTACCACCACGATATTAGCACCACTACTGCACCTATGGGTTAATGATATTATTGATGTGGTTCATGGGTAGTGATAGCTGGGTGGGGTTATTGATTTTCTCCCACCTTTGGAAACTTACATAGCCGCTTCTGATACCATGAAAGCTAATCTTCATGGAGGGTTCTTCAAATCAGTGGAGTTCAGGGGGCTTTGGGCCATGTTTCTGAAGTATATGGTATCTTCACCATAGAGACTTACCTTCTATGTCTAGAGGGTAACCAGGGCAACAGTAATAGGCTGTATGTTTTGGGAGCCTGTTAGAAAGCCCTGGCCAACAACTAAAAGGAGAGCTTCTCATGTCTGATACATTCTGCCATTTTTAATACCTTCTTCCTATGGGACGATCTAATTGCATTGAGAGCATGTCATCCATCTCAGTTATTCATCTCTAGAAACATTCTTAGAGAAACATCCAGAAGTCTGCTTCACTGATTCCCTAGGCATCTTTTCATCTAATTAAGTTGACAAACAAGAGAAACCATTAGGCAGGAGTAATAAAGCAAAATGTAGACCAAGAAAAGGCAAGACTTGAATGAAAACCTGGCATATTGGCAGTTACCATCACAAACAATCACATCTTCCTTCCCTCCCAGGTTGAGGTTTGTTGGGGACCCACATAGCTTGAGGGTGCAGGGCTTAGACATTCTCAGGGTGGTGGGTACACTTAGGAAGAGCCTGTGGGGCTTGGAACATAATCAGGATATGGATGGGAAGCAAGGAGGGCTGGCAGCATCCCTGAGGCAGTGACAGCCTGACACACAGTTTAGAGAAAAGCAAGAGGTGAGATGGAGAGACCTGGAGGCCATCCTGCCACTCACTGTCTGTTAACTGTGAGCACAAAGGGCCAGGGCAGACAAGCTGGCACCTCTGTAATCAGTGCTTAATTGTTGCACTTGCCCTTTGAGATGCTAAGCCTGAGGAAAGGAAATAAGATAGCAGATAGAAGTCAGTGTGTAGGGTTCTGCAGAGAAGCACTTTTTGAATGTACATAAACAAAATACTAGACAAGTACATTCCAGATGGGATCCCCAGTCAGGGGCAGGTGATATGTGTTTCACCCTCTAATTTATTCAAAATAATGGAACAGCTTTTCTCAGGATATCTGGATAGGAAGGTCCATGCACAAAGGACAAAGTGCTAAACCAGCAATGGTTTTCAACTTGTGGGACATGACCCCTTTGGGGGTCAAATGAGCCTTTCACAGAAGTTGCATATCAGATAACCTACATATCAGATATTTACATTGCTATTCATAACAGTAGAAAATTAACCGTTATGAAGTGGCAATAAAATAATTTTATCATTGGGGGTCACATGAGAAACTGTATCAAAGGGTCAGAGCATGGGGAAGATTGAGAACCACTGGGCTAGAGGAAAGGTTACTGTCAAGAGGACACTGAGACTGTAGAGATTTTGATTTTAAAGCCACATTTTTCTATCTGTAAATTTAGAAAATATTGCAAGGAATGTCCATAACCCCACAAACAGCAAACAGTGAGTACAAAGTTAATCAATAAACTATCTCATAAGAACCCACACATGCACACACAGACAACTTTTTAAAGATCTAGATTCAGAGATGACTCATATACAAGCACATTTAAAGGACTGTAGAATCCCTAGTTCTTTCTGTCCATATGTACTGTCTAAATAGAATGGAACTAAGAAGTCCTTGCCTGTCACATAGCTGTCTGTTGATGTTAAAGATAAGCATCACACAGAAAGATTAGTGGACAGGAAAACACAAGCAATACTTACATTTGTGCAGCATGAGCATGGGCCCTGGGTGGTGCCTAAGCTCTGTCCAGTTCGTGAGGCTTTCTAGATGCTTAGGATTCAAGCATAGCAAAGAAAAATTTCTGGTACTGCCCTGGTGTATATGCCACACTGAAGTGTTTGCTGATGAGGGTGAATCTATATCTTTAAAAAGTTGTCTGTGTGTAAATGTGTGTGCTCATATGAGATAGTTTATTGTTTTCTCAATTGGGGCTCCCACTTCTTAAGTGACTCTAGCTTGTGTCAAGTTGACATGAAAATCTATCCAAGACCATGTTATATCCAGAAAGGCAGCCAGCTCTGTATGTCCAATCCCAACATCAAGAAGTCTAACACCTCCAGCTGCCCACAGTCTTCTCCCTTCACCAGCAAAGATGTGACCATAGTCTAAGTTCAAGCACTCACAAGTATCTTGAATTTCCCTGACTCTTGATAGTTCTGACCCATATCCTTAACATAACCCATATATGCATATCCAGTCTGTGAACACTGTATAGATTATTGTGTACTAAATACTTGGAGTCTAGTGATAGTGAACAATACTACTTTATGTAAAATGGATAAATTACTCCTTGGCTCTTAGGTTTCAAGAGAAGTAATTATATTTTAATTCAAATTACATTTTCATTGAAACCTATGGCTCTAGTTTAAACAGAAGCTCTTAATTGGTCATTGTGCAGAGCCACAGAAGCTTTCATGTTATCATATAAGATCTAGCTCTGTTGTTGGATCCACTTCTCCTAAGCCACACTTTATTAAAGACTCTGAATTGGCACCACACAACTAGTAGTCCTCTATCTAGGGCATGACATTTAGTAGTCCAGATATGTACCATTTCAGGATGGAGCTTCTACAATGCATTGTCTTTGTGGGTTGACAGCACTCATAACAATAACATATACTTACACAGGTTTTATGCAGGTTTGACAATAGAGCAGCTGCTCTGGTTGAAACACAGTTTGTGTCTGTACCTCCAGGGTTCATGGTTTGAAATTTAATTGAGATATTAAGAGGGTCAGAACTGAATCTGTCCATGATGTTCAGAAGTTGGCCTTTGGGCATTGGTTGGGATTAGAAAAGATTACCCAGGTAAAGCTCCTGTGTTTGAATTCTGGTAGCTTTATCAAGGAGAGAGCAACTACAAGCCATATGTACATATGCAATCCTTCTAGTGATATGTAGTGTGCTACCTTCAAAATATCTTTTAAAAAGAAAAAAATGAAAAAAAAAAACTAAAGGAGGGCAGATTTATTTTTGGTTTGAAGTTTCTGAAATTTTCAGCTCACTGTGGCAGAAAAGGAATGGTTGAGTTTTCATGGTGGTGGCAGCATGCACTGGAAGCTCCTCACTTCACTTGGATCAGGAAGCTAAGAGTGGAACAAGAAACTAGGTCTAGGCTCTAACTTTCCAAGGCCCATTCCTAAGGATCTACTGCCACCAACTGTGCCTTGAATCCCAAAGCCTACCCAGGCAATCAAAGCCGTGACACCATCTGGGAACAAACCTTCAAAACATGAACATGTAGGGGACATTTCAGAGTCAAGATATATCAGATAGATGCTTTGTGCAGCCATAAAACCACCACCAAATGCAAGCCCTCAGAGCTTTATCTACAGAACTAGGAGCCAAAACAAATGTCTGTTCTTTACAAGCTTCCCAGCCTCAGGTAGATGAACACAGTTGAATCCAAAGGAAGGTTCTCCATTTTAAGACTATTGCATGAGGTACATATTATCACTATTGAGAAAATCTAGGCAGAGATAAGCAAAGCAGCTTGTGCAATGACCAGATTCAAATCTAGGATTTTTGGTCAGACCAGTGGATCACAAGAGTGACTGGAAGTTCCAAGAAAAATTTGGCAATACCTATGAACACATGTGGTCAACATGTATGTAGAGGTGTATGACTGAAAGACAGTGGCCAGGGTGCTACTGGACATTGTACACAGTACTGATTTTGAAATCCAGGGTAGACCCAGCTTCTGACACATAGGCTGCTGACACAGTGGCAGTGCCTGGGGTACCTCATCTTTATAGATCATGAAGCACTGCAATGCTTACCTTCCCTGGAGATAAACATTAACAGATTCTTGGAAATACAGACTGTGTGTGTGTGTGTGTGTGTGTGTGTGTGTGTGTGTGTGTGTGTGTATGAGAAAAGCATTTAATTGGGGGCCGAATTACAGTTTCAATGGGATAGTCCATGATAATAATCATGGTGGGAAGCACTGAAGCTGGAGCAGTAGTTGAGAGCTTACGTTGTATTGGCACGATAGAGGAGAGAGAGAATGAGACTGGGCCTGGTGTGGCCTCACAGCCCACTGCCAAGGGATTTACCTCCTCCAAGAAGGCCACACTGAAGTAGACACTTAAAGGTTCTTTGGAAAGTCAGTTGGATGATGTTTTGCTGGGGCAAACACATGATAGAAAGTTTAGCTGAAGTGGACACAGGTGAAAGGCTAAAGCCGACTTGTAAAGAAATGTTTGGCTGAAGCAGACATAGGTGAAAGGATGTTTTGTTAAAAGCAAGCACAAGAAAGGATATGTGGTGAAGGATTGTTTTGCTAACAACATATGTGTATTGGTCTGTCTTACACTGTGTAATTGAGTTGTATTTGTCAGGACTCTATAGAGAGATACGTACCAAAAAACTTTTGGTAGTATGTTATTACTAATTGTGGGTTTTTTGTTTGTTGGTTTGTTTGTTTTTTCTTTTGTTGCTTTTGTGGTCTTGGGCTGATTGGCAGAGTGATATCAACTGAGACAGACTCACATGGTGCGGCAAGACCTGTAGAGGACATGTGATGTTTGGAGGGAGTATAAAAGGGACTCTATGGACAGGGACAGATGTTGAGCTTGGCTTGTTGATACAGCTAGCTGTCTAATGCTTGTTGGTCCCACATCTTTGCTGATCTTTGCTTAGCTGAGAGAGGCACAGCCAAGAACTTCTCCTGGTGTTCCTGCTGATCCCTCCTGCTGACTTGTGCAGAGGCTGAGGCCTGGCTGTCTCTTTCAGGTAGAGCCACCACTGTTGATTTGTGTTTGCTCTCTCAACTCTACAAAACTGGACTGCCGATAGATCTGTAAAGTATTTGCAAGTAGTTTGAGCTGTAGCTGCTAACCTATAAACTAAACTGTCAATTTTTAGACAACATAGATGGAAGTTGCTCCAAAGAACCTTTCTAAACAGGTCCACCCCCACCCCTGTATCCTTTCTTTTCCACTACCCTTGGAGGGTGGTGGGCTAAAAGGAGGTTAAAACATTTTAAAATCATCATTAAAAATAGATTTTAAAAAATTAAGTTACACTACACCTTCTAATGTTTCCTAGTAAACTAGAAACCAAGCATGCAAATATATGTGCCTATGGGGGCCATTCTTAATCAAACTACCACATTCAGGTAGTTCTTTGGAGACAAAAACAAACCACCTCAATAAGAATCATAACCCTCACAGTCCTGAAAGATCTCTGTTAATTTGGCACAAACTTCAGGACAGAAACATGGTTGAGACCTGAGGTTATTGTTTTCTTCTGTATTGTGATTGTATGACATTTAGACCCAGGGTGTTTTCCTTATTGGTTTGTGATCCTTCCTTGTATATTCTTGTGTCTCACCTTCCACTTCCTCCTTCTTCATACTCCATTTATCATAATCTTCACCACTTCCTGCTCAGCTCACAGCTTTCTGTCCTCTTCTTCTTCCCTGTGAAGGCATATGGTGAGGTAGGGGAGATGCAGCCACAGAGTCTTCTCAATGGAACCACCACAGAAATGGTCCATTCTAGCCTCTTCTCTAGTAAATTATTGTTTTGAATGTCAGGGACCACACCTGCTTTTTACCCCAACATTTGCTTAACCCCTTGTATATAATAATCACCAACAGATACTACATTGAATTGCTAAGAAGTGACCTGGAAACACAGTCCTTTTTACATACAAGAAGTGGAGGTCTAAGGAAGAAAAATTTGTGTTCTAAATTCATTCAGTAAGTTGACTGTTAACTCAGACCTGTAGCCCAGAACCTTCTTTTGCTTCTAGCTTAGAGCAGTATGGCCACCAGGCATTGCATATTTCCTCTGTCATCTGTTTATGAATGCAGTTTTCAAAGGGATCACACTTCCTTTTTCATAAACTTGGGTGTGAAGACCCAACATATTTGGGAAAGGCAATGTCTGGCCCATTCATCATTGATTCATCATTGAGCAAGATTTATAAAGCCCATCTTTATAAAGGGCTCAGTGAGTCACAGGGGCCTGTAAGGTTAAACCAGGGTAATGTGACAGACAGTTGCTGCACTGGCTATTAACTGTGTTTCTTCCCTAGATGAACAGGAGCTGGACCCACCCTCTGCCCTTATTTTAAGTACCATTTTTGTAGGTTATAGTTCATTGGGAAGGCTCAGAAAATATTGCTAATTTATGCACCATTTATTCCACTAGATAATGCATTTGGGAAAGTGTGAGGTGCCCACACACCTGCAATTCAGGGAAAGCAAAGGCAAGCTCTGCACTGACCCTGCCAGGGAGAATGGGCACTTTATATCTCATATGGTTGACTGCTTTCTCCCTCAGTGTTCATGATGGTGTCCATTTGCTTCAGTTGAGGAGGCCCTGGAGAGAGATATTACAAATTGAATGATGTAGCTTGATCTGACAAGAATTTCTAGGGATTCTGGTGTGGGTTCTGTGCTTCGCAGTAGTAAGCCACTTTCACTGGCCATGTAATAATTTTAAAATGTCTGATTTTAAACTTCTGCTTTGACACTTACTTACACAGTGACTTTGGGACAGTCATGTCACTTTGCTGAGCCTCTGCAATGTGGCACTTGCCAAGAAGTAACCAAAAGAGTAAGCTATGGTGTTAGGCAAAATGTAAAGTTGAATGTGCCTTCTGCCTCTTTTGACTGTGAACAAACGAATCAGTCTTGCCGGGCTTCAGTTTTCTGATCTTTAAAGAGATTATAAGGGTACAAACTTCAAAAGAGACTTTTAAAAATCAACATCAAATGTATAGAGAATCCATGTGAATCACTCAGTAGATATTAACTCATCTAATAATTCCCTGTGAAAAGGCAATTATTCATGTAATGATTGCTCTTCAGATAATGGAATGAGACATTGCAGGTGCTTCTGGACTTACAGTGGGGACACACTCAATGAATTCATCATAAGTTTAATGTATTGGAAGTTGACAGTGCATTGTTTTTTAGATAAAGGGTCACCTACCCTCAGAGCTGGCCTTGAACTTGCTGAGTAGATATAATTAACCTTGAATTTTTGATCCTTTTGACAAGTGCTAGGTCAAGACAACCATACCATCTGTGGCTTTACTGGACATCAAGCTACAAGCTAGGCAAAAGTCCTACCAACTGAGTCCTACTCCCAGCCCCTGAAAATGGGCTTGGGACCATTGCACACTATTGATGCTCAGATATGCTGTGGAGTGTTGGCTGTTCATCTTCATGAGCATGTGATTGAACAGAAACCATGGTTCAGCATCAAGAGAAAGTAGTATAGGTGGGACAGTATGTTTATTTGCAATCATAGTTACTTGGAGGCTGAAGCAACATAGTGTGACCCTGTATTAACCAAGCCAAAGTTGGGTGGAGTCATATCACAAATACTAGCCTAGTAATAGATCCTAAGTCAAGGCATGGTTTCTACTGAATGTGAACCACTTTTGCAGTATCATACTTGAAATTTGAAAGTTGGTATTACTATACTAGTGTTAAGTAATGTATGCAAGATCACACAACTAATAACCCAGTGCAAACTGGGCAAGCAGACCTCTAAATTTTGTGCTCTTGACTATGAGGGAGAGTCCTGTGTTTGACTGTGCTTAGTGAAATCCTTCTCCCCTCACACATGAAACATACTATGGAATGAGCAAGCCCTCTGTAATAACAGACTTAAGGTGCTATGGCAACTATTGTCACTGGACTCTGGTGACTGGAATTCTGTAGTACTGTGCTTAGCAAAGTGAAGGGGGTGTGGGGAATGAGAGTTGGAGGGCATCTCATAATTATTTTTGCTGTGAGAGAAGCCGACAGCTTGGGTAGAGTGATTCTCACTTTAGGACTCTATGTTGATGCTGATGTCACTGCTGCTCTGAGCGTCCTGGGTATTGTTAAGGAGCTCTTCGAAGCCCAGAAGCGGTGTTTTCTCACCATATGGTCCACAGTGAAGTACATGGTCTTTCAGACAGGGATGGTATGATGCAGGCTTGCTGACCCCATACATAGAAAATCCAATCTAAGGAGCATGTGATCCTGTTTCATCCAGTTTTCCCAACTCCCTGGGATCATGTATTCTTTTATGCATCGCTCCCATAATAACCCAATGACTACAAATAGCCATAGAGCATTATATGGTCCCATTTACCATATTAAGCACTAAGAACACTGTCGAGGAAAGCATTGTTCTGTATCATAGAGAACTGAGACTAGCTATGCAGGACATGGGAACCAATTTTGTTGTGATTCGTTGGTTGTATATTTGTTTGATTTTACAATGCAAGAGAACAAATTACTGGTTTAGTGCATGGTATGTGCTAAGGCAGCCCTTTCCTGCTCAGCTTTACTTCACCCCACTTCTACTTTAGGTTTTGTAGGGGGGGGGATTTTTGTTTGTTTTGTTTTTTTGTTTATTTTTGTTTTGTTTTGTTTTTTTTTTGGTAATCTCAGTAATGCAAGGACTCTGGAAAGCTAAAAGGAGTTAGTAAGGTGCTGAGATAAGGTAGAGCAGCTATCTAGCATGAGAAAGGTTCTGAATTTTCTGACTTCAATCTCAAGCTCTGTACCCAAACTAAAATATACAACAAATAGAATAGGAGTTAGTAAAAATCTTTGGGAACGTTAGCTTTTTAATACAACAAATATTTAAATATTTTCTTGCTTGAGAATTCAATGCATGGACAAAGAGCAGGTCTGAGTATCTGCTGGTGACTCAGCAGAAGATAGACTTATAGACACATTGAGCTCTTACTTCCCAGCAGAAGGAATATTCACATAGAAAATGAGTGCTCATCTCCAACCCAGGTCTTTCTCTGGGTTTCAGACTACCATGTTTGCAGACTCTGGATTTCAGACTCCCAAGTTTAGGATCCACCTGAGTACATAACAGATATGCCACATTCCAAATTCAAAGTCAGAGTTGCCGTCTTCCACTCCACATTTCTTGTTTTACAGTGGTCTCCTCACAACTAGATCATCAGTCCATCATGCTGCTGCCAGTGTTCCCAGACACCTCTCTTTTACCCCAGTTACCCATCCATAAGGATGATGGGTGTTTATTCGTATGGACTACTGCCACTTCTATCCATAGCCTTGACATAGCATCTGGGTGTGCTGCCTTTGAAACACACACAGTCTTCTCTGGTCTCACCAGTCAGCCAGAAAAGACAATTAAGTGTGAATCACACTCTAGTCTCCTGTTTGGCTCTCTTCAGTGGATTCTTGTCATATACAAAAGAATCCTTATGTCTTCCTCGGATCTGTTAGGCCCTCTAGGATTTGGTCCCTACCCATCTTTCCTGACCTTATTTTTTAACTCTCTTACATTTTCTAACTCCCTCCAGCATTCCTGGCCTTTCTCCTGTTCCTCACACACACCACGATGTGAGAACATGGGTGTATTGAAATGTCAGACCCAGCTGAAATGAACTTAATTAAAAAGTAGAAAAGAGAAGAGAAATTGAGGGGTGAAAAGCTTCAAGAAGGTGGGAAGGATAAGACTCTAAGTCCAGGTGGAAATTTGTCATATCCGATAGAAGAAATGCCTCCACTAGCCTCAGTCTCAGTCCCTCTCCCCCTTCCCCCACCTCTCTCTGTGTGTATGAATGCAAGTGTTATGTATATGCAAATGTGCACCTGTGTATGTGGGGGCAGAGGTTGTTTTTCCTCAGGTGCTACCTTGTTTTTTGAGATGGAGTCTCCCATTATCCTGGAACTTTCCAAGTAGGCTAAGCTGGCTAACTAGCAAGTCTCATGGTTCCATTGTCTTTGCCTCTAAAATGTAAAAACATAAGCATGTACCACCACATCTAGGGTATTAAAAATGTGGGCCCTGGGGTCAAACTTAGGTCCTATTGTTTGTGATAAACACTTTAGAGACTGAGAAAAGCCCCCAGCCGTGCTTTCCTACAGTGTTACAGGGAGAGGAGACCAGGACAGGTAGAAATAGTTGCTGGATCAGAAGTCGGATAAGAGATCTGGGAGGAGAAAGAGCAACAAAACTTATCCAGGACTGGTCTCAAGTTCAGAGAAGAGATGAATATCTTGACAGTCACCTAATTAACTTCTAAATAACTTTCCTTGAGGAATGAAACCTTGAGTTCTGTGCTTTCCCCTTCTGTATGGAACTGGAAAAGTAACAATGCCTGCTCTGGTGATAAAAACAGATAATTACATGGCATTGTAATGCTCTTTTTGTCAGAAGGTCACAGCTAGGCTGCATCCTTCAACTTTGTCTTATCGACAGACCGTTATACTACTAGTAATGTCATTCATGACACAAATGGATGAGTGAGTGAATGAATGAAAGGCTAAGTTTTAGAAGAGGGAGAACCATTATTTCGTAGAATTGGGAGAAGCCACTGGGAATTTTCTCATGGCAAGGAAACAGTTGAATCTCAAATCAGTGATCCAGTCTTGCTTACCATGGGTGCCCAGCTGTGGGAATGCCCATCAATTACATGCTTGTCCCATTCACCTGCAGCAAGATGATCAGAGCCACTGAGACTCCTCTTATGCCCTCTGCTTTCCTCAATGTTCCTTGCATTTTACTCCTCTTACATCAAACGCTGAGCTGGGCATGTCCTCAGCCTACTGTATCCACTGGCATGTAGACTAGGAACCACTTCATCTCAGAAGCTTTGGATAACAGATTCAAGATCCACACTGGTCTTGAGAGACTATCAATTAGCCAAAGGAGATGAATTGAATGAGACTTAATGTAAAGTTATCCCTGAGGTCTACGGAGTGAATGGAAAGAATGGAGAGGAGGAGTTGCACAGGTGCTTCTGTACTGAGGAAAAATGCAACAAGACAGACATGGAAAAGTGCAACCCAGGGGCCAAAATCTGAGGGAAGCCATGCAAAACACTTTTCAGGATGTTATTTTTCATCAACATTTATTTAATGTTTTGTAATATGATATGTTCCTGATTGGCCTCTCTAGATCAAGAATGGGCCTTATTCTAGATCAGACCTTCAGTTCGGCTTTTCCATTCAGTCAAATATTTTCCCCTCTGCCCTTCCATAAGAATTGTTCTGAAAATGATCCCAGACAGCCAGCTTAAGTGAAAATAGATTCTGGAACTCATGAGGTGCTCTCTTGGGTGATCCACCTGCATTATCACATTTAGTCTTCATCTCAGTCCTTTGAGCATGGAATTTTATTAGCTCCATCTTTTATGTGAGAAATTGAGGTTGAGAACAGGGCAAGGGGCTTCACTGAGACAACAAGATCATCAGAGCTTTTGGGTTATTGGATTATGCAGGTCTACTTTCCTTACCTCAACCCTTCCAAATGAAATCACTGACACAAACATAAACACACACACACACACACACACACACACACACACACACACAATGAGCATAAACACACACACACAGACACTGTCATACTGTGGAGACTGTGTCATCCCCAAACAAACATGCTTACTTATGGCCATGCCTGCGGCTTTCACCTAAAAACTACATCCTTTCCAACCAGTGTACTCTAACAAGGTCTAGTTCTAGCAAATTGTTTCTACCAGGCAAATTCCTCTTGATTAATAAAGGAGCTTGCTGTGGAAGCTCAAAGCCCAGCAGCAATTAATTATTGACAGAGAATGTGAATTAGAGATAAAAGAAGTCATTCTTTCTCCATGCAAGTGATAGTAAATAAATTTAATTATGGTAGGAGAGGCTAAGGGATCTTCGTCTGAATTAAGTTTTATTAGCTGAGACATTTAAAAGCATGTCATCATAACAAAGAGGTCTTGTGTAATCCTGAATGTACCACTTTGGTTAAGACACAGAAGGAATGGATATAATGGAGCACCTGGTGGCAGATGGCCCACTGTACCATCAGGTATTGAAATTGAACATGTTTATCCTCAATTAGCACTGGTCTTCATATGCCTATAGCAAACCGACTGGATAATAATATCGGGAGCCTTAGTTTTAGTTGCTGATTGGCCCTCTGCTTTGGGGTGGAGGTAGTGGCATCAAAGTCCCTCCCTAAAGGAAATCGTGGATATAGAGGTGGTGATGAAAAGTATTTTTGTCAAAGAGACTGGTAGACAAGAACCATGGTATGGGATCTGTGTTACTCTGCAACTTTTCATTACTATAACAGACACCTACTACAATCAACTTAGTAAGAAGAAAGGTTTATTGTGGCTTGTGGTTTCAGAGATTCCAATCCATGGTTGCTTTGCCTCATTTTTTTTGGGGGGTCTGTGGCAACCCAGTTCATTATGGGCATAGTATATGGTAGGGGAAGCCTGTTCACTGCATGGCCAGGCCATAAAAGTGAGAATAAAAGATAGAGGAGATGTTGGGGTCTTAACATCCCCTTTAATAATTTTTTAAAGATTTGTATTTATGTATATGTACTTTTGCTTCCAGGTATGCTTGTGCACTCCTGATATCTACAGAGTTTAGAAGAGTCTGTTGGATCTTCTAGAATTGGAGTTTCAGATAGTTGTGAGCCACCATGCAAACACATGCTAGGAACCAAACACAGTCCTCTGCAAGAGCAGCAAGTGCTTTTAACCACTGAGCCAACTTACAGCACCTTAATATGTCCTTTCAAGGCATGATTCCAAAGAGCTAACTACCTCTCACTAGGCTCTACCCTTAAAGACTTCACCATCCTACCCAGGCTGGAGACAGAGCCTTTAACTGAGGGGTATTGGGCATTTAAGATCCCAGCTAAAGCAGGCTCTAGAGAGGTTTGCTAAGCAAACTTGGGAAGCAAAGAAGAAATAAAATTATGTATGCTGAACCAGGTCTATGCTTGCATTCTATATGTCATTTTGTTTTCAAATGAAATTAAGATGACTAAATATGTCAAGGCATGTGGATGTGCTTCAGTTTTCTGAGGACACAAAGCTTACCTTATATCTTTGTTCATTCTTTATTCTTGGGCTTTGGGTTTGCTTGTTTGTTTGTTTTCATTTATACAATACTGTTTTTAGACTAACTCAGAGCTCAGAAAATCTTAAAAAGTAAAATAATGCATATTTTAGGTTCTGCTGGCCACATACTGTTGCACCCACCAATTTCACTGTTTTATTTATAAAAGCAGCACATAAACAATATGTAAATGAGCAAATGTGGCTGTGTCCCAATGAAGGTTTATTTACAAGCATTGAAATATAAATTCTGCATAATTTTCATGTATCATACAATGCTGCTATTACTATCATTTGGGTTTTTTCCCACAACCATTTAAAGGTTATAAATCCTTCTTAGCTGTGACTCACATACAAACAGGAGGCAAGGAGAATTTGCCAACCCTGGACTAGATAATCGTTGAGGTCTTGTTGAGCTCAAACCTTTCCTGAAAGCTACTACAACAATAATAAAACCCTTAATTTACTGAGCTCTGCACACATGAGATTCCATGCTAAATGCTTTTTAAACATTAGCTCCTTTAATCCTCATACTACAGTGTGAAGTCGTTGCTATCATTACCTCCATTTCAGAGATTATAAAACTAATATGTAAGGAAATTAAGGGCATATCTAGGTTAAATACGACTGGTAAGAGGTAGAAAAGGCAGTTTAAACCTGGGGATACAAGATTCCCAAGGAATAATGCCTAAGTCTTATGCTGCCTTTTCTGATAATTATATAGTCAGGCCTACATTTGGGACGTAGAGACACGTAGAGACAGAGAACTGCCAGTGCTCATCTGTTCTTTTTGGTGGCTCCTACCTAGGCTATGTGTTGCATATAATTTGTGCAAAGATACTAAAATATCTTGGGTATAGAAATAACCACTGTATTTCCTCTTTCTCCATTCTTCTAGAAATGTGATGCCTAAGACATTGGATGGGCAGATAACCATGGAGAAGACCCCCAGTTATTTTGTGACGAATGAGGCTCCCAAGCGCATCCACTCTATGGCCAAGGACATCAAACTCATTGTGGTGGTACGAAACCCAGTGACCAGGGCCATTTCTGACTACACCCAGACACTGTCAAAAAAGCCAGAGATCCCCACCTTTGAGGTGCTGGCCTTCAAAACCGGACCCTGGGGCTGATTGACGCCTCTTGGAGCGCCATTCGAATTGGGATCTATGCTCTGCACCTGGAGAACTGGCTGCAGTACTTTCCCCTTTCTCAGATCCTGTTTGTCAGTGGTGAGCGACTCATAGTGGACCCCGCAGGGGAGATGGCCAAGGTCCAGGATTTCCTAGGTCTCAAGCGTGTTGTGACTGAGAAGCACTTTTACTTCAACAAAACCAAGGGATTTCCCTGCCTGAAGAAGCCAGAAGACAGCAGTGCCCCAAGATGTTTGGGCAAGAGCAAAGGTCGGACTCATCCCCGAATTGACCCAGATGTCATCCATAGACTTCGGAAATTCTACAAACCCTTCAACATGATGTTTTACCAAATGACTGGTCAAGATTTCCAGTGGGAACAGGAAGAGGGTGATAAGTGAGGCTGACAGTGTGGAAGGAAGGCTAATGAATAGAAAGAATACTCTTTAGCAGAGTCCCAAATCCCCAGGTTCAGAAGCTTCAGCCATGGTGGAGTACCAAGTAGATTGCCAACCTGATCCATTCAGGTTACATCCAATATCATGGGCATAGGCAGAAGTATAGATCTCATGGCATCCCTGTGGAGGAACCAATAGTATCTGGTTGACCAGATAGCTACTAAAATCCACCACAAATAGTATCTTTACTAGTTAATAGTTAAACAGGATAAACATCTTCCTATGTCACAGACAGATGCTATGTTGAGTGTTAGGAAGGAAGGAAGGAAGGAGGAAGGAAGGAAGAAGAAGGAAGGAAGGTGTACTTTGCAGGAGCTCTTACTGTATAGTCTTGGGAGTTTGGATTCTAGCCTTGTATTTAATCCCTGGTACATAAACTTCTGCGCTGGCATCTCTCCAGAATGCTATTTGTGACTGAAAACTCCAAGACTCCTAGGGAGCAATATCCTCCCTCTAAGGCCTGTCTAGCCTTCCCATCAAAGGCCTCATCCCACGCCCCTTTGATTTCCTCCCTTCCCACATTATGAAGGCAAAGGCATGCACGTATGTTCTTCACCAAAAATAAAATAAAACAAAACAAAAAATAGCCTACACCCCTAGAGCCTTCTGAGAGCCATCCAAGGTGGGTTTCTCTCTTCATGAGCATTCTAAATTTCAGAGAAGCCCAGCACGCATCCTCATATTGGGATCTGTCCTACATGAACGCTCCCAGAACAAGGAGATAGATAACATCTGTGTTTTGAGCCCTAAGGTTGGCAAAGATGAATGCTTGTAACTGTGAGTATCAGGCAAACCCCAGCCTCTTGGTGGGTGGCCCCTCACCTAAAGACCCTTGTCCCTAAGGATTGTGATCCTGGGGCATGCTCTAAGGGATAGGCTCTGCCCTAGAGGCAAAGACAGAGCTTGCTTGTTAGTTGTTTGGAGTCACCCTTCCAGTTGCAAAGAGGAAGGGAGTACCTAATGTTTTTCTGTTTGTCTCTCTGCTGCCCCCTCAGGGTCACCTCATGGTTCATTTTTCTCTACTCAGAGATGGCATTCATTGGGCCATTGGCAAGAGTGCCGCTGCTTTGCAGTGTGAAGTGGGTGGGGGAGGGCAAGGACTGTCTGCAGACATCCTTTTCAAGGGCTGCCAAATAAAGTGTCCCTTCCCATTAGTGTGGTTCAATTAAAACACAGCGTTTGACATAAAGCACTTGTTCTCAGATCTCCAAAGCCAGGAATTGTAGTAAAATTGGAAATGTGTATGAGTGGGGAGAGTTGAATCTGTTCAGCTGTTATTAAACTGTCATTTCTCCCACTAAATGGAAACTGTGTTGTTATAAAGCTTAATGCAACCTGATTGATGGTTTTTGATGGTGTATTTGTATTGGTCACTTCTTATCCACCCATACCCCTACCCTGGATGGCAGGCAATAGATAGACTAGTTCTCTGACTCTTTAGAGGATTCTGTGTGCATGGAAGGATGTTTCCTTCAGGAACACAAACACTATGGCTGGGGAAAAGGTACTAGATTTTCATCACTCTGTGAGCCATGGGCTGATAAACCACATTCAGAAACAGCTGCACAAATAATTTTTATTTTCAGATAAGAAAAGTGAAGCTGAAGGCAACAAATATGCCAAAGTAAACAAAGATACAGATCAAAATACAAGTGCTCACATTTTTAAAGGAAGAGGGTACATACCTGGGTAGAAGGGTGAACTACATGAAACTGATGTGGGGAATTGCACTGTGAGCAGAACAAAGACTGAGCGGATATCAGCCCTAGTTGAATCTCCTGTGGATTTTGTTCAAGACATATGTGCAAGCCAAGCATAGTGGAAGACACCTGTAACCACAGTAGTCAGGGAGGCCTAGGCACCCTCCTGGCTTTGAGGCCAGTCTATATCCATTGAGACACTGGCTAAAAATAAGTCAATACATAAATAGGAGGTGGAAGAGAAGAGGGGAAGGGAGAGAAAAAAAGAAGGAAAAATGAGTAAGGAAAGGGGACCGATAACTGAGAAGGAAGGACGGTGGAGGGAGGGAAGGAAAGGAAGGAGGGAAGGAGGGAGAGAGGAAAGAGGGACAGAGGAAGGGAAAGTAGGAAGGGAGGAAGGAAGGAGGGAAGGAAGACTGACAGACAGACATGGCTTTCTGAGCTCTAGACTGGGTCTGTGGTGGTATTGACCACTTCAGCAGTGTTTTTAAGGAAACTGGGATTTAGAACTAGAGTGAAGTCATAATGTTTCTTTCTGCTCTCTTCCTTAAGCTCAACCCACTCATGGTTTTATGGGATTTACTTTCAAGGGAAGTGGTGCCAGGGTTTTTGAACCCTGCAAAGAAGAGTTATAGCATTCTCGCAGAAGTATGTTCTGTTTTGAAGTTCGGTGGCAGCTAGGTTATGAAGATATTACAATTCTGTCAAAGAACAATGTATCTGGTTCTAGAAAACCTCTGAAGATGTTCTCTGACAGGTAAGAATGGCCATTCCCAACCTGCACTCCTGTTCCATTCTGAATGGGCATGTGCTGATAAAGCTCTTCAGTCTTCTTCTCTGTTTGTTGTCCCCATAAGCTCATATAACTCACACTGTAAATGCTACTTCCAAATAATAGCTGCTAAGTGTGTGTCCTTACATAAATATTCCATGTAAAGATGACAAACTCATTTTAAAATGGTTAATAGGAGGTAAATATAGCATTTTCCTTGTGAAATAAAAGTCTGGAAACTCCTTCCTCTTAAATCATTTGTATGCCATTCTGTTGAAGAAAGAGCAGAGGACTAAGCCTCCAAAGCAAGAGGATTTAAAAACAAAACAAAACAAACAAAAAACCAAAACACACAAA
Source organism: Mastomys natalensis (assembly GCA_021653895.1). Taxonomy (NCBI): domain Eukaryota; kingdom Metazoa; phylum Chordata; class Mammalia; order Rodentia; family Muridae; genus Mastomys; species Mastomys natalensis. The sequence goes on from JAJTUV010001042.1 coordinate 666,768, forward strand.
AACAAAAAAAACAAAAACACCAAAAAACCAACCAACCAACCACCACCACACATCACCACCAAAAATCCCTGTCATTTGGCAATGTATTTGAAGAGTCCTAATTCGAAAATAAATGCAAATTTGACATGTTTATAGTTTGATTTCTTCAGTGGCTAATATTCCTTTGACACTCCCACTCAGAGTGAGTGACAGAGCCTGGTCTCTTAGTGTGGAGACTTGATGAATGGATCATTAGCTATCCAGAAAAGCCAAACCAACTTGACAACACAGAGTGGGATATAATATTCTGCCTGATTTAAATATGAGCATGGCAACTCCCAGGGAGATTGAACTTGGTATTTGATTTCAATTAGCAAAGCATAAATTATATTTAATGTTCTGCTCCCCTCCCTTTCCTGGAATGAGTAATAGTGGTTAATGCATGTGGTTCTAAATGAGAAAAGAACTCATCCTTCCAAATACTGTACTAGAATTGCTACCATGTTCATTGCAGTTTGAAAGTACCTTTGCACACCTGAAAGATACAAAAGCCCTGATACTGCAGCTTAAGTTTACCAGCTCATAGCTCAGAGCGCACACACACACACAGAAACCACACAACACACACCACACACACACACACAGAAAGAAGAAAGAAGAGGAGCCGAGACAGACACAACACACACACACACACCCACACCACTACGTAAGGAAATTACTGTAGAGATCCATACACATAGCTTTAACTTGTGAATGACATTCTTTACTTTGTGAGTATGACCTATTTTTATGGATTCCATACCAGCTTAAAGAGTTACCTCATCTTAACTCTGCAGTAGCTCTGTGACTTCTACAACAACTTAAGCCTACTTACTTATTTTCAAGAAAAAGTTTCTTCATGCTCAATCTGTAGACGTACTCAGGCTTTCATCGGGATGAGACTGTGTAATTAAAGGAAACTGAAATATAACATGACTTCCTTACAGGAGGATCTGATGAACATGATAGTATATGCTTAACTACTCAGAGTACTACTGCAATGGTTCCATGGGAGATGAAATTCACTAGATGGAAGCATCTGAAAATAATGAAAATTCTCATCATTGCAGGACAGAATGCTTATGACTAAATGTGATTAGTTAGGTATGAATGCTGTTACTGCATTGAAGTAATATGAAAATGGCAATGAGGACATAACACTATGATGAATTGGGAGAAGAGGAGAATAGTTTATCAAATAACCTAAATTTTAGAATCAATTAACCTTTATTACATTCTAAAAGGGTATGTTGGTATTAATTCTGTTTTACTCACATTGAATAATCTTTTAAATGCTGAGAGAAAGTGAAACATGGTTGATTTGCATAAAGCTCAGGACAGGAAATGTTATAAACAGAACTAAGTTGGCTGAAATTCACACATTCAAATGTAAACCTCCTTTCACTCTACACTTAGAAAAGTCATCTTCCTCTTTCTAGCTTTTCCCTTGCTCCATATTAAAGGCTTTTTAGGTTTCACAAGGATCCAAGACTCATCAGCATCAATGTGAGATAAGCTTCTAAGCTATGATTTCAGTGTCTGAGGTTCTAGTTCCTAAATTAGACATGATCTACAGAGTTATGGAGAACCTGGGTGTGAAATTAAGAGCAACTGATATGTTTCAGGGTGGGAAAAGATGAGGTAGCATGTCTGCTTCCTCATAAAAATGAGAAACTGCCATTTCCAGGTAAGAGGTACACAAAATCACTTCTTAAAAATCATGAAGTGTGATGAGGTAATAAGGTACATCCTCTGGCATCAGAAGAGGAAATACAGGAGAATCTGTAAATCTGTAATTGGAGATGAGCAGGAATCCCTGATTAAAGGAAAACAGAGAGCTTTAGATTGATTGTGTTTCATTCACTCCATTACATGGTCTGCAGAGAAACCACATGACAACAAAAGGAAATAGAGTTGAAGGAGGCAAAGGTTTGACAGACGAGTCTCTCCAACAGCTCTTCCAGAGGACCTGGGGTTGGTTCTCAGTACCCACATGGTGACTCACAACCACCTGTAACTCCAGTTCCAGGAGATCGCTTGCCCTCTTCTGGCCTCTGTAGGTACTACATACAAATGGTACACCGGTATACACACAGGTGAAAACATTTATAAAAATAGAACAAAATAATAATAAAGGCATTTTTAAAAGAAATATAGGGAACAGTAAAGCTGGGTTGCCTTGACAAGACACCAAACCTAGGAGAGAGGTAAATGAGGAATGCAGAGAGGAAAATATTTACACTGCCAGAATGGGGTGGTGGTGGCAGGGCATAAAATAGGGCAGTGGAGACATAAAATGGGAGAGAGCCATGGAGAGGAAAGGGAACAGTTCCAAGTACTCACAGCATTGAAAACTGCCCTTTAGCATTTACCTTGTCCCCTAATCATAAGATTGTTATACACCAAAATTATACCAAAGTACCAAGTAGTAGACACTAACAGCACAAAATGTAAATATCTACATAACCCAGTAATTAAGGAAAGCTATTAGGCAAAGATTTGGGGTAGAAAGAGAAATGTGCACAGTAACCTTTTCATTAAGGGTAAACATTCTCCAGAAGAAAAGAAAAATGGTGTATCTTCTTTCAATGTCTAACAGGACATTAATAAGTGACATAAATCCTTCTTGAGACCCTTTTAATCTTCCAGTTTCCTTGACATTGTCTAAGGCCAAGGTTACAAAATGACTCTCTTTCCTTACAGCAGTTTTACTTCAGTAACCTAAGTACAAGAAGAAAACATCACAGCAATAGGAATTCGCTGGCTGAAATGTGCTGAAATCAATAAGTGGTTAAACTTAAAACACGTACATTCACTGTTATGGTTAGGATGTGAAATGTTCCCCTAGAGGAATCTGTCAATGCCTTATCCTCAAATGCAGTGTTCAAAGATGGAGCATGAGAGGTAGATAGTGAGAACTTTGAATTCATTAATAAATTTATTTCATTGATGAATTCCCAACTTAACACCATCATTGGCAACTGTTGGAAACCAGAAAGTAGGAGCTGAATGAGCACACCTCTTTCTCTCTTTGTTTATTACCTACCATGACCCATGGAGTTTTCCCTAACCACTACCATGCTGCTTCTACTTTGTCAGAGGCCTACCAACAATGGAGCCAGCAGATCACAGACTGAAGCTCGGAGCCACAGTGAGTCTGCCCACTCTTAGTTGATTCTTTCAGGTGTTCTGTCACAGCATCAGGGTAGTGACTAATACATGCACAATATCAGCAATGGTTCTCTTGGGGAAGAAATCAAAAGAATGGACATACATTTCAAAGGATAGATAGTAGACTGGCTTTCACAGTTCAAGCTGCAAGTTCAAAAATGGTGTTTTGCATCTTAGAATGGCTGAAAACGTGGCTCAGACCATGAGGCTGGATGTCTCAGAAGTCAAAGGTGTCAAATGCTCAGAGGATTCCTGGGGAGATGCTGGCCTTCCATCCATGTTGGAAGGCTGGAGAAGCTGGACTCTCATGCCAGTGAAGAATGGCAGCAGCAGTAGCAGCAACCAAGTAAAAGTACTCACAAGCAGGGAGACAAGGCAGCAGACCAAAAGTGATGGTTTTCTCTTTAGGCTTTCTTGTCTGGGCAGCTGCCAAGAAGTGTTTTTTAGTTGATTTCATATCCAATCAAGTTGGCAAGAAACATTAACCATCATGCTTGCACATCTTCAGTTGTATGAGAATATGATTTATGTTAATCCTATAGCTTAGAAATTGCTCGGAAATCTTCACAAATCATTTGTTGTTTCTGCTTAACAATTGTTCTTTAACAGTGAGTGTTGTATAGACTTGGAAATTTAAGGAATCTCTTCAAATTCCTGTAGTGATGTGAAGCCTAAACTGACAACAAACAGAAGGACAGTTATCACCAAAAATCTAATTTGCTAAACCAATGGGTCAATTGGGGGTGCTTACAGAAGTGTGGGTGAGGAGTTACTTATAGGAGTGGAAATTATTTGAAGAATGCTGAATCAGCAAAATTCCACCCCAGCATCAGTCCCAGATCACAAAAGCTACAAGATTCCTGGGGCTGACTGAGTGACTTCCAGATAGCTGCTCAGTTCAGAGAGTCTCTATTCCAGGCAGCTTTGGTGTCTTGAAGCTATCCTATTCTTGGCAGAACAACTTCTCTGAGAGTGACCCTCAGTAGTCCTTATTTATACATTTGGGAAGCGAAGGGCCTGATATAGCTGTTCAGCTTCATGGACTTCCTAAACTTTTTGAGTTACTTCCTGAGTTATAATGAGCTTCCTTGTAGGATGGAATGTTTCTCCTCCCTTTGGAACAAAGGTTCTCAACCTTCCTAATGTTCTGACCCTTTAATATAGTTCTTCATGTTGCAGTGACCCCCAACTATAAAATTATTTTTGTTGCTACTTCATAACAGTCATTTTTATTGTTATGGATCATAATGTAAATATTTTTGGAGATAAAGATTTGTCAAAAGGGTCATGACTGACAGATTGGAATCTGCTGTTTTAGACCATCCTGCATCTTAAAGAGCTTTCTTGAAGTGTGAATGGTTTTACCTTGGAGGAAATTGCTACACAGTGCTGAAGCAGAACCAGAACACAGGCTGTGGCTCCAGGCATAGCAAGAAATGAAAGTTATAGGAAGAGTTGGTGCTGATGTGGTGGTAGACTACTAGAAAGGATCATGGACGCTTACTGGGAAAATTCCTCATTTTACAGACTCAAAACACGGAAGCATGCCATGTTACCTATCCTGCAGCCACTTCTTCAACAATGCTTTATTTTCCACTTCTCCCTATCAGAGGTACAGGAGATAAAACAGCCCAACAAACTAATCTCTGCAGTGGATGATTCTATAAACACTTTCTCGATGGCAATGGTGAGCTATCTGCCAGGCTTGCTTCACCAATGGGAAATTCACATATTTTAATGATCCAATCAAAGTCAGATGGTGCTGGTGCTGTGTGGCTGCTAACCATGCTGGGAGCCTCCCTGTGGGACTGGCTGGCTAGTGAATACACCTTTCCACCCCCTTGTCATCTCTACACCCACTTAGAGTCAGAACACCATGGTCAAGTTGGCCTTAATCCCTGAACTGCAGGGATAATTCAACATACGTACGCCAATAAATGTAACAAACTACATAAAGACAAAAAAGTCACATAATCATCTCCATAAATGCAGAAAAGGCTATGTGAATAGGATGGTGCTCTTCTCATGTTTAATTGATTGGTTCCTGGGTAGAGATAATGACACCTTGGGACACCATCCTATTCACAGTAACAAATGCTAGACCAAACCACAGGCTATGAAACCTCTCATTTTTCCAGTTCTCTATGTATTTGACAAACATGCATGTATTATCACTGTAATAGGCTTTAAGAAGACCCATTAGCTATTCACAAGAACTTTAGTAGGAGAAAATCCCCATAGTATGAGACTGTATAAGAATACCCCAGCAAGCACCAGGTCGATGATGTCTCAAAAGGCAGAGAGTCTCAAATTTGGCCTGAAAGTGTCATAGGGTACAGAAGACATTGGACTCCTTCCTTTAGTCTCAAACTAAGAGATGGGTATATTGTGTCTGGGATTTTCCTGATAGCACATTCTTTTTCCACACCTCCCAAGCTGAAAGAAACACAAACTGTTCAACAGAAAGTGAAATAAGGCACAGTAGAATTGCAGGATTAAGCCGGGCGGGGGTGGCACACGCCTTTAATCCCAGCACTTGGGAGGCAGAGGCAGGCAGATTTCTGAGTTCGAGGCCAGCCTGGTCTATAGAGTGAGTTCCAGGACAGCCAGGGCTACACAGAGAAACCCTGTCTCAAAAAAACAAAACAAAACAAAACAAAACAAAAAAAAACAAAAAAAAAAAACAAAAAAAGAATTGCAGGATTAGATTGGAGTCAAGCTGAGAAAATGACAGATTATGACTCTTGGGAGGCCTGGACCCTGTCACTTCATGTGATGCTTCCTGTGCTGGGGACATATGGAGCTGGGGAAGGACTAGGTCCTCTTCCCCAGCCCTGCTGCAGGCACACTGCAGCCACATTTTTACTCAACACTTCCTCACAACTGTGCCTTAGAAACAAATGATGCGTCCCCTGAAATATCTGCAGCGCCTGTTTCTGACTCTAGTTTGTTTTTAAGATAGTGGGAGCACCCTTAGAAGAATCTGAGATCTTCAATAAATGCTACAAAAACAAGTGCTGGGCTTTTTGTTTTGCTTTGTTTGGTTTGGTTTCGTCTTTTTCCTGATAACTTGAGGTAAAGGGGATATTTAGCAACCACTTTGATTCATTCTATCCTGGGAGAAAAGAGCAGGGAACCTTCCAGATGATGGTTGAACATTCTGCTGTGATTTTTGCCCATCAAAGACAACATTTTCTGATTGAGCCAGAGATAGCCTCTTTTCTGTCATTTAAGGGAGAAAATATTTTTGTAATTTTTATTCCCACAAAAGAGTTTATAGAGGATATCAGAAGGGAAAATCAACTTCTCAGAATGTGTGGAGAAAAGGTTTGGGAAATAAAGACTTTCATTCCCTTTGGTATCCTGTTGAGAGGGAAAGAAAAAGGAAGAAATAAAATGGGAACTGTTTATGCCACAGGAATCTGCCTGAGGACTGAGTCTAAATCATAGACTCACAGACTGGTTTCCAGTCCTGGATGGTTCCTAGCATGCATTTATGCTGCTCTGGTGCTCCTGGGAAGGAATACAGAGTGAAGTCTCTATAAATTACTACTTTCTAACCTCAGGCAGACCCTCTGTTCTGCTATTCATTGCTTTCATTGGTCCCCAAGCAGCTCTTTTTCCCAGGTCCCTTGTATTTGTTTCAGAAACTTCCTTTTCTTGCCACCATTCTTGTCTAATCTGCATCCTCCTCCCTTTGTCCCTTTAGACAAGGGAACTGACTTCAGAACACCCCTCTACAGCTCTCATTGAACTTGTGCTCTGTCATTCACTGAACAGAGATGACACTCTGACATCTTGGTGTTCTGCCTCCTCTGTGATAAGGCCACAGGGGTGCAAAGATGGCTTACCACATAGAAACCTTTGTGCACGTGAAGTACTTACTAATGTCACTCTAAAAAATATGGAGGCCATTTATATATGTGTATATGACATGTTCACACATATGTGGATGTGTATGCAAATGTGTACATGTTCATGTCTGAGTGTACAGATGTGGGAGCATGTGGAAGTCAGAGGTCTAAGTCCAATATCTTCCCTAATTGCTCTCCATCTTATTTGAAAGGGTCTCCCATTGAATTTGGAGTTCACTGATTTGGCTAAACTGACCAGCCAATAAGTTCTGGAGATCTTCCTGTCTCTGACTTCCCAATACCAGGGCAATTGGTCCATGCCACCATGTCCAGCTTCCAGTGTAGATGCTTGGGATTGAGATCCCGTCTTCATGCTTTCACAATGAGTACTTTCCTGACAACCATCTCTACATTCCTTGGAAGTCATCTTTTTTTGGCCCTCATGTACATGAATTCTTTCAACACTGGATGACTTTTGACCTTTGCTCCACAAAGGACTCCTCCAACACACATCTCACACCTTTGTTCCCTTCCTGTCTCTCCCACACAGACTCCTCCCCCTCTTCACCTCAATCCCTGCCCTTTTCTTACTTAATGTTGGACATGACCATTCAGTTTACTTATTGTGAGGATATACTGGGTTATTTTATTCACCTCCATGATTCAAAGAAAAATCATAGGTCTCCTTCCAAACTGCCATTGACAGCCATAATTCCTATGATAGATACCTACCCAACAATCTCTGTTCCTTTAGACTATAGAATCATTTACTACAGAGTAGTAATGTGTATGGGTAAAGTGGACCTCTTCCTTAACTCCAAAGAAAAAGCCAAGACTTAGCTAAGCAATTGTTCTTTCTTAAATCTCCCACTGTCAGGAGACATGTGATCCACCACTGGCCAATAAACTATAAACACTGGCCAGTTTTGGGCTTCTGAGACTATAATATTTTAAAATCAAATTTAAAACAGTACCTGTGACCAAAGGAAAATTTTGATTTGTTATCAAAATCATCTACTTCTCAGTGATGTTGTGAGATGTCAAATGTAGAGTTATAGCTGTAACTATGAAGACAAATAGGGTACACATGAGAATGCTAGCCTCAGATTGATGATAAGAACCCTAAAATCCCAGATCTTTGTGACATCCTTAATCTACTGTTCCTGCAAGCCTTCAACTATCAATACCCAAGTTATTTATTTCCCAACCACTCTTTGGAGACAGGGTCTCAGTCAGTAGCTCAGCCGATCAAGTGGGTGTTGAACTTGTTGGGGCCTCAGTTGGTAGCCCATGCTTGCCTGTAGATCAGTCTGGTGTTGAATTCATGGTAACATGCACTACCATGATTCATTCCCAACTCTTCATTAAATGAGGAAGAAAAAAATCATTGTTTGAGACACCTGGAAGGTTTTTTTTTGCTTGTTTTCTTGTTTTGTTATGTTTTGTTTTTTCTGCATAAGCAATCGTTGCAAATGACAGGCACCTCAAAGACTAGAAGCTAATAAAACACAGAGATACTATACCCAAGTATATTGAGAAGTCACCATGATCTCATGATATTAATCATCATTATGGGTTCATGAGATGGTGAATCAAGCATACATGGAAAGTGCAGAATTGTCCTCAGATACATGTAGAAACCATTCTGTCCTCTACATTTCAGTTCATGTCTTTGTACTCTCCCAATTCTGCCATCTAACCCAGGAAAAGACATATCTGGAGATTCACCTTAGGATCCAATGTCCTTAAGTACCCCTCAGACATGGAAGTTCCAACAACCCTAGTGACTTCTCCATTTTGAGGATCTTATATCTTTCATATTTGGAGGTGATTTTCTCATAAAGTTTTGGACGAATATGTTGAATGTTCTTAGTTACCTGAATCCTATTAAACACAGCTCTTGCTAAGGTAAATAACCCACAGGGGCTTATTCTGAATTAAAGATACATATTAAGAATGGAAACTGTATATTTCCTGACTGTGTTTGGGACATAGCCATTAACAACTTTCATGCCCTTCACTCATACCTGTGGTACCTCTCTGCATTTCTCTGTACTGCTGGTGACTCTTCTCCATTCTCTTCTGAGGTTACATTCATGTTCAGAGCTGAGTCTTCTGTATACCCAGTCCAGGTGGCCTCATACATTGTCTTGGTTTTAAATATCATCCCTATATTGGTGACTGCCAGTGTAACATTTTTAGTACAGACTCTCCCTTGCAGTCTGGATTTTCTATCACAATCTTTGACTTTTCCACTTGGAGGAGGATCAGTCATGTCAGTCTTAGTATTTCTATATCAAGGTCCAGATATTCTAACCAGTTCCAGCCTGTTCCAAATGTTACCCATTTCAGTGAGCAGATACTCTCTATTTCCAAGTCCAAAGCATACATTCTTTTAAAGTATTTTTATTAAAGTATTTTTTCAGACAATATACTTTGGTCATTTTCCCCTCCTGTCTTCTCCCAGACCTTCCCCACATCCCTAATAATATAACTTAGTCTCTCTCTTTAGCTACAATCACATGAACTACAACAAGAACCAAAAATCAAAATAGACAAACTTAAAAAACAGAAAAGAAAAAGAAAATCAATAAAAAAAAATACCAAACAAAATGAAAAGTGCACAAAGAAAACTATGGAGTCTGTTTTTTGTTGGCCAACTGCTCTTGGGCATGGGCCTGACCCTGGAGGGTGGTTGATCTATGAAGTGAAACTCCATTGAAAAAAAACCTGACTTTCCTTTTCCCAGCAAGTATCTGTTGCAAATAGCTTCTTGTTTAGGTGTGGGAAATTGTGTCTATTTCTCCTTCTCAGTGCTGGGGTTTTGTCTAGTTTGAACCTATCTAAGTCTAATGCATGCTTAGGATTTTAGTGTCAAGGTTTAGGCTCAGTGGCCCTCAGTGCCACTGATTCTAGGCCCAGTGTGAAGCAGAGAGCATTATGGCAGAAAGCATGTGGAAAAGGAAGGTGTTTACCTCATGGCAGACAAGCAACAGAGAAGGAATTGCCTCTACTCCAGGTCTCCTTCCTCTTTTTCCACCTTGACCCAGCCTATTGGATGATATTTTCCACATGCTGAGTCACTCATCTCCTTAGCTGATCCTCTCCGAAGCATCCTTAAGGACACGCTCACCAGTGTGTTTTATTAACCTGCTAGGTGTCTCCCAGTCTAATCAATTAGACATCCATCATTAACCCTCAGAGGGTTTTTTTTTTCACTATTATAGCTGTTTGTAGGCAAGCTTACACCCCTCCAAATGTCACAGGGGGAGAAATGTCTTGTCTAAGAGCTCCATTGAAATTACATAAGATGGGAGTTGGTCAACAATGGCTGAAAATCTAGAGGGTTCATGGTCTGCCTAAGTCACTCACACTTGGAGACCAGGTTGAGACAACCCGCCTTTATATTTGGGAAATAATCACTGAATTGGAAAGAATTATTCTAAGAGAAGACACCCTGCCCTTATAGTTTGGGAAATAATCACTGAATTGGAAAGAATTATTCTAAGAGAAGACAGAGAAAATGGACACAGCATGTTTTTATGCTTTCCTATTACCTGTAGGATTTTAACTTCTCTGCTTAGGTAAGGAGGATTTTTACAACCTGACCTCTTCTCCTCCCCCTTTCAGCTACTTCTCAAGCAGGCTCTGCCAGGCTGATTTGTTGCCATGGCCCACGTGGTTTTTGCTTCACTTTGTACTTGTAGGGCCTTCCCTGCAGCAACACTTCTTTTCCTATAAATAATAAATAAATAAATAAATAAATAAATAAATAAATAAATAGATGGATAGATAGATAAATAAATAATAGATAGATGGATAGATAGATAGATAGATAGATAGATAATCATTCTGCCTGCTGCTATGAGACCTGACAGAACCACCTCTCCCATGATTCCTGGCTGACTTAATCCCATCATCAGTGTAACTGCTTTACAAGGCTACTTGAGCTCATTCAATTCTGCTTCTCTGAGTCACTCTTTCCCACTTGGGCCGAGGTGTGTGTGTGGGGGGGGTGAGTGGGTGGGCGGTCCTCAGAGGTCTTCAGGATGCCAGGTCCTGAAGCTGCAATAGCAAACATCAAACAAAGAGAGGAATTAGGGGTGTGGGGGTGGGGTAAGTCTGTTGGTTAAAGAAGAGAACACCTGGCAAAGACATTTCAAATCTGCCTTTAACCCCATTTTCTGCTCCTTGGTTCCATTTGCGGAGGAGCTGAGGACCTGAGGAGCTGCATTTTTTCTCTGTGAGGGCTTACTGCTGAGACTAAAGGACTTAGTGGAGTTGCTGACATTCCCAAAGGAGGAGGAATTTTTTAATTCTCTTGTTTCCTTGGTGATTGGAGTCTGGCCTTCCACGTAGCCTTCCATCCCCAAGTCAAGAAGTGAGGTAAAAGGTCCAAAAAAAGACATCTTTCTTGTACTCATGAAGCCATTTGAGGATTCCACAGCCCAATCAAGAACCTCTTGTCATGTTATTATCATGGATAAAACAGGCATCTGCAAGCTGGGGTGGTGCTCAATTGTAAGAGTGTTTTCTAACATGCACTGACCCATGGTTTTGATGCCCAGCACTGCAAGGAAAAAAAGAGAACTTCCCTTTTATGTCCAATTAAAGATCACCAGCTTGTAAAGTGTTTATTGGGCACTTAGCAAGAGTCAGGCGCTGCTTCCTATACCAGGCATGAACCATGCTGGACGCCTCCCATGGCACTGCACCTCATGAGGCAGGCCTCTGCTTTAGTGCTTCCATTTACAGAGGCTCCACTAGCCACCGGAAAGTGTCACCACTCACCTACTCTTGAGCTCCATCCTTGTGACCTTCAGCCTCATTGTTCAAGGGTTTTCTTAGCATCATCCACTGTCATGATAAAGCCCATGTCATCTTCCTGTTCTGCTGCCTGTTTTCACTCCTTTTACTCTCTAATTCCAGGGATTAAGTAGATCAGTGTTTGCTATATATAGTGAGCATGGTCCTTGCACACTACTCTTTACCAACTGTATGGAGAAATATAAAGTCCCTGACATAGACTACTTTTCTCAGTGTTGCTCACATATCCATTCTACACCACTTTACTAATAAGAAAACTGAGACCAGTACTGATGTGCGTCACTCTAGTGTCTCATAGCTAGTAATGACAGACTTTAGATCCCAACTTAGACTCTATCTGAATCCTTTCCCCACTTTGAGACATCTTAAAGCATTACTTGGAAAAGAGAGAAGATTTTATATTCTTCTAAAGTATGTAGTGGGGCATTTTCCCAGTCTTGTTAGCCAGCTACTGTCTGTCACCATGGAGACTCAAAAGGGGAAGAGAATTGCTAAGCTATTGCTGAACTGTCTTAGATGAACTACGGTGGGGGGACTGATTCCTTAACTTCACAGCCTGCAGGTTATAGATTCTTTTCTTCTCTCTGATGTCACTTGGCACTGATTTAGGTTGTGAATCCCACCCTGCAGATAAGAAACAAAAGACAAATAGTTAAGTCGCCATCCCAGTGAAGTTTCCTGGCTCAGCCCAGTTTCCTTCGACCTATTTATATCTCAGACAATGAAGAACAAAGTCAGGCAACTTTTTGGGAAGGATGGCATGATGCTGCACAGCCAGGGCTTCTGGTACCCACACTGCAGAAGGGGTATTGGCTACTTTTGCTGAAAGATTTCTTGAAAATTTAAATGTGTTTAGGATACCTAGCTCATTCTTGTATCTCCTATTTCGACACTACTAAGGCATCATTACACTACATTCAAACTGAGAAGGTTACTATTGCTGGGATGAAACACCAAGACCAAAAACAAATTGTGAAGGAAAGGGTTTATTTACTCACAGTTTCATAAAACAACAGTTCATCATTGAAAGCAGTGAGGGCAGGAACTCAAGCAGGACAGGAACCTGAATGTAGAACTCCTGCAGAGACCTTGGAGGGGTACTGCTTACTGGCTTGCTCCTCATGGCTTGCTCAGCCTGCTTTCTTATAGAACCCAGGACCAACAGTCCAGAGGTGGCCCACCCACAAGTGGGACTAGGCCCTCCCCCATCAATCACTAATTAAGAAAAAGTCCTACAGTCTTACCTACAGTACCATCTTATGGAGGCATTTTCTCAATTGAGGTCCTGTGTCTCAGATGTCTTTAGCTTATGTCAAATTGACTCTGGTCACCATGGGCAGATATTATGTCTAAGGGCGATCTTAGGAGGTACTCAGAGAACATTATCCCAGCCATCTGATGAAGTATTTACTGTATTTTTGATCTTGCAGTGTTTTGTAGCCAGAGAAAGTTGCATCCAAATATTATTTCATTAGACCCCATAACCTGTACCTTAGGAAAATTATTGAACTATGCTAGACTATGAAATGAATTAATTCCTGATAATATTTCAAATTATAGTAAAATAATAAAATAATATGAAGGAAGATTGGATTTTGGATTCTAAACATTTCTGTTGTGTTTAGCCTTCACTAAAGTTGGCTTATAAAACTATTTAATATGGTCCTGTACCATCCTATTGTTTCTGAATAGAATTAGAAGATTTCTACATGGGATATGGGTTATCATTTAACTCATCTCCTGGAATGCCAGTTCTCACACCTGCTCACCCTATGATATGTGTAGGCCATGCAGGGTCTGATGTGAAGCAACACAGACCAGGAATCCTGATGAAACACCAGAATGAATACTCTGGGCCTCTAACTCAGTACTTTGATAGCACTGTGAGTAATACGAACAGAAGTAGCAATACCGGGAATCTCAACAGCCCCTTCCAATTGTTTTTAAAAGTATATCTTCCCTTGTAGAATCTCTTAACCATTGTTTCTAGAATCCCCACAAGACTTTACAACTCAAACTCTAGCCTGTATATGAGTATGAAAACACAAACATATGGTCTCTAAAGAATCTCTTTCAGTAGTTGAGGCGAAGCAGAAATCTACATCCTTAACTTTCTTGTCTTCCCTGTTTCTTTCTCCTCCCTCCTGCCTCCACTTCTTCCTTCCTTTCTTCTTTTCCCGAACTAGGAGACAAGCTTTTACTGTGTAACTCAGCCTCTACTCTAATGCTTCAGCTTCTAAGAACTGAGGTCATAGCCATTCACCATGTCCAGTCTCAAAAGTCTACACTTCTAGCAAGCTTCCAAGGGCATTGATACTACTGATCCTCAGATGACACTCATTGCACAGAGGTAGCCACTGTTTCTCAGGGTTTTCAAAAGACAACTGGATCCTTTGTCTGAAAACAATAGCAAATCCTTTCTCTGAGCATGAGGATGTAGCCAGATGGATACACCAGTGGATTCTTTGGTAAAACTTTCACAGAATCTTAGTGTGTTCCTATGATTCATTCTTCCTCATAGCTTTGGGCTAGCTGAGTGGAAAGAGAGGTGAGTTAATGTGTTGTAATGACTATTTTTACAAGCTCATTAAGGTAATATGTATCAGGACTAATGAGAAAACAATTTTCCTCTCAACTCCCACTGCTGAAGTTAAAAGCTCCCAAGGTCAAAGATAAGCCATCCCCAAGCTGCCTTCCCACAAATTTCCCTTGATGTTGATTAAGGATGATTTATTGCAGATTCAAATGGGACAGTGGGAGCAAGGCAAGAGACAGCGGTGGACGGAAGAAGGGCTTATGTATCTTTTGATGATCTGGAGAACAAACACTTTAAAAATATATTTATATCCTTACGTGATCCATGTGCCACCTCCACTTTGGTCACGTGATTTCACAACATGTCCTATTGTGGTGCCTGATACAACCACTGGAAAAAATGTTATCCACAAAATTGGAAAGTAGTGAACTATAAAATTGCTAATTATTTTCTAGTAAATTTATTTTTAAATAACTTTAGACATCAATTACAGGCACCATTAGGCACCATTAAGCACTGGGTGTGTTTACCAAACAACTGGAGCCCATTGCTGGTTCCTGTCTCGTCTATATGACCTCATCATTCAAGTCTGCCCCTCCTACCCTCCTCCCAAGTGCTCCTTAAAGACAAGACACTAAGAGCTGGAATTAAGCAGTATAAATAATAGCAGATTGTTTCCATTTCAAGTGTCACTGCCAGTCAAGCCCCAGGTGTCTTAGATGAATGTGTTTTAGGGAAAGGTTTTAATTATAATTGTCAGCTCAGGCTGCATTTTCCAAGTCAAAGTGTCCCTACCAATACTACACATTAGAATCACAAAGAACATTATAAAAATGTGTCAAGGTCATATCATTATTGTAACTTTAAAAATTAATTTGTATTATATTGCATCGGGGAGTGCTTTGCCCCTATGTATGTCTGTGTACCACATGTGCACAGTCTCCTTGGTGGCCAGAAGAAGGTGTTGGGTCCCCTGGGACTAGAGTTTCAGAAGGTTGTTACTTGCCATATTGGTGCTAGGAATCAAACCCAGGTCCTCTTTAAGAGCAGCCAGTGCTCTTAACTGCTGAGCTGTCTCTCCAGTCCTAGTAAGTTTCAGATTCTTCAAGAAATGTATGGCTATTATCATGTGCAGTCTAAGACTCTAACCATATCCCTGGCCATTCTTCACTACCAACTCACCACACTTTGCCTTCTTCCTACTTTCTTTGCCAGCAGTGGGATAGAGCTTGGGGTTAAATAAAAATCCACAATTATGATGCTTTGGGCAGATAAAATTGTGAGATAATCTTAGGTGGAGATAGTACCTGCCCATCACATACAAGAAATGACCACTTTTATGACCATTTAGTAAGACACTTTCCATGTGTACTTTGATAGGCTTGTAGTAGCCTGTGGCCTATACTCAGCTTTCACTGGCATGTGAAGAAACCTTAGTTCTCCATGCATCAAGCAGAGGCAGGAAGGGCTGAGGGTTGAATGTCTCTGTTCTGATGCAGGAGTTCAGGGTGGACTAGAGTGAAACCTCTATGCTTATAGACTGAATCCGACTCTAGTTAACAGTTGTTATTTGACTCAGTAAGCTTTAGTTACTCATGTTCATGATCTCATACAGATTATTGTTAAAGGAGAGAGCAGAAGACAGAATTCCTAAGCACTGGGCATTTCTCAGCCAGTGATAGCTCTCATATCATGCATCAAACCTAGCATCTGATTCACAGTAGATGTACCTCTCTGTTTTTTTTTTTCATTTCATTTAAATGGAAGCTTTAGTCCATACTTCCAGGCTTTCAAGAAAAGGTATGTATGGAGCTGGGGGTTGTCTATCAATTTGTTTGTTCTATCTCTTTTGCTCTTTTGAAATGGAGTGAGGTAGTCAATGTGATCAATGAGAACATGTTATCTATCTACTGAGGAACATTTGTAATTATAGTCATTGTCCCTGAATGATACCATTCTTCCTTTTCATGGATTGTCCTGTGCTTAGAGAGAACTAAAGGAGGAGATGGTAACCCAGTCTCTAGCTTCCTTCTTCCAGCTTTTAATCTGAGTCAGTCAATAGACTACCACTGGCAGCAAGAGCTTGGGTCTCTAGGGCCCTGCTTTCAGTCCACTGCACACCCCGGAGATGGTGCTCCTGGGGATGGAAGGGTAGAGAAGCAGTTAGGCATCATCAAAGTTGATGGGGGACTTTCCATTTGGCAAACCATTTTTCTCCCTCATCCCCTTTACTAAACAATAGGCTTAGTGTTAACATGGGCCCTAAGGACAACACTCATCATCACAAGCTGGACCAATTCCCTCTTCAAGCCTCAGGATCGTCAACTGGACAGTTTCTATACCTTCTAAACCAGTCCTCTGTTCTTGTATCTGAGGCCACACAGATTTACTTCGTGCCACATGGACAAATACCCAACTCTTATTATTTTGACAACAGGTAAGATTGTAAGGAGAAAGCAAGGAGGTTTACCTACATCTGACCTCTTGCATGCCTGAATGCACATGGGTTTGTTGTGTTATGTGGCTGTGCATTCTCTAGATTTAGCAATTGGATGTTGCTCTTATGTCTGGCACATGGATCCTCTTCCAGGATATATTCCATGTATATTTGTTGCTTTTCTGTTGTGTGATCATAAGAATTAAGTCTGGATAAGAAATAAACTGGTGGGAATTTAGACAACCTCAATGGCTAGAGTAGCTTTGCTTAACCTGAGAGGTGGTGTCTCGAGGTCTGCCTACACTGTGATTAATTTGCAGGACCCAGCAACACAGTGACCAGAGTTCAGGAGAATGAAGATTATATGCTTCAGGCTGGAGTAGTGAGGTTAGGGCAGGGTAGGGAAGCAGACTTCATTAGTGGCAGAGTAGGGGAAGTTAGCTGTTTGCTTTGATAAACTGTGTTTGAAACTGTTTGACTCTGTTGGCTCTTTTTCAACACCAGGTGTCTAGAATTTGGATCAAATGACTTTTTTTGGGTTTTGTTTTGTTTTATCTTTGTTTTTTGTTTTAGCTTTTGTTTTGGTGGCATTCGAGGGGAGGTACGGGGGTGTTCTTTAGTGATAAAACATTATGATGACCAAGGCAATTGTAGAAGAAAGTTTATTTGGGCTTAGGGTTATGAAGAGATAAAAATCAATCAAGGTGGGAAAGTGGCAAGTATGGTGGCTGCAGTTGCAATGTTCACATGGTGAACCACAAGTACCACATGCACTGGGGCACAGGAAGTGGGGGGGACAGAGAAGAGAGAGAGAGAGAGAGAGAGAGAGAGAGAGAGAGAGAGAGAGAGAGGAGGGGGAAATGTCCAGTCCTTAAGGTCCTACTTCCTCCAACAAGGATACACATTCTAAGCTTCTCCAAGTAGCAGTATCAGCCTAGGCTAAGTGTTCAAATACATGAACCTATGAGTAACATTCTCATTCAAATCACTGGGTAACCAGTCATTTGTTTATTTCTTCACTAAAACTGCTTCCCAGGTGTTAATCCTCAGTGCAAAGGCCCATCTTTTCTTTAAATATTAGTTTTTTTTGTTTGTTTGTTTTCTTTTGTTGTTGTTTTTAGAGGAGCCTGGCAATTCTAATAGTAATTCTCTGGCCTGGGGTAGCTGGCTTTGGGTAGGAAGAGGTTGGATTTTGCGGGTCATGTGAGATTGTGAATTCCCACTTGCTGCAGCAATCCCCCCATATAAACACTGAGGTTGTGGTTTCAGTGGTGAAGTGCTGGGGGCAGTGAATATGACTCTGCAGTGAGTTTTCCTCAGCAGGGGCTAGATCCCAGGGCAAATTTCTATGAAAATAGAGGCCAGGAAGATTAATAGATTTTTTTTTATCACATTTTCTTCCATTAAAAATTATAAAATCAATGTAACAACACTATGGGGAATTTGGAACACAGAAGAAAATAGCTCCTTTAAATGCTTCTAACACAACAAGTTTTATTTTTGCTCCATTTTCCCTTCTATCCATAAGACATATACAATCTCTACACAGTTACGGCTGTCAATGTATTCAATAAAAAAATTCCTAAACTATTATGTGTGTAGCCTTGTGCTAATCAGTTTAAAGCAGAGGGAAATTCCAGCCTTGGCCTTGACTGACTAGCAGTTTCAGGAGGGAAACCAACCACACAGGTCATTCTAATGCTAAAAGGTAACTTGTGTCTGAACACAAGTGATGTAGACAATGGCCCATAGCTATGTGACATTGCCTCTGGCGTTGGGGTCACATAACACATGGAGTAAAGCAAAGACCCCACCTGAGTCTGTCAGAATTCTAGAGTAGCAAACAGTGAGGAAGGCAAAAAAAAAAAAAAAAAAAAATGGGAAATTCACTGTTAGTTTGGTAATCAGAAACTTACATAGAAATGGAGAATCTTGGCTTTTCTTGAAAATTAAACTAAGCAACCCTGGAACCTATCATCTATTTAAGGATAACACTGGTGAACAGGGTGCCACCTCCCAAATGGGACAGGAATCAAACTGCTGCCATGACCGCTATTGTTCTGTAATAGGTCAGATCTTGAGCTCCTTGCTAGTCCCAGACACGCCAGTAGGCCCCATGTTTCCCTTCCGTCTAGAGTGTTCCTTGCAGACACCTAGGCCTCAGGCTTTCTCTGTTTCCAGGCCTTACTCTGCTTCTGAAACTACAGCAACTTCCAAGTGTCTCGGAAGGCTGGCATTGGCATTGCGTTACCCACTTTAACATTTACCAAAGTTAACATATTATTAGACTTATTGTTATGTTTATTGCTAATATCCTTCTCCTCATAGAAGCAAGAAAATCGAATTCTCAGTGATGTAAAGCTCCATGCTCAGTCTTATTTTTGTGATCATAATGATCATGATTAGCTATTAGAATAGAAAAGAGTTTCTAATTCAAGAAAGCACTGGAAATGAATTGACCTGGTGTGCTACAGCTGACTTGACTCATCTTCATAGGAAATAACTAGAAGCTTACAGTGAAGTCTGCAAGACGTGTTGTCACACATACTGCCTACAAGATCAGATGCTCAGTAGGCTTCAGATTCAGTCTCCTTGTTCTGTCCTAGTTGACATTTAGAAGACGATATATTTTCAGGTCACCATCTGGGTATCTCTTCCCCGCCCACACTCACACTCTCCTTTTTTATTCCATTCACATTTATGGTTTTCTTCTTAAGTCTGGGTTTCACTTATGAGAGAAACCATGGGACCCTTCCCTTGCTGGCTTATTCCCAGCCAGGATGACCTCCAGTTCTATCGATTTTCCTGCAACTGGTATGGTATTTTCTTCCTAATGGCTGCATAAAGCTCCATTGTGTGTGTGCATATATATATATATATATAGTGTGTGGTGTGTGTGTGTGTGTGTGTGTATGTATATATATATATATCTACATTTTCCTTATTCACCTGTTGATGGCCATTCCAGCCCCTGTGAATACTGCTGCAGTACATGTGAACAGGCATCTCTGCAGTACCCATTTAGAGCCCAGTGGGTACATTCCCAGCAATGCTATGGCTGGACCATATGCTTCTTTAGTTTTCTGAGAAGCCTCTGTACCCATCTCTGTAGCAGAATTCCTGTAAGCCTTAGTTTCCTCATTGCAAAGTTGGGAGGCTATCAGGCTACTTCCATTTAAAAATGTAAAGAACAGTAGAAAGGAGTTGTACAACAGACCATCATCAGCTTGTACTAGATGCTTTCCCCTTTCTTTAATACTTCAAATTCCTCACAGAATCTGGTGGAGGTCTATTGGGTAGAGCTACAGGACTGATCTTATGAGACTAAGAATATGACCAAAATATCCAAAGGAGGGTATAATTGCAAAGATGTGTGCGTATGCATGAGTGTGTGCGTGTGTGTGTGTGTGTGTGTGTGTGTGTGTGTGTGTGTGTGTGTAGTGGTGGGGGTGGGGAAATAGTTTATTCCGGTTTGTCATTTCCAGGGATGTGAATATACAGAGCAGTGTGATGGGCAACCTGGAGTTCTGTGGACTGAGGTGAGAGGGTGGAGGGAAGAGCATTAGAGAGGGCCATCTGCTGAGCCCCTACACCCCAGGCATTTGCATTTCATCCAGGCCTCCCACAGCTTTAGCAGCTGCAAGGCCATCTTGCACCTCAGAGGATAATAGCAATGCTTCCTTCCCAGGGCTGCTAATGTGTGTGAAAACATCCCTAGTCCAGTGTCCTGGCATCAGCTTAAGCTCCCTAGAACCAGATGATAAAATCACCTATTTGATGGCCTCTTTTTTTATGCACTTAAGGTTTTCAAGGCTTAAATATAATCACCCTGATGAAAACTGTCCCTCTGTTGAGTGCATTTGCTGGGTCTGAGCACTTTGCTGGGTGTTCTGTTTGGGTTATCTCATGCCACAACAGGTCTGAGAGCTAAGGCCCATTAAGGGTCACAATTTAGGCCAATTCTATCAAAAAATAGCTTAGACTAAAAGCTGCAAATGGTCAGAAAAGAGACATAGCCCTTTTCCACATGGAAGGATGCTTGGATGCCAAGCTGCCAGGACTCAGTTTCCTCACCTTTAAATGGGAGACCACAGTGTTCACCTCCCAGGCTATTTTGTGGTGCCACCAGGACAGTCTCCAGAGAAGCCAATGTCTGTATTTCACACCATGGCTTTCTAAAGGTTAATAAAGGAGCTGGATTGTGTTACCCCAATTGCAAAATGGTCTTGTTGCTGTATTGACCCTTCATACCAGAGAATAAGACTATATTAAATGCCTGTCCCCTCCACCAGAAACCAACAAGGTGCATAGCCACATGTCAACATCTTTATCACAATCTTACAGACCCTCCTCAATGGCTTCCTATGTAGACTGTTTCTTTTTTTTTTGCAGAAGTCTTCAGTGTCTTCTCACTCTGTGTCTGGAGTTGTCCTACTCAGTTATCTTTGCAGTACTGGCCACAGGGAGTTTAACTCTGCTCCAATGAGTATATGAGCAATACAAATTATACTTAGTGTATTTGCGGGAATGGGAAGAGGTTACAAGGGTAGGAGGGCAGACTGGGAAGCTGGTGTGATCAGGATACATTGTATGAAATTCTCAAACAATCAATAAAAATATTAATTTGGGAAAAAAGATAATACCTTCAAGAGAACTGATTCAGTTAAGACAGGGCCTTACGGATGCTCCTCATCTGTATAATTAATGTCCTAGGAATTAAAGGCGAGTAGGAGAAGCCACAGGGAGAGATGACCCTGGAAACATTCGGGGAGAAAGTAGCCATGCACCAGCTGTAAGCTCCTCCAGGCTAGGCACTGTCCCTGAGAAACTCAACTGCCAGGCCCTACCCTCCAGAATACTTCAACAGGCCCAGCCCCTTGAGGCACAGGAGTGTCCAGACCCTGCCACTAAGGACCTCCCACCATCAGGCTCCACCCACAAACTAACAGGATACTTTTCCCTTCAGAGCTGTAATGTTTGCATTGAGGAAAGCTTCTTCTCAGAGTTGTAACACTTCTACTGGGGAGGCATTTCCCCTCAGAGCTATAGCACACTAGCCAAGGAGGGACCTTAGGAAAAGTTAACCTTGTTGACTGTAGATTCGTAGTTTCTGAACTAAGAGACAGGAGCATTTATTTTGTGTATTTCTTTGTTATGAAAACCTGTATTTGGCAGCTAGAGAGTACTGTAACAAATGCCATAGGCTGAGTATCTAAGCAAGATAAATCTTACAAGTCTGGAAGCTGGAAGTGCAAGTTAAAGGCCTCTGAGACCTCCTTTCTTGCTTTGCAGGTGGCCATCTTCTCTGGTAGCTTCTTCAAATGTCCCTGCTTTCCCTTCCTCTTCTTTATACCAGTGATATTGTGTTCAAACATTGTCTTTAAGGGTCCCATTCTAAGTTAGCCATCTCTTTAGAATCCTGTCTTCAAATATATGGGCTATATATGGATAATAATCTACAATGTATGACTTACAGGAAAACATAATTCAATGTATAGCCCATTCCTAGCAAAACTTTCAGTCTCTAAGAAATGCAGATTATTTACATTAAGAACTAATAGGCTTAGAAATAAAGTCAGCTGAAGGAAAGGGGAGCAAACTATGAGTAATCATCCTTAATGACAAAAGTTCCAAGGACCTTATTACAACCACTTACTGATTCACTAAGCATCCTAGAACTTGCTTCCTTGTGGTCCAGTGAGCCTGGGGTGAAGTGGAGGATGCTTGAGAAACTGGACAAAGCACTTGCTAGATAGTGAGCCTAGAATCCAGGTTCTGAAGGCCTAGCTACCTGAATGATGCTGCAGGCGTAGTTCACCTAGGCAGAGGACTTGTCTGACCACAGAGACACTTCTGGAAAACTCATAATGCTTATTAAAACTATAAATGCACAGTCTTGTTCTCTAATTTTCAACTTCCAGTTCTGAGGTGAGGTATACGTAGTTTATTTTTTAAAAATAACATTTCATGTGATTTTGCTGTATTGCCTAGATTTGGATAGGAAAGAAATGGATCTTAGGAACCCAAACCTCCAACAGGCAAGAGGCAAGGCAAGTCTGTTTGTGTGTGTGTGTGTGTGTGTGTGTGTGTGTACACAGAAAAACAAACAACACAAAGGGATTCAGATAAAAAATTAGAGGTCCTCTACATTATCTGTAGGATGTACATATATGTGTGTGTGTGGTGTGTGTGTGTGTGTGTGTGTGTGTGTGTATGTGTACACAGAAAAACAAACAACACATAGGGATTCAGATAAAAAATTGAAGGTCCTCTACATTATCTGTAGGGTTGGTTACCCTCATGCATTCATCATGAAGAAGAAGCAAGGCAATGTCTAAGTAGGCAATGGTAGACATGGACTCATTCTACTCCAGAAGGCAGCACTGTGGGGAGCTAGAAACACTCCTGTTCTGACACAGCAGTAAACACCAGGAAGTGTCCAGTTACACATACACAGTACAATGGCATTCACTGTAATGATGGGGAGAAAGAGAACAAAAGGATGATTTTCCTGGAAAATGCCTGAAAATGTTCTGATACTGAGGGAGTCTGAATTCACCTCAGATTGATGACAATCACTGCATTGCACAGATGTGGAGGCCCTGTGTCTCATTACCTCACCACCCACATTTATGGAGAAGGATAAAAGAGATACGTCCATCCACCATGCTTGTTTCTCAGCCTGGTATATCTCAGTGGATGGTAGCTGTGCTAACGATGGTTCACACCAAAGCAAACGGAGCTTCAGAGAGGAAGACTAGGCTCAGCAGGAAGATGACCTGAATTCCAATTACATACAGTGGTCAACATCTGTCACATAGCACTGTGGGAGATTCATGTAACTGTGTCATATAGCAACTGACACTGAACATATAACCAGAAAACTCAGTGGGTGGGGACTGTGAAGGCCAGGGCCAATGTTTGATTAGAATTTCGAATGATAAGCTCCCGTGCTGGTTAACAACACCTGAAACAACGTGGAGCTCAGCTGAGATGTAGAGGTCAGATGCAGCCAAGGGGAAGTTAGGAAAATCTGGTCTCAGAAATTTTCTGGTCAGCTTCTCTCAGTGGTCTCAGGAAAGAAATAGAATTGAGCCTTGAGCCCTGTCTTTGTGGCATGAGACTGGGAAAACAGTATGCTACTTCAGACAGAACAAGTTTGAGGTTTAGGGGAGATGATTTTCCTAGGGCCTTTGTTCTTCTTATGACTTGGAAATTACCTTTCTGAGTATCTGAGTTGATCATGTTCATTAAGCTATTCACACCAATGTCACCTTCATATGTAAAATAGAACATTTGTATTCTCTTATTCTGCTTTGTAGAGTTATCATTGCCCGAATACCAGACTTTCTATTATAGATTAATTATCTGTGAGATGCATACGGATGGGTTGTTATCGTGTTGACAACATCATTCTTAATAACTTTCTAAATAGAAACTAAAGAGTTGGGGAGTGAAATCCCTTGATCTTAAGGTCTCCTTATCTGTAGAAGTGTCCACAATCATGGAAAATCTAGAATGCCTTCCTCAAAGAGATAGGTGAAGCATGTTATGTATATTACAGGAGGTTTCCATTCACAAGGATACTTTGATTTTTCAAAAAGCAATATTGTGTCCACTTGTTTATTTACCTTTCTACATACCATGCTATACATATTTTTCCCTTAGTAATAAACAATATTTGAAGCAGTCATGTGTGAATGCCAGAGAACAACCATGGGTGTAATTCCTTGAGTACCATCCAACTTGTTTTTTGAAACAAGGTCTCAATGCTCTGAGATTAACTCACTGATTAATCTAGGCTTGCTAGCAGCAAGCCCTTAGTATCTATTCATATCTTCTCCCAAAATCCTATGTATACGTTATAGATGTGCACTAGGCCTAGAGGTTGGATAGGATAAAATAAGATGAGGAAGATACAAGGGCTGCGATGACACACAGGATATATGGCCTGACACAAGTCTGGAGGTAAAGCCAATAGATGAACATATTCCTTTTATATATTAAAATTCAGATATTTTTCCCTTTTCTTTGATCAAACTACCAGGAACTGGTTCTCACATTGTCCTAACAAATATGTACTTCTCATTATTACAATACTATAATCTATGTGGATACTTTCATTAATATATTCTATTATTATGTCAATTTTCATTATAATGTAATCTATTATTTGCATTAGTATATTATCACATGAGGTATTATATAATATACTATTTATATTCTTCTCACAGATTATTAGCATTTTTCTACTTGTTCCAAAGAAGCTGGAGTCATTTTATTAAGATATAAATTTTTAGACTTTTTATATGAAACTGTTTACACCTATAGACCAAAGAAGTTAATATTTTAAAAATAGAACCTCCAAAACAATAACATAGTGTGTCTATTTTCCAAGTCTACTTTTACAAAAAGTTATATGAAAAATCACTAATGCAGAACTTTCCTAAAATACATACATATACATTTGGAGTTACCCTGTAACAGGTAATGATGCCTCTACTAGAAACTGCAGTTGAACAAATAAAATTGCTGGGTAAATAAAGTGCCATGTGAGGTCCCATAGAGTCCCAAACATTACATGTTATTTCTAATGTTATTAACTACCCTCCAGAAACTGATGGTCAGACTCACATATGGGAGTCACTGAATACAGAGAAATCAAGATGGCACTCACCTGGAAGTTCATATTTACTGGCTGCCTTTCCTAGTGTTGCAAGGTGTAACTTTAATTTTTTTCAAAATCTACTGTTAATGATGGTTCCTAAATGATTTAACCTCCCTCCTGGCCCCACCATCCACCAGAGGTAGTGGGGAAAAAAAGGATGTGGGAAAGTGGACCTGTTTAGAAATGGTTCTTTGGAGCAAATCCCATCTGCATTGTCAGGAAATCAGCAGTTCAGTTCACAGGTCATCAATGGCAACTTGATCTACTCACAAACACTTCATGGATATACCAGGAGTCCAGTTAAGTAGTATTGGGAAAATAGCAGAGTACAACCTAGTAGGAACAGCCAGGCCTCAGCCAAATCGGCACAAGTCAGCAGGAGGGACTCCAAGAGCAAAGATTGGCTGTGCCTCTCTCAGCAAAGCAAAGATCAGAGAAGACTGGAGACCAACAAGTATTTTACAGCTAGCTCTACCAGAAAGTCAAGCTCAGCCTCCGTCAATGTCATTGTCTATTGAGATCTATTTATACTCCCTCCACACATGACATGTCCTCCATGAGTCTTGCTTCATTACTTGTCTTGCTTCAGCATGTATGTCTGTCTCAGCTGACATTACTCTGCCAATCAGCCTGAGTCAGTAGAAGTGGCAAGAAACCACCAGCAGACCATCAGAAGATTTTTGATGTGTTTCTGTCTATGGAGACCTGACAAATGAAGCTCAACTACACAGTGTAAGGCGGACTAATATATGTGTGTATCATTAGCAAAGAACCCTCATCATGTGTCATTTAATGTGCTTGTTTTAGCAGAGCACCCTTTCACCTGTGTCTGCCTCAGCTAAACATTCCTTTATGAGTCTGCCTTAGCCTTTCACCTGCGTCCACTGCAGCGAAATGTTCCGTCACCTGTTTGCCCCAGCAACACACCAACACAACTGACTTTCCAAAGAATCCTTAAGCTTCCACTTCAGTAATGTGCTATATGAACCCTGAAAACTGCAACATATGGGGGCCTGGCAAAGTATGTCTGTTGGTGCAATAGTGACACAAATATCTTGAGAGTCACCAATGATTTTCTGTTGAGTTTAAATCCCATGTCACAAGTTGCAACTCATATCTACCATTGATATTGAGTTCATGAAACGATGAGTAGACAAGCCATAGGTCCAAGGAGAGAAACTACTCCTGCTTGCTACTCTGTTAAATGGGCACAGCATTAAGATGACTACTAATGACTTACTGTTATGCCCGTCAGTGTGTCTGTCAATCCTCAACAGAGAAGCTTCTCTTTGTAGTTGATGGTGATTAACAGAAACCCACAGCTAATCCAGATGAAGAGAATTAAAGACTGCAGAAGGCCAACCCCTAAATAGGATATCCATAACCCACCTTTTAGGGTAGGGTATCATTGATCAAGAGGAGGTGGAAAGATTGTAAGAGCCAGAGGTGGTGGATGACTACAAAAAAACAATTTTCCAGACACAGCAGGGCAGTTACTCATATGAATTCATACAAGTCAAAAGCATGCATAGGACTTGCATAAACTCAGGACACTCAAAACCTTAGCATGGATAGGAGAGAGGTATTATCTTTGAGTAGGGAACTATTGGCAATCCACAGCTGCTAGGAGAGGGACAGTTAGCTTTCTTCTGGAGTAAGGACATTGCTCATGTTCCAGCAAATGGTCCCATAGCTAAGGGTATATGGGCAGCACCATCCATACTTAGGAATTTTTTAAAGAGGACACAAAGATGGGTGGGTTCAGAAGGGGAGAACTTGAAGGAGTGGTAGTATGAAGTTCTCATATAACTTAAAAAATAAGACAAAAAATAAAATATTCAGTAAATATCTGTAGCCATTTTCATAGAGCCTGACCACTTGCGCCCTCCTCTGCAATAGCTAGCTATAGTAGGTACTATTTACATTCCATAGCTTTCTAATGTTGGGAAAATTCCTTCCCTCTCTGACTTGCCTGCTAATCTTTAAGATGGACGTGTTTGCTCCAATCACAGGGAAGCTGTTAGTGTTGACCTCCCTCTAGGTGGTTGATAGCACACCAGGTGTTGAACACATAATATAAGAGATGCGTTAATTTAAGAGAAATGGTAGAACTGTATTAGACAATCATGATCACACCAGACCATGAAAAAAATTTCCTCTTCCATATGACAACTCTCTGTGCAGCTGGCACAATTAGTCTATAAATCTTTTGAAGTAGGTGGGTGAGGCAATGGGACAGGAAATAACAGCTCCTCGGGGATACTATGGTTTTTGGCTTTTTGCTCATCTCTGTTTCATGTTCACTACCATATACATTCAAGTACTTATTTCATGAAGCAGTTTCATTTCTTGTGGATATAGAAATGCCCATGATACCTGCCTTTATGATTTGGCTATTGGCATGATTCATGAAACATAGGAATAAAGAAATGCTATCTGTATCCTTAACACCTCCATCCTCTGCACTCTTACCCTGGGATACTATACCATACAATGACCGCCATATATGCAGATCCCTTGTGTTGATTATAGAAAATGAAATGACTGTAGAATAGCTCTATATGATGATGTTAAATGACAGTCAAGAAGGGCTCTCTCTCTCTCTCTCTCTCTCTCTCTCTCTCTCTCTCTCTCTCTGACTTTAAAATTAATCTGACATCTCCCCAGGCACCTGTGTACCCTATTGTAGAAGACAATTAAATAGCCAATGGGAAGACAAAAGCTAAAAAAAGGAGGGGGACATAAGTTTTGGAGGAAGATAATGGGAAATAAGAGTGACATTAGAGTCAATAGTTGAGGAAAGGAATATAGGCTGAAAGAAATAGGGATCAGCAGATGTATGGGTGGAAGGAGAAAAGAGTCAAAGGAAATGGGGGATGGGATGAAAAGCCTTAGATTATTCAACTTCTTCCCCAAACCAAATCATAGTGGAAATGTCCTCAGATGTTGCCAACAATGCATTCTGTGACTGAATCATTATGCGGAGATGAGCTAGGGGCTGAAGGACAGAATTAATATAGTAAGTAATTCTGTCCCTTTGGCAATGTCTTTCTGCATGAAATAGTGATTTTATGTCTCGATTCTCTCCAGCCTGCACAGTCACTATAATAAACAGTCCCACAGCGACTGACTGTTTATGTTTCAAAGCAACAGCATCTGCATAATGGACCTCCCTGAATCTTAGCAAAAGAATACAAGGGACCACCTAGAAAGGCTAGGGGAATATTCATGTGGGAGGAACTACTGTTGCTGCCTCTGGCTGTATTAGGTGGCATTTAGAGTTTGAAGTTAGACAGATCTTAAGGATCGTCCATGCTGGGCTACTTACTGGCTAAATCTTCTTTGCCCAGGGTTTCTTATTTGAAGAATAGGCATTTCTATATCTAGTTCACACATGAAAGGACATGGTAGAGTTGTTGCATAATGATTGACCAGGAAAACATCCCAGTCCTTCCATTCTCAGCACCTAGAGAATCAGAAAGCTACACGGAAAATTCCAGCTTACGAATACAAATGAGTAAATGGAAGGATATTTCCTGGTCTTTGCATTTCCAGTTGAATACTTACTTGTTTTATGCTACCATAATTCGATACTTCCCCTTTGCAAGCACTGTCCTATAGAGCTAAGAAGATGAGTCTAGGGTTAGAGAGATTGTTCAATGTTTAAGAGAGTTTACTCACTATTAGAGGACCAGAGCTTAGATCCCAGAACCCAATCTTACCCACTGAGCCATCTCCCCTGCCCCTTGTAGCTTAGATTTAATTGACAACTATATGGAATCATATTCTAAATTCTCAATCCTGGGCAGCAATGGCCCAAACTTGACTTGTTTCTGTAGTCCAACAGTAGATGCAAGATGTTCAGTTAAGTACACCATGTCTGACTATCTGTTTAATGCAACTGAATTATTATCCTAGGGTTTAGAGTGTAACTTAACAAAAAGGATAAACACCCTTTTTGAGTCTTGAAAAATTAGCTGGACTTTGCCTCAGAGGCCTGGCTTTCTATGTTGAGGAAATGTCTCTTCAGAGAACATAGTGGCTTGAATTTTCCCAATGTATGTGCTTAGGAGACACAAAGTACTTCATGGCCAAAGCAAAAGAGCGCTTCAGAGAAACAGCAGGCAGTGAGGTGGGAAGATCAGATGGAAGCAGCTTGTGGGGATATCACTTCCTCTCCAAAGAGTTTGCAGGTCATCCTCGGGAGGTAGAAGCCACTGAAGCATATTATGAGAGGGCCAATCTAATCTGATTGCCATTTTAGAAAGATCACATCTGTCAAATAAATGAATATTTAAGACCTGGTGGCAGACGACCAGTCCTGTGTTGTGTTAAAAGTGTAGTTGTGAAACAAGAGCCTTAAGCTAAGCAGTGGAATTGGAGAAGAAAGAACAAGTTTATGGGAGATTCCCATACCTGTGAGCCTGAACAGTTGCAGAGGGAGGCAGAGGGTACAGAAAGGGGGCAAGGGAGAATTCTAGAATAGCTAAGAAAACTGGCTACTTGGTACCTAGTAATGCCACCCCACAACTCTAGCCTAACTGGAGACTAGCAAGCCTGATTTGACACCTGTATATAACTAACCAAATATACGAGTTTCTTTTTTGAGTTTAAAAAAGCGCAGCAGAAACCTCTTATTATTTTCTTCTTTAAATGTCTTTCCCTTTGGTGCAGAGGCAAATTGCATCAGCCAAGGGCCCACAGCAGGGGTTGAAAGTGCAGCCCAGCTCTAGGCTCTTTGTCTCACCAGGGCCATCTGCATATCCAAGCCCAATGCCATGCCCAGGCCCTATTTTCTGTCTCTCTGACCTTCTGTTTCTCAGGAGATTCATGTCTGGCTGATACCACCATTTTAGGATCCTTGAGATGAGTGGAGAGGGTGCAACACAGCTGAAATTCCCTCCTAATGGTCCTGATGGACATCCACTGGCAGATCCTTCATTTAACAGGAGAATCTTTACCAAGTATGTCCCAAGCACTGAGTGCTGTGCAGGGGAGACAGCAGCAAGGGGGGGAAGGGTACCAAGTTCTCAGCTCACAAACCCTCTCTTCTTAGCTTGTGCGCATCACACATTAGGCATTCACTTATTTGCTGTGTGTGTTTATCGATTAAAGTACAGCTATTTAATTCATACACATAATGTTTAATGATGAAATTAGAGTAATTAGTATTTCTAATATTTTGCATTTCTTTGTCTGGGACCCTCTGAAATACTCTCCCTTAGATCTTTACAAAAGAGATAATAAACGTTTGTAAAGTACAGTTCCCCCTGAGCTTTAGGACTCCTTTGCTCCCTTAAGTGCACGTTTGTATAGCAGGTTGGATGAGGGTAAATGAGGTAGGCATGTGTTACCTAGACGAAATGAGAACAAGTGGCACAAAGGAGTGTAACAGAGATGTGAGTGCTCTCAGAAAGAGATGCTCTTATTCACATGGCCAGGGGTGGTCCTTTTGCAAAAATGACAGGAATCATTTCTGATGAATGGGGCAGTTGGCTTCAATAAGAGGCCAGTGGGTAGGGTAGAGCTTCCCGAAACAAGTGTGGGCCTTCCCACCTACCTGAGAAATCCTTGGATTCTACTTTTAAAAGAAATGCACTCTCCGGGATCTGAGGTAGCTACTTGCCAATTCTGGTTTGACTTGAAGCTTCTTGATATGAAACATCAGCTTCCTCTCCTGTGCCAGGACTAGATGGGATTCAAATTTTGGAACCATGGGTTTGGTGTCAGCCATATGCAAGTTGAACCTATTTTATGCCTTGCTGGCTTTCAGACCTCAAGCAAGTTCCATAAACTTCCAAAGCCTCAAATTTCTTCATTTCTTCAATTGGGACTAACTGCTCACCCATTTCCTAGTGAATAGTGAGGAGCTGATGTGGAAACAAACCAACAGATCCATCCAATGTCAGATGTGCACTAGGAGTTCAATAATTGATTTTTCTTATTGGTTTGGACTTCTGAAAATCTGTCTC
The DNA here is from genome assembly GCA_021653895.1 of Mastomys natalensis. Lineage (NCBI taxonomy): Eukaryota > Metazoa > Chordata > Mammalia > Rodentia > Muridae > Mastomys > Mastomys natalensis. The sequence goes on from JAJTUV010001042.1 coordinate 698,251, forward strand.
TTTAAATAAAATCATCACTGAAAACCAACCTTGAAAAAAGCAATGAACGACCTATTTGCCTCTGTTCCTTTATACAGAAAGTAAAACAATATAGCCACATACTAAATGAAGACAATACAGAAAGCACAGTGTGTCTGTGTCTCTCCTCACAGAAAATGGTTGAAATATCTGACCAACTCCACATTCACAGTCACTCCTCCAGAGAGGTTCCTGCATTCAACAATCCAAAGTTTCCTTCTGTGATCATGTATCAGAAGTTTCAACACTGTCACAATTCCTGAGAGAAACTCTCTAAAGGAAGACATATTTACTTTGGCTCATGGTTTCAGAGATGTCTAATCAGGGCTGGCTGGCTGCATTGTTTTGTTTCAGGAGAAGTAGGGTACCATGGAAGTGGGAATTTGAGGCTGAATAACAGCCAGGAAGGAGAAAAAGGTTAAGGAGAGGGAGAGCAAGGGAGGTAGATGGAGGAGTTAGGGAAGGGGAGGGGAGGGGAGGTAAGAAATGGAGAAGGGGACAGGAATAGTCTCAAAGGCACACCTCCAAATAAGATGCGCCTTTCACAATTTACACCACCTTCCAACTGTCTATCCATTTCAACTCAGTCAATGGATGAACCATTGATGAAGTCAGAGCCTTCACAGTCTCATCACTGCTGGAAATAAATCCATCAGTTATTCAGTCCAACCAGTGGCTGTCAAGTCACAACACTCCATTCGGCTAGACACTTCGAAATCTGCCTAACTTGCTGCCTTGCTCCTTTGACATTGCTACCACTTTCTCCTTCCGGAAACGTTTTCTTTTTGACTTTTGCCATATTTCTCATCATATTTCTTGGGCTTTTCCTCTCATATCTTTTATCATAATTACTTGGTCATTATTTCAGATGGCTTTCTCCCTTCTCATTGTCCACTTTTCCCAGCACCTGTATGGCAACAATTACATCCACATTCACAGTCTTGTCATCTACTTGCTGCTAACTCTGAAATTCATCATTCTAGTGGAGTCTTTCTCTGAGATTCATTCCCATCTCCTAGTCGACGGCTTGTTGTCACAGTGTAGAGACTTCACAGTCTCCCGGTATAGCCACGCTCAGTCCCCACATATCCCTATTTCCCAAGTGGTTTGAGTCTCTGTGTGCAGTATCCCAGTTAGAATTAATCTTTGACCTGATCCCCTTTTTTGACCTTCCTCCAAACAAACAGAAAAAATTTGCAACTCTCCTTTCACTGTCCCCTTCTTTCTAGAGAGCTTTTAAAATGCAAATTGGGCCATGTCACACTCTGCTTAAAATCCTTAATTCTTTTTGGATTATGACCCAAATCCTTAGCATGATTCCTGTAATCACACCAAAGCTGTTCTCCCCAGCCATCTGTCATTCTCAGTTTGCTACCTGATCTGTTCTGGGGCTGTCCTATTTCAGTTCATTGACAGCACTGGACATCTCTTGACTCACTGCCTTATACAAGGTTCTCCTGAAGCTTGTAATCTTCATGTGTCCCACTGACTAACTATTTACATCTCAGCCATAAAGATAGCTGTCACCCCTCAGATTGCATGAGCACCCTCAATATAGGCTCTCTTTCTACTTCCCAAATGATAAATAAGGAAATGAATGAACAGTAAATTCAAGTCAATATACTCTGTTAATAGAAAGGCATATTTGTCTTGTTCACCACACACTTTCTGTGTGTTGGATGATAGAACCTGGTCATAGGAAACAACAAATATTTTTGTGGATGGATAGGTAAACAATGAAGATTCCTACATCTCCTCAAGGTTCTGCTTATGGAATGAGATAACAAAGTGGAAATTTGGTACAACTCATAAGTCTCATGTAAACTCATCTTGTTTCTCCTTCTTGTCATTTCTAAAGTCTTGAGAAGAGAGCTGTAATACCAGACCAACCAACTATGCAGTCTGAGCTGACAGGAATAGGGAATCAATGTAATCAAAGATGACAAATTATATCTGACACATGATTAAAGATGTCACATTGTCTAATATCATAAGATTACTCTGTGATAGCCTAGGTCTCTGGTCTCTCCCATCTAAATCCATGTGCATCTTTCCTTTCATAGTCCCCTCAATTACAACTTTGTTGGATTCTAAAGGTAAGAGAAAGGAAAATCTCCCCAGCCTGTCCCCTCTGATCTAAAAGTTAAGGCTTTCCTGGGTTCTGGTAACATTCTGCATATTTCTATATTCATGAATTTCTCAAACTGTACCCATTGCATGTTTACATTCAGCCTGTCCCCACTGATGATTATAACAGCCACATTATGGAAACAAATAGTTTGTGTGCACTCTGAAAAAAATGTTTGCCCTTCTTATCAAGTAGTTTCTAATGAATCTAGGACAGGTCTAGAAGCCAAGCTCCATGTTAAGTGCCTTACTCAAGTGTATCCCTATCAAGAGCTATAGAAACAAAAGTGTTCATTCAGATTATTATAAACATTAGCAGATCCTCCTGAAACAAAAGGAATCTGCATTTGCAGTTTGCCTATTCCTCTGGTGTAAATATGTGCATTGTTCCTTCCTTCAAGAATCAAAGCAGTAATCTGACAAGTGTACTTAGTTCTTACTTTACAGCATTAGTTCTTGGGGTACTAATGCTGACACCAGACTAGAAAACAGCACACAGTATCACCTGTTAGCGCTGTAAATCCCAGGGGCTCACAGCTCAGCCCACATCTACTATATCACAAAGTCTGACAGAGCATTCTTGCTATCCCGGCACACTGAAGTATTTACTGTGCTGAATGAAACTGAACAGATGATTATTAGGTATCATCAATTCTGAGCGCCACAATTAATCGCAGAAGTTCCAATTCTATTTTCTTTTCCAGTTTCTGTTCTTCTTGTGATTATAATATAATTACATTTCTCTTTTTTCTTTTCTCCCCAAACCCTTCCATATACCCCTCCATGCTTTCCTAAAGAATATGATATTTTTCACTAATTGTTATTGTTATAGCACACACACACACCACACACACATACAACACACACACAGACCACACACCACACACACACACACACACATATCACACACACAGACCACACACCACACACACACACATACATCACACACACATATATCACACACACACACACACATACCACACACACCACACACACATACATCACACACACATATATCACACACACACATGCATACGCACACACACACACACACACATTTATGCTTATGAACTTGCTCAGTCTATATATTGTTACTTGTATGTATATTTTCAGGGCTGAATATTTGCCACAGGACAGTCAATTGATCTGTTCCTTTCTGGGCAAGGTCCTTCTCCCAGCTTTATTCAGTTGCCTACAGTTTTTTGTGTAGGTTTAAGGCCTCATGGCTTTATCCTGTCCACTTTCATGTCCATTGGTGTCGTTATTGCACAATTCACATGTGGGAAGTCATATGGATCTAACTTCTGGCATTATTAGAAGATATGATCTCACAACAAACTTCCTGATGCTCTGGCTCTGACACTATTTCCAGCACTTCTTCTACAATGTTCCCCGGGCCCCCGAGATTAGGCTCCATAAGTCTACATTGCCATTGGTTGTGGTTTTATGTAATGATCTCTGTCTGTTGCAAAGAAATTTTTCTTGATGAAAGTTAAGACTACACTTACCTGTGGACATAAGGGCAAGTGTTTATAGGTTGTTGTTAATGGTTATACTGGTTTAGTAAAGTGGTGGTTGTAGGATCTCTTCCAAGAGCCATGAACTCATTAGCACTTAGTACTTGGCTAGGTTTCCTGTACCATTTCCATTTTTTTTTTTTTTGAGTAGATCTTAAGTCCAATTAGAAAGAAATTAGAGAGCTGTTGGTTCTTGTGAAGGTATAGTGACTATCTACTGTACTTTTACGGTTGTTGTGCCATTGATGTGGTTTAAAGACATCATAGCTAGGTAGGTTGCTTCTCTCCTTGGAAGGTTGCATGGCACCCTCTAGTTTTATGCAAGCTAGTCCTCAGGGAAGAGGCATTAAGGTCAGTGCCAGGTTGTGGGTCTCTGGGACTAGTTTCTGAAGTGCAAGGTGTCTTCAGCAATAGAAACTTAGCCTCCATCTTTGAGGGTTAACCAAAGGTGACAAGAAGGCTCTATGTTGTAGAAGTCTACTGAATAGCCCAGGCCAACAACTCAAAACAGAAACTCTCATGTCTGGTATTGGTTTGTTTTTTGTTTTGAGAGAGCATTGTTAGCCCAGATGAAAACAAGCTCATTAAAATGATATATGTATATTTATGCACAGAATTACATATAAGATATTTTGTTTGTTTCTTTGTTTGTTTTATTTTGGATGAATGTAGGCTTGGATTTTTTCAAAACCTACTTTAATTAGGTTCTCAAATGCTTTGACCCCCTTTACTAGCCCACCAACCACAGGTAGGGGAAAAAAGATGGATAATAGGACAATGAGGATGTAGACCTGCTTAGAAGTGGTTCTTTAGGGGCAATTCCAATCTCTGTTGTCAGGATATCAATAGTCCAGTTCAAAATGTGTCACCAAACATGAATCAGCAGCAGTGGCATGATCCAGCAGAAACAGCCAGACCTCTGGCAAATCAGTATAAGTCAGTGAGACCTGCTAGAATGCTGGAAAATTCTCTGTGGTGACTCTCTCAACAAAGTGAAGACAAAGATGCTGGAGACCAACGAAGTATGGTGTGGCTAGCTATGCAAGCCCATAATCACTGTCTGCTGGGTCCTTCTCATACTCTCTCCAAACATCATGTGTCCTTTCACAGATCTGCTTCAGCAGAACATCATATGAGTCTGCTTCAGACATGCATCACATGACACAACCAGAAATTTCTACTCCAGTTAAATAGCTAATGGTATGAATCCTTGTGGCTTTTTCAGTAACCCATATTATTATTTTACATACCTGTTTCCTTTTTTTCTATTTCCCTCTCCTCTACTCCCTAAAGAGCCCCATCTTCCTGATCATATCTCTTGTACCCTGCCATGTCCTGTTACCCTCTTCCCACCTTCTTCTGTATTTACCTCTCATTCCCTGCCTTTGCCCTTCTCCCTGTTCAGATTACTTAAACCTCACTCTTTCTCTCTCTTTTGCTCTCTCACCCCTTTATCCTGGCAATGGTACCCTTTTACTTTCCTGGTTTCTAAGGTTATTCCAGGCTATGTATTCATATCTGAAGATGTAGAGCCCAAAAATCTCCAGTGAATGAAAATATGCCATGTTTATCTTCCTTGGTTAGGGTTACCTCACCAAAAATGATCCTATTCCTTCCATTTAACTGCAAAGTTCATAATTTCATTTTTCTTTATAGCTGAATAGTATTCCATAATGCACATGATTCACATATTCATTTTCACTTGTCAAAGGACATTTAGTTTGTTTCCATTTCTAGCTATTGTGAATATAGCAACAATGAACATGACTGAACAAGTATCAGTGATGTAGGATATCCAGTCCTTTAAACATATGTCAAGGAGTGATATAACCTGGTCATGTGGTAGATTTACTTTTAGCTTTTTGTGACTTCTCTGAGCTGATTGCCCCAGTTTGCAATCCTACAAACAGTGAATGAAGGTTCCCCCCTTTCCACATCTTCTCTAGCATTTGTTGCAGATTTTTTTTTCCATTGATCTTTGCTGTTCTTACTGGGGTAAGATAAAATGCCAATGTTGGTTTGATTTTCATTTCTGTAATTGCTATGGATGATGGACATTTTTAAAAAACGTCTTAGATAGCTTTTTCTTCTTCTGATAGCTCTCTGTCTAAATAGATATTCAGGCCTATTTTAAATAGGTCATTTGTTGTTTTGACTGGTTTTTTGTTTGTTTGTTTGTTTTTTGTTCTTTGTATATTCTGGATATTAATCTTCTGTCAGATATATAGCTGAAAAAGATTCTTTATCCCATGGGCTTCCTCTTCACCCAGTTGATTGTTTCTTTAGCAGTGAGAAGCTCTTTCATTTTATGAAGTCCACTTGTCATTTGTTAGACTAAATTCTTGGGCAAATGGAGTCCCGCTCAAAAGTCTTTTCCTACATCTACATCATGTAGGGACAGCCTATGTTTTCTTCAAGCACTTTCAGTGTTTCAGGCTTTCCATCTAAGAATTTGATCCATTTTGAGTTAGTTTTTGTGAAAGGTTATAGATGAGCTTCTAATTCCATTCTTCTGCATATAGACACCCAGGTTTCCTGGCAACATTGATTGAAAGATGTTTTCTTTCCTCAGCATATTTTTTTTCAAATTTGTCAAATATTAAGTGGCTGAAATTATGAATACTCATATTAGGGTCTTCTGTTTTGATTCATTGGTCTACCTGTCAGTTTTCATGTCAGTACCTTTCAGCATTGATCTTTTGTTGAAGATTGTTTTGGAAATCTGGGGTCTTTTGTGCTCTATATAAATTGTTGGATAGGTTTTTTTCTATTTCTGTAAAGAATGAAATGGAGATTTTGATTGGGAATACATTGAATTTATAAATATATTTTGGTAGAAGGGCCATTTTCACAAAATTAATTCTACCTATTTATGAGCATGGAATCTTTCCATCTTCTAGTCTTTCCTTTTTTCTTCAGATGCTAAAGTTTTCATTGTAGAAGTTCATGATTTCCTTGGTTAGTTTTATTACTAGGTATTTTTGACACTATCGTGAATGGGAATTTGTCCATGATCTTCAAATCTATTTGTTTGTTGTTGATATACAAAAAAAGCTATTGATACATGCAAGTTGATTCTGAATTCTGCCAAATTGTTGATTTTTTAAAATCATTTCTTGAGATTTTCCAGTATAATTTTTGCAATCAGTCTCTAATGTATAATATCATGTCATTAGCAAAAAGGGGTAGTTTGGCATCTTTATTCCATATTTATATCTTTCTAATTTCTTTCTTTTGCCTTATTGCTCCAGGTGCTGTTTCCACCACAATATTGTCAAGGAGTGGGGATTGCAGACCTTTCATAGTTTTGACTTCAGTGAGCTTGCCTCAAGCTTTTCTCATTTAGGATAGTGTTGGCTATGGTTTCTTTATTTAGCTTTTATCATGTGGAGGTTTGTTCATTCCATTCTTACATTCTCTAGGACTTTTAGATGATGATGAAGGCATAATGGATTTTATATATGTCTTTTTATCTATTGGGATAATCATGTCATTTTTGTTTTTCAGTCCACTTCTATGGTTTATTATATCTATTAGCTTGCTTATGTTGAACCTTCTAGGCATTTCAGGATAAAGCAAACTTTACCACGGTATATAGTCTTCTGGATATATGTCTGTATTCTGTCTGTAAGTATTGTTTGCATGCTTTTATGGAATAAAAAAAATGGAGGCAACATTTCTGTTGGGCCCATGTTCTGTTTGAAGACCTGTGAATGTACCTCCATTTACACTGCAGTTCTGATGTATCTTCAGCTTTCTGAGACTCCTAGAGGAGATGTTTTTCTATCAGTGATTGACACAAGCAATCCTTCAAACTGCTGATACCAGAGATGAGATTTTCCCATGCTATTCTAAAGACATATTTGTGTTTCAGGATCCCAAAGAGGTTTTTGTTTTCCTCTTTCTGCTTTGTTTGAGAAATTTAATACCTTTTCCCAGGCCAAGGGTACACCTTAAGAAACATGATCTGTAAAAAGAGCCCAAAGAATGCAAAAACTGAGAATGTGAGAACATGCAACAGAAAGATGTCTTCTGGATATGTAAAGCCATTTCATCATTGATAAAGAATAGGCACATGAGCACCCTGTCCCCATGCGTATGGACAATCAAAGCTTGTAGGAGGAAAGGTGTTACTTTATTTAGTGGTGTAGCTACATATAAATGTAGCTTAATCCTTCTTCCACTTAATAACTTCCCATTCAAGTTCAGGCAAACAATAAAAATTAAACTCAATGGTGCACACACAAAAAGAAGAAACAAAAGTACAAAGTAGGCATCTTGAAAAGAAGAGTGCCAGTCAGGGAGACAAGAGGATGAAAGACGGCAATGGGGGATAGAAATGACTAAAGATTCTAATATAAATGAATGAAGCTGTCAATCAATAAAGAACATAGAAAAGAGATTTAATAACTGTATCTGTTACTCTTTATTCTGTGACAGCTAGAGTTATTTGTATGTGGGCATTAGTGGGATCTATACTCATTTTCCTCCACATAAGTACACAATGGGCTCTCTTCACCACTTCTTCCTGATTGGTTTGTATTTGCATGTTAGCCAAAAACTAGTTGAGCACATATGCATGGGACTAATGTTGGAATTTCTGTCTCTTGCCAGTGATTATTATTTAGCTCTTTTTTTCTTTTGATACCTCATTATCTTTAGTAGTATAGCTTCATAATCATAACATCAAATAGTCTTCTAATACTTTTTGCAAAGTTTGGGTATTTTATTTCATTCAGTTGAATTTTAGAATCAACTGATTCTACAAAATGACTGTGCCGAGGTTTTAATTTATTTTTCAAAAAAAAAAAATATGTTGTACTTGAGGAGAAGTGAAATTCTGAGACGTAACATCTAATCACATAGTATATCATTTCATTTATTCAGATTTTTCTTTTCTAATCTACTAACGTGATGCAATATAATAATAGATTTGAATTGTAAAACCAGTTGTGTGAAATAAGGTCTATTTAGTAATGAGCTATATACCCTTTAGATAAGATGCTGGAGTCAACTTGGTAATATTTTGATGTTCTTTAATTTCATTATGATATATTTTCATATCCTAATTTTTCAATGATTAAAAATACCATACATATGTTTTGATCAAGTCTACCTGCCTTTATCTCACCTCCAAATTCTCCCCTTACTACCACCATTATTCACTTCCAATTGCAATTATATATATATGTATAATTAAGCCTACATGTCTACATAGTGTTGCCAGTAAGTACAATGGTATCAGGTGTTCTACAAGAGAAGGGGCAGCATACCTGAAGAAAACTGACTCCCTCCTCTGGTATCTTTCAATTGCTAATAGCTCCTCAGCTAGAGATGAAACTTTCTGACAATCTCCTTTTCAATACTGGGACTATGTGTGCCTTGACTCTGTGTAGGTCTCATGTATACAGTAATAGTAGCTGTCAGTTCATATATGTAACTGTTCTGTTGTGCCTGGAAAACATTCTTGTAATCATCTACTAACACTAGCTCTTGTGAAATGATTCCTGAGCTTTGGGAGGAGGGAATATGACATAGACGACCCATTTAGAGCTGATTATCATCAAATATTTTATTCTTGGCACCTTGACTAGTTGTGCATCTCTGTCTTTATTATTATTATTATTATTATTATTATTATTTAATCTTCATTTTACACTTCAGATTTTATCTCCCTCCAGGTCCACTCTCTGACTGTTCCACATCCCATACCTCCTACCCTCCCCTGCACTACCCTCATCTCTATAACAATGTCCCCACCCCCACCCAAACAGAATTCCCCACTCCCTGTCCCCTGCATGTCCTTAGGGAAAAGCTGAAAGAAGAAGATGAGGAGGAGGAGGGCCACCCTGTAGGAGAACCAGCAGTCTTAATTAACCTGGACCTCCGAGATCTCTCAGACCACCAACCAGGCAGTATACACCAGCTGATATGAGGCCCCCAACACATATACAGCAGAGGACTGCTGGGTCTGGGTTCAGTCAGAGAAGATGCACCTAACCCTCAAGAGACTGGAGGCCCCCACCCAATAGCTGATCTTGTTCCCCTCCTTGTCCCCTTTCCTACCCAGGACCCTCCCTCCCTCCTCCCTCCTGTGATTGCTTTCTTCTTCCTCCCAAGTAGGATTGAGTCATCCTCACTTGTTCCCTTCGGCTTGTTAACCTTTTTGAGTTCTGTGGACTGTATCCTGAGATGTCTGTACTTTTCGGGGGGCTAATATCCACTTATTAGTGAGTATATACCATGCATGTCCTTTTGGGTCTGAGTTACCTCACTCAGGATGATGTTTTCTAATTCCATCCATTAGTCCTTAGTGATCAGGGAAATGCAAATCAAAATGACCCTGAGATTCCACCTTACATCAATCAGAATGGCTAAGATCAAAACCTCAGGTGACAGCACATGTTGGGGAGGATGTGGAGAAAGAGGAATACTCCTCCATTGCTGGTGGGATTGCAAGCTGGTATATCACCCTGGAAATCAGTCTGGAGATTTCTCAGAAAATTGGGAATAGATCTACCTGAAGATCCAGCTATACTTCTCTTGGACATATACCCAAAAGATGCTCTACCATGCCACAGGGGCACGTGTTCCACTATGTTCATAGCAGCCTTGTTTGTGATAGCCAGAAGCTGGAAACAACCCAGATGTCCCACAACAGAAGAATGGATACAGAAAATGTGGTTCATTTACACAATGGAATACTATTCAGCTATTCAGAATGAAGATATCCTGAGTTTTGTGGGGAAATGGGTCTCTGTCTTATTAGCCATATACTGAAAACAAAAACGTCTCTAATGAAATTTTGAGAGATGCATCAATCTATTGTCATTCACCATATTTTATAATTCAATTTCAAACTTGTATAAGCAACAAGGCCTTATTACTGAGTTCTAAAAGGTAATCAAGAGCAATGGTATGGTAGTTTAAATGAAAATGCCCTCCTTAAGCTCATATGTTTAAATATTACATCCCCATTTAGTGAAACTGCTTGGGAAGGATTAGGAGGTGAGGTCTTGTTTGAGGAGGGGAATCACTGAAGGGCAGGCTTTGAGGTTTCAAAAGCTCATATTGATCCTAATTAGCTCTCTCTGCATTGTGATTGTGGATCGAAATATAAGCTCACAGCTACTGTTCTAATGCCATACTTGTCTGTCTGATGTCAATCTTCCCACCAAGATGGTCAGAGACTTTAATGCCTTGTAACTTCAAGCTCCAAATAAATTCTTTATTCTATACATTGCTTTGGTCATAGAGTCTTATTGCAGCAAGAGAAAAGAACCCAAGATACATGGCCATAGCTATAATATTTGGGGATCAATGGAAACCTGCTGATCAACAACTTCAAAAGCTATATCCTATTTCTAGCACTGGAATATTTTTGATAATTTGTAATGTTTAGGAGATGCATTGGCCCCTTATATAGAATGACTCTACTTAAGCTCTCTCTCATCTCTCTCTTACATATGCTAACCTTATTGTCATTTGGTGTGTGTGTGTGCTCATGTGTGAATGTGTACACGTGTGCACATGCATATATGTTGGGGATTGGTTCTAATACTTTCTCTGAATTTGACCCCCAAAATCATATGGGAATTTACATGTCCATATGCTGAGGGTCCTTGTCCCCAATTTGGTTTTGATTGATCAATAAAAATCGAGCAGGCAATGGTTGGGCAGAGGGACAAAGGTGGGCCTTTTAGGATACCTGGGCAAGAAACACAAAGGAGAGAAGAAGGGATTCTGCCATGAAAGGGGCATAGGACAGACAATGGTGTGAAGGAGCAAGAGGATAAGAAGGCGGAAATGTAGGTACAAAGGAAAAGCAGTCCTGTGGGAGGGCTGCTCAGAAGGAAACAGGAGAGCAAAGATAAAAAACAGATTTAGAAAATATTAACCCAGGAATATCAGAGGGGAGTATGTGTTAGCCGCAGAGATGTTTGGAAGTGCCTAGGCACTGAACAAGTTTGGCATATTACAATATAAAGTGTGTGTGTGTGTGTGTGTGTGTGTGTGTGTGTGTGTGTGTATCTGTGTGTATGTGTGTGTGTGTGTGTCTTTTCATTCACAAATCCAGGGCTTTTGGTCGTATGCAGAGCCTCTTGCATACCCGCAGGTAGCTCAGAGTGGATTAACTATTTACCACTACATCTATATGTATCTAAGTATGTATCTACTTTAGTAAACTTCTAAAACAGAATGTTTCTAGTAGCATTTTCCAATTCTTTAGTGTCTCCCTATACCCATCTTCCATCCTGCCTTCCTAAATCTTACTCCACTGAGTCTTTTTTGCTCCATTATTCCTCATCCTCTTTTCATATCACTTGTATATTATTTCCTGTATCTTAATCTACCTTTCATCTTCCATCCCTCTCCGTGGATCCTTATTGGTTTCCTGACTTCTGTGGTTATTCCTATTTAAAGACACGTATCTAACGATTCCCATCTGAAAACATGTGATATTCACTGTCCTAGATCTGAGTTACCTGACTCAGAATGACTGTTTCAAGTTTCATTAATTGACCTGCAATTTTGATAAGTTCATCTTCCTTTATAGGTGAATAATATTCCATTGTGTAAATAAATGTACACTATTTCATTAACCATTCATAGGCTGATAGACATGTAGATTGTCTCCATTCCCTAGCTTGTGTGAATAAAGCAGCAATAAACATAGATGATTAAATAACTCTGTAGTACTATACAGAATCCTTTGTGAATATCCAAGAGTAATATAGCTTGATCATATGGTATATAATTTTCTAGAGTTTTTGAGAAAACTTCACACTAATTACATAGTGACTGCTCCAGTTTTCACTCCCACAAACAATTAATAAATGTTTCACCTTCACTGCGACTATGTTAATCTTTGTTGTCTTTTTTATTTTTAACTTAGACATTCTCACTAGAATAAGATGAAAATCTCGAAGGAATTTTAACTTGCATTTTCTTGATGGCTGTAGATGTTGAACAATTTTTAAAAATATTTTTCATTCATTTGTATTTCTTCTCTTGAGAACTGTATTTATTTCCGTGACCATACTGGAAAAAATATTTCAATCCAAGGAGATTGATAAACATATTCAAGAGGGCACAGGGAATCAAGCAATGCAGAAATAGTATATTGAAAAGGTTCTAAGAAAATATCACAACATTCTAAAATGATAGAAATTACTGCACATCTTTGAAGTTAACTCAGTATTAATGACCTAATTTCCCCTATTAAGAAAACACAGACTAGCAGATTGGATTCTTTTTAAACGATCTATCTTTTTGCTGCATCCAAGAAACACATCCCTCCATCATCATCAGAAACCACCTTAGGATAAAAGAATGGAAAAAGATGTTCTAAATAAATAGTTACCGAGAAACAAGTACCACCAGAATGTGGCACCGTGAAAGGACAGCTTGGTTTCTGGTGGAGCACTGGCTAGAGATGGGCAGAGACCCTGCAAGGGACAGCATACATTTCGCCACACTCCCAGACTCCAGGCTCCTGACACTCAGCCAAAGACCTCCATTGATCCGAGCCTTTGAAGAGAGCTTTGTCACTAGCACACGAGCCTTTGAAAGAGAGGCTTGTGTCACCTAGCACACGTAGAGGGCATGACTATAGGCCTCAAGACCTCGAGAGATCTCCATATTAATGAGATACCTAAGGGCCAAAGGGCATAGCCAATTAAACATTCCATGCCCATGACCTTCATCCCTTCCTCCTCCCATTTACTCGGTTTGCCCTACAACCATGGTAACTCAGGTTTCCCTTTCTACTGGAAATAAACCTTTTAACCAATTTGTACATTCCTTTTACTTGGGCCCACCATGGCCATGGACAGGCTGACTGACAAGAGGCTTGCTTAATTTCCCCAAAGACTTCTTATGTTCCCTCCATGGGCCCTCCACCCATGCAAGCCAGCCACCAAGCCAGGACCAACAAGTGAGTGCCGAACAAGAGTCTACCACAGCTCACCCCAAAGCTCCCCTCTTGCTGTGGCTGGTCCAGCCTGTATAGCCCTCCATTGCTTCTTCCTCCCAGTGTCATCTGGAGCCCAAGACAGAGACCACTGGCCTTCGGTCGCGTTCAGCCTGGAGACCCCCACTCAGGAGCTCTGCCCCATGGGACTTTAGGCTGAGACTTTCCACGCCTGGGTCCGTGGCCTTGCTTCCAGCCCAGCACTGCCCAATACTGGCCCTGCCTTCCTGAGCCATGGTGTCGCGGGAACCACAACACAGCCCAACAGGACCCATTCCCACGCATGAGCATGAACAAGAATTCTAGTATCTAGTATCTAGAACAACCCTGCACAAGAATTCTAGTACTAACAAAATGGAATTTCAAACTGGAATTAGTAGAGAGATAAAGACTGTCACTTCATATTCATTAAATCAAAAATACAAAAACAATATTATAATCCTAAAATATATACACACCAAATAAGGACACCTCATTTTATAAAAGAAATTTTAAGACCAAAAAGCCAATATTAATTCTAATACAATGAAAATGGTAACTTCAGCCCTCAATCTCATCAATAATAGGTCATGTGAACAAATCTGAATGAAGAATCATTGACATTAAATGGCATCATAAATAAAATGACCCTAATAAAACATTTACAAACATCTGCCAAAATACTAAGGAATATGCCATCTCTACAGCCCATGAAACATGATCAAAATTAGACTACAATATTATAGGACACAAAGCAATCTCAAAATCAAGAAAATTGAAATAAACTATCTGCATTCTAATCTGATCACAATGGAAAAAGCCTGAAAATAAAAACAATCAAAACTATAAACATTAAACTCATGAGAGTAAACAACACACTATTGGATGATAGTTCATTAAGGAGAAATCATGAAGGAAAGCTCAAAGTTCCTAGAATTGATTGGAAATGGAAAAACAACACACCAACATCTATGGGACACATGAAGGGATGTTGCCTACAACAACAGTAAAAAAGTTGAAAGCTATCAAATTAGTAACTTAATGATGCACTTGGAGGCCTTGGTAAGAAAAACAAACACCTACAAAACTGTACATAAGAAGAAATCATCAAAATCATGAATAAAATCAATGATATAGAAACAAAACTAACAAACCCACAAAGAAGAATGAAATTTTTTACTAAAGATTAATAGGATTAACAGACCTTGAGCCAAATTAACCACAAAACAAGAGAAAAAAGCCCCAAATCAATGAAATTAAAGATTAAAACAGAACCATTACAACAGGCATTGAAAAATGCAGAGGATCATAAGGACATAGTTTTAAAAAATCTGTATTCCACAAAACTGGAAAATTTTAAGGAGTTAGATAAATTTTTGTATGAATATGACCTACCAAATTTAAATACAATAAAATAAAGAACTTAAATAACCACATAAATAACCTACTCCATAGAAGCATTAATTAAAATTCTTCCAATTAATAAGACATTGTATCATACTAGTTTAGTACAAAATTCTATCAGACCTTCAAAATAACTAATATCAGTAGACACAAAAATTTTCAAACATTCTAAATTCACTTTTAAGGTCAATATTATTCCAATACTAAAACCAGATAAACACTCAAAACAAAGAAGAGAATTTGGCCAAGTTCCCAATGAACATAAATGCATAAACTCTCAATAAAATAATTACAAAATAAATTCAAGAGCATGTCACAAAGTTCATCCACAATTAACATGTCCCCTTCATCCCAGAGATATAGGAATAATATAAATCAATAAATAAAATCCACCACATAAATAGAGTCAAATACAGAAACCACATGATCAGCTCCTTAGATGAAGAAAAGATCTCTGACAAAATTTAGCATCTTTCACTATAAAAGTCCTGGAGAATCTAGAGACAGAGGGACCACATTTTAACATCATAAAGACAATGTACAGTAAGCACACACCAACACTTGTGCCAAATAGAGAAAACATCAAGGCATTTCCATCAAAATCAGGAACAAGCAAGGATTCCCATCCTCTCCACTCCTGTTCAACATTATGGAGTCTTAGGTGGAACACTATAGCCATGTCTTGACTTGAATGGTGGTGTCCTTTGCTGTTCAGAAACCTTTCAAATTTGGTTAAGTGAAGGAGATGAAGGAGATTCAAATAGGAATGGAAGTTTTGTTTTTAAATGATTACACACAAAACAGTCTCTCGTGTATAACCCTTATCCTCCCCTTTCTTTGATTTTTTTTTTCCTGATATAGTTCATGCAATTTTCTATGGTAGCCCCTTTCATCTTTGAACATTTTTGGTATATGAGATAGTTTTATTAGGAGGCATTAACTCCTACTTTTTTTCTGAACAAAATCTTTTTGCCTGTTCCAAGATCTTACACTGTATCATGAGCATAGCACTGGGCTTTGAGGAAGACCTAGGCCTCAGTTTCATTCTCTTCATCTGGATTGATTGACACTTGTTATGCAGGAGCCTCATTTCCATGAGGAAGACCTCTGAACTCTACCATTCCCTTTGGCCTTTTTGTTTGCTTTCTCTCCACTTGTTCTTCTGTTCTTTTCTAGAACCATGCACTTGTTCTTCAGAACATCTGTGTCACTATGATTGATTAATTATTTACATCTTTTAATTATTTTTAAAAAATTGAAAACTTCATAGATGTCTATTGCATTTACATTTCCACACCCTTTCACCACCAACTGCTCACATTCTCCTCTCCTCCTCTCATTCTCTTTCAAATTCATGGCCTCTTTTTCATTGTGTGTGTGTGTGGTGTGTATATAACATATTGAATCCACTTAGTGGACCACTTGGCACTGGATACCCTACCAGGAATTCATTCTTGGAGAAAACTGATTTCACCTTTCTCAGCACTCACTGACTATAGTACTTCACGTGGGGGTGAGGTCTTACGAAATTTCTCCAATACATGTTGGTATGGCAATTGATGTTGTCATTATGTAGGTCTTGTTTAAGTAACCATATTGTTAGAATTTCACCAATGCAGTGCCCCAGTTGTGTCTAGAAGACATTATCTTTCAGAAGGTGCTTTGTCCTCTAGTTCTTAACATCTTTTCATTCTCTGTTCCATGATTTCTCCTGATCCATAAATGGAGGAGTATCATTGCAGATCCTGAAGATGTATCAATTTAGGTTGGGCACCCCATGGTCCCTTATTCTCTGTCTTTTAACCAGTTGTGGGTTAAACACTACAGTAGTCTCCATCTCCAAGAAGCTTGTTGCTGAAGGTTGATGGCTACACTTATCTGTGGATATAAAGGTTCCAGTACAGATGGAAGTTACATTGGCTTAGGAAAAGTACACTAGTGGGGTTCCCTCCATGTTCTCTGACTTCTCAGCAACAGGTAGTTGACAAGGTTTATAGTACCAGACATGAATTCCCTTAAGTCTGGGTCTTAAGTCTGACTAGACAGCTATTAGTTAATCCTAAGATAAAATTTACTATTGTACTATTAGGGGTTCCTTGCCAGGCTGGTTATTATTGTAGTTTACAGACTTTAAAACTGAGTAGGAATATTGATTGCTTTTCTCTGTTGGCAGGTTGCATAGCACCTCTGGATACCAAAAGCTAGTCCTTAGGAAGGAGTCTTCCA
Organism: Mastomys natalensis; assembly: GCA_021653895.1. NCBI lineage: Eukaryota > Metazoa > Chordata > Mammalia > Rodentia > Muridae > Mastomys > Mastomys natalensis. The sequence goes on from JAJTUV010001042.1 coordinate 715,495, forward strand.
GGAGTTCCAGCTCAATTTCTCCAAGTCCTCTGTCCAGAGTGTGTGGTATTTTTAGCTAAAGGGTCTTACCTTCAAGTTCTGGGAAGCAACCAGGACAATGGAAACAGCCTGTAATGTTTATGGAGTTCTATGGATTCCCCTGACCAACGACTCAAAGAGAGGTTTCTTATGCCTAGTGCTGGGGTTTGTGTTAGATAGACTAGGGGTCTTGGAAGGGGCATTATCACCATATATGGTGCAACTCAACTCAATACATGCATGCATGCACACAGGTGCACGCAACTGTGTGTCTGTGTGTGCATGTGTGTATGTATGTGTGTGCCATATATTTTTAAAATAAGCTTATAGAATTACACACACACACACAACACACACACACACACACACACACACACAACAGCTTTTTCAAATACCTCTGCTGTTAATTATGTCTCTGTCTTAGCTAGGGTTTTACTGCTGTGAACAGACACTATGACCAAGGCAAGTTTTATAAATGACAACATGTAACTGGGGCTGGCTTTTAGGTTCAGAGGTTCAGTTCCATAATCATCAAGGCAGGAAGCATTGCAGCATCCAGGCAGGCATGGTGTAGGAGGAACTGAGAGTTCTACTTTTTATCTGAAGGCTGCTAGCAGAATACTGACTTCCAGGCAGCTAGGATGAGGGTCTTAAAGCCCACACCCACAGTGAACACTAATCCAACAGAGCCACACCTACTCCAACAGGGCCACATCTTCTAATTGTGCCACTCCCTGGGCCAAGCATATGCAAACCATGGCAGTCTCTTTCCCACTGTGACTGTATTACCCTCCCTCTACCTCTACATTTAAAGCTCATCCATGTTTCTCACCCTCCCTTCACAGTCCCTGTGCCCTGCTATTGCCTGTTTATCTTCCTCTCTGTAATCTCTAGAACCTGGAATTTGTTCAATTATCTGTTCTGCTTATATATTATTTCTTGGATTCACTGGGAATATGGAGGAAACCAAGCAATATATTCTGCCCAGGAGGCATTCATGCTTTAATGAAAGAGATAAACATACAAAACCATAATTACAGTCTAACAATGTCGTGATACAGAGGGAGGCAGTGTCACCCAAAGCTGACTGCTTAGAGCATGAAAAAGCAATTGAATTACAGTTATCTTATCAAGATAGATATAGATTGTAGATAAGATGGGATAGTCTGTTCTCTCTCTGAGCACTTTCCCCCCTCCCCACTCATGATGCCCATTCCTGTTCCTCTTTCTACCACCTCCCTCACTCAGTTCCATCCCTCCATCCACCTCCAATGTCTGTTTTATTTCCCCTTCTGAGTGAGATTCAATCATCCCTGTTTGGGCCCTCCTTATTACTTAGCTTCTTTGGGTTGTGTTAGCATGATTATCCTGTACTTCATGGCTAATATCTACTTATAAGTAAGTACATATCATGTTTACCTTTACAGGTCTGGATTATGTCACTCAGGATGATATTTTCTAGTTCCATCCATTTGCCTGCAAATTTCATGTCATTTTTTATAGTTGAGTGATATTCTGTAAATACACCACACATTTCTTAATTCATTCTTCAGTTGAGGGTCATGGGAAATGGATGTAGGGGGGCATCTCTTGGACTAATAAGAGATCTGAGATGGGAAGCCTCCTGAGAGGCTATGGGGATGACCCTAAGATTCCTAGCAGCTGGGAATGTAGTGGCCACCTCCTGTAGCCAGGCAGCACTTCCAGTGTAGGGAGGGAGACATCAACCCACCCATAGAATGGACCGAAATTTGTTCTGCCTACAAGATGTGCAGGGATAAAGATGGAGTAGAGATTGAGGGAATAGCCAACCAATGACTTTCCAACTTGAGACCCATTCTATTGGAAAGAGCCAACCTCTGACACTATTGATGATATTCTGCTATGCTTGCAGACAGGAGCCTAGCACAATTGTCTTCTGTGAGGTTTCATCCAGCAGCTGATGGAAACAGATGTAGAGACCCACAGTCAAACACTAGGCAGAACTCAGGGAGTTTTGTGGAAGAGTGAGGAGAAGGACTGAAGGAGCCTTCTTAGTCAAGAACAGCACAAGACCTACAGAGTCAAATAACCTGGGCTCATGGGGACTCACCGAGACTAAACCACTAGTCAAAGAACATTCATGGGCTGGACCTAGGCCCTCTACATATTCGTAGCAGATGTGCAGCTTGGTCTTCATGTAGGTCCTCTAATAATTGGAGTAGGGTCTGTCCCTGACTCTGCTGTCTGCCTTTAGATCACTTTACCTTAGCTGGGCTACCCTGTCTAACCTCAGTGGGAGAGGATGTGCTAGAGTCCTTTTGTGACTTGATGTACCTATTGGGGGGTCTCCTTCTCTGAGGAGAAGGTGAAGGAGTGATGGGGGAATGGCTTGTCAAGGTAGACTGGGAGGAGAGGAGGGATGGAGACTGTGATGAGGACACAAAGTAAATTAATTAATTAATTAATGAGAAAAATACAATTTGAAAAAATGGGATAGAGATAGTCTATGATGCAAAGCAGATTTCCCCAAGTTTTGCCTCCAATTTTCATTTTTTTTTTTTTTAGTTTTCTTGAGAGTTACTTTATATTTAATAATAATACTCAAATTGTTTTATTGTTTAATGTGTCTGCTTTATGTGGGGCACTGGCTTTCTGCAGTGATAGGTGCTGAGTTTGCATGTCTGTCCCCCCACAGTAAAAACCTGTCTTTTCCCTGTCTCCCAGTACAGGTCTGCCACAATTTTCAGCTATTCACCTAATCTCTACAATACATCCAAATGGAACACCTAAGCTCCTCTGCTAGTCAGACAAGATGTTGCTTGGAATATGTTGTGCTTTTTTTTGTTTTTCTTTCAGGAGGGCAGAGATGAGCAGAGTGATGGGAGTGGGCAGCAAGGTGAAGCACAAGTCTCCTGGAATTGTACAGAGAAGTGTGTATCAAACCTAAAGCATGTGTGGTACCTGTGCCAGCAAATAGAGCCTAACCCACACTCAAAAATAATCCTGAACTGTACAGGGCACTGTGTACAGATAGACTAAGTCAGAGACTGCTTAGGAGTTAGACCAGTCGTGTAAACCATCATCTCTACAGGAAAGTAGTTCATCACTGACATAGTCTCCTGAGCAAACACAAGCTGAGAAGTACTTTTCTAATCAAAAGAGCAGTATTAAAATAAATAATAAAATATCAGCCTTTTAAGCTACTTTCATATTTTAGAAACTAGATAGAAAAAAAGGTATTTTTCAATTAACTCCTTTCAGATGCAAATTTGTAAATGGAAAGGCTACATGAAAAGAATAATTTGTCAGTCTTCAGCCTGAAAGTTTAATTAAAAGCATCGTATTGCTACAATGGAAACGTTTCTGTAGTATAGGTTGCTGCACATTAGATTACATTTTAACCAATGTATCAGAGCACTTGCTTAGGATGTGTCAGTATGCCGGGAGCTTAAGTGCTGCAGGCCACAGGAGCTGCAGTCTAACCAATGTTATGGAATAACAATGATAGCTATGTACTGTAATCAATTGAGGCATAATGCATACATTACTTGTTTATGTGTCAATTATGTAATAACTAATGGTTACCCATTTGACACTTGCTGTATACAGAGCCTGCCCCCTATTTTCTCTCTAGGATCTCATCTCACCCTTAGCATAGCCCCTGCACACACCTTCATATCACCACCTTCTAGACGAGGAAGCCTTGGTTGACTGAGTTGGAATATTATCGATTTCCCACACCTATTGAGTAATGAAGCTAAAATGCTCATCTTTCCTCAGCCCTACAGTTTATCTAGCAGATGTGCGATCAAAGGGAAAACCCCTGTTGCAATTATGAATATATGGTAGCTGTGCCCACTTGGAGGCTATGGGAAAGCCTGGAGGGAAGATTTTCTGAAGAAGAGGAGGAGGTTAGCAGGAATGGTCTGAGCTGAAGAGACAGCTCTCCTTGTCACCTTTCATCTGCATCACTCTGACTTCATGAGTGACTGGACCATCAATGTTGGCAGCCATGGACCAGTGCTGAAGCCATGGACCTCTTATGTTTCTGGAGTTGGAAATAATAACTTGCTGCAACTGAGTTCTTTCTGAATGTATCAATACCCCCTAACTGAAGACTCTGTGATGGGCAAAGTCCTGTCTGAAGCTGTATGATGCTGGGGAATGAGTGGACACACTGGCGGAGAAGGTTACAAACACACCAGCCTGGCTCCATATACACTAGCAAGGACTCTCCCCTGACACAGCTGTAAAATAGTAGAACTGTGGGTTCTCAGAATAAGAAAAAATTTCAAAAGCTCTCCAGCCCATTCTTTCTTTCTCTTGGGGCAAACTATCTCTACATCATCTCTGACAAAAGGCCAAGTAGACCCCAAGTGTTTGCTGCATGGGGGAGACCTCCAGCTTCCTTTTAATTGTAACTCCTGGGCCCTTGTATCTATTCCCCAAAGGCACAAGAAATCTACTTCCTGTCATCCTCTAGTCAACAGAATTTCCTGTTTCTTACTATGTACCAGCATATATAAAGGGTAGAAAACAAAACAAAACAAAACAACAGCAGCAGCAGCACAGCAGCAGCAAAACAGGGAGCCAGATAAACATGCCCCAAAGTCCTGAATTGTGAATCAGTATCCCTGTTTCTCAAGAATGATGGAATACCCACTCAATGAGACTAGATAAGAAATTATTTTTGGAAAGATGTATGATTGTCTAGACTGAACTATCTTATCTTTTACAAAGACTTTTGCTGAAGTTGGTGAAGGACACTGTAAAAAGACACAGGAACCAGTTTTAAGACTCAACTCTAGCCAAAACAAGGGAATTTCATCATGAAAATAAGTATTATTTTTTTTGTATAGAAAATTATTCTAATCCATCAATGAAATAAAAAAAATCAATGGATGCATTCTGTTTTGAGTTGATAGACATAAAGAGTAGCTCTCCATTAGAGAGGAACTCCAGTTATGAAAGAAATCCTGGAATAAGAACATCTTCGTAAAGGCTAGTGGTGGGTATTAAAAACAAATGGCTTTCTTGTTTCTCCATCAATGGTTAACAAAATGGAAAGATAGAAATTCTGATAGAAACTTTGTGATACCATTTTAACCAGCTCATCAAGATGAACATCCCGAAGCCTAGGAAAGGGCCTCTGGTAACATCAAGCATTGAGAACCTAAAAGCATTTTTTGGAGTTCCTCCCAGAATTATTTGCCAAAATCTGACCATAAGAGAATATCAAGCAAACAAATTAAGGGGTATTCTGCAAAATTACTGTGTTCAGATATGTCAAAGTTAAAAAGGACAAAGAAAGGCATAGAACAGTTCTTGATTGGAGGAGACTATAAAAAGACATGACATTGGAATTCTGTGCAAGAGCCCATGTTGCATCCAGAGCTGGGAAATCAAAGTAGCTTAAAGAGAAATTCATAGACTGGTTGGAAATGTTTAAATATAGCCTGTCAAAATTCCTTATTAGTAATGACTATATAACAGAGCAATGTTGTTGTTAGTAATCCACATTGAAAACACACATATGTCTTAGGGGTAAACATCTGTGTATTCATTCCTTCAACAATCATTCAAAAAATATGATTCAAATGGGTTAAACAAATCAAACCAGGCAAACTCATGAATCTGGAGTGTGCCAATGGAGACTGTGGGAAGACTGTTCTGTCTGGGTGTTTGAGGATTGAGGATTCCTGGTGCAGTTAGATAGAAACTGAGAGGTGTGGGGTGATTCAGGAAGCTCAAGAGGAGGTAGAATTGGCAGGGTATTGTGGCTAATGGACTGTGGAAGGCAAAGGAAGAGAGTGTTCTTTGAGCAAGTAGGTGGATGCCACCTTTGAGTTGAAATAACAGACCCAGCAGATTCCTATGGACCTGGGACAGCTTGGCTGTCTTTCCCAGATGGAGGTAAGCAGACTGGAATGTACTGCTCCATGCTGTGCATAAAGTCTGAAGCTTAGTCACTGAACAACTTTATTTTCTTCTCTCCTACAACCTGCTTCTTCCTTGTCTAACTAGTTATTGAGTCTTAATAATTATTCCAAATTCCTTCCTGGACCACATAAATCCAGAACCACGTTGGAATTTATGGTATAACTATTTTACTACTATTGTGGAATAATCACTCCATGAATTTCTAACTTCTTTAAATATTTCTCTCTGATGCCTCACATCCATCTCATACTGGACAGGATATGACTGAAATGTAAATACAGATATGTCACCCTTACACCTGGTTCTAAGGGCATCAAGCCCACCTTACCTTAGAAAGTTTTCTGATTCTAACAGTATCTAGCCCACCTTTCCTCATTTTGACATGTGAGGACATCAACCATGTGGTTCCACACATTGTTCCATTAAGGTTGAAGGTAGCATTTATCTCTGGGTATAAGCATACATGCTTAAAATGCATCTTGATAACATGTCGATTAAGTTAGAGAAAAGTAGTAAGTGGCCCTTTCCAGGCTCTATTCACTTCCCAACCATGGATTTTTGACTGGGCTTGAAACACAGCACACAATGCTTGAAATATCTCCCATGGAATAGGCCTTGATCACAGGGCAGTTGGTTGCACCATCACCTTTGTCTCATTATTGCGGTAGTGGGCACACCTTGCTTGTCAGGTTGGTATTTTAGTTTATGCTGTTTGAAAGTAGGTAATACTGATACCCCCTCAACCCCCCACCAGCAGCTGCACATTACTTGCCAGCATTATCAAATCTAGCCAGCAGGGAGGAGGCTTCCATCTGAGTTCTAGCTTGATTTCTATACAACTGTCCAACAAGGTGTGTATTGTCTTCAACAATATGGTTTTATCCCTCCCACCAAGAATGAACAAGCATTTGTTTTCCCCCACACCCTCACAAACATTTGCTGCCATTTCACTTCTGATGATAGCTTATAGTCTTACTGGAGTGAGATGGAATCTCAAAGTCGTTTTAATTTGTGTCTCCCTGATAGTTAATGATGTTTGAACACTTTAAGAAATGTTAATAGCCATTTGTACTTCTTCCTTTAAGAACTCCTTGTTCAGATCTACAGCCCATTTTAATTGGGTTGCTTTTTTTCCAGTTGTTTTCACAAAATTTTAAAGGCTCTAATAAAATCCCACCTTCTCTGAGAATTGCTATACTTAAAATACAGTTGTGCCATCTAAGGGTTGTGTATGGAAAATTTGGTCTTTGGTGTGACAGTTTTGGGAACTGAGGCTAAGCAGAAATTCCTTAGGCTAATTGGATCACATCCTTGCCTATGGCATCTCTTTTTTTTCATAGTTGCTCTCTATGAAATGAGATGAACTTAGTTAGAGTCTTACTGCTATAAACAGACAACATGATCAAGGCAACTCTTATAAAGGACAACATTTAATTGGGGCTAGCTTACAGGTTCAGAGATTCAGTCCATTATCATCAAGGCAGGAACATGGCAGTGTCCAGGTAGCATGGTGCAATAGGAGCTGAGAGTTCTATATCTTGTTCTGAAGGCAAGGCAAACAGAAGACTGGTATTCTCAGGAAGCTAGAAGGAAGCTCTCAATGCCCATATCCACAGTGACTTCAACAAGGCCACATGTACTCCAATAAGGCCACATCTCCTAATAGTGACACTCCCTGGGCCAAGCATATTCAAACCACCACACTTGCTTTTCCCATCACCACCCACAATGAGGTACATGTATGTTCGGACTTTGAGCAATCAAAACAATGAGTTAAAGAAAACTTGTCTTTTTTTTTGAGAAAATTATTTTGCCTCAGTGTTTCATTATGCTAATAAAATACCTTTCAAGCTCTGGATAGACACAGAAGAGTAGGAAGATAATTTTCTAGTTCAACAGAGGATAATCAGATGTATGCTGGACTGACACTAGATCACCTGTGACAAGAGTCCATTTCCCCCATGGAACACACATTTCAATGCACAGAGACAGCAAATCAATAAAAGAACAAGGAGATGACCAGGTGATTTGTAAAGTGTTAAGTTTTATATAGGGAAATGAAGGTAATAGCATGAATAAGAATGAAGAGTAATGGAAATTCCAGGGGATGGAAAGGCAGAGAGTAATTCCCTGATTTCATGAGTGAACTAAGACTGAAGTCAAGAGCTAAAGAGCAGAACCCCTAGGAATAGCAAGACAACTATTCCTGACAGTGCAATGGATACTGAATTGATCTGAGCTTGTATTGATCTGGGAACATACTGAATAAGGCACAGTAAAGAATGAGGTTAAGAAGAAGCCAGGTGCAGTGTTTTTCACTTCTTGGAACCATGACTAAGATTCACAAAAACCAATGACTTATTCATCTCATCTTTTTTTTTCTTTCCATAATTTAAATTTTTATTCACATTACATACCAATCAAAGATCTCCCTCATTATCCTCCTCCCAGTCATGCACTTACAAATCCCTTCCCCAACTGGCTCATTCCTTTCTCCTCAGAGAAGAGGAAATCTTCCTTGGGAACCACCTCACCCTGAGACATCTAGTCTCAGCAGGACTAAGCACATCCTTTTCCACTGAGGCCCCACCAGGCAATCCAACTAGGAGAAGGGAGTACAATGGCAGGCAACACCTGTGAGTCAGAGACAGCCCCCACTCCATTTGTTAGAGGACACACCTGAAAACCAAGTTGCATATCTGCTACAAATGTGTGTGAGGAAAGGGGGTCTAGATCCAGCCCCTAATTGTTCTTGGGTTGGTAGTTCAGTCTTTGTGAGCCCCCTCCCAGAGTCCCAGGTTAGTTGACTCTGTATGTCTAAGGAGATGTATACTTTATTTCAAAATAATGTTATATTAAGAGTTACCTTAAAATAACTTACTTTGAACTGAAATATCAATTACAGAAGAAGCCAAGAAAACGTGGAAATTTAGGGTGTGTATGCATTCTGTTGCTGTGATAAAATACTATGAGGAAAAGCAACTTAAACAATGAAAAACGGATTTTGGCTTATGGATCCAGAGGGATGAAAGCCCATCATGGTAGGAGGCATGACAGCAAGCAGCAGGGAAGGCAGTAGGAGCATGGAGCTGAGATATCATACCCTCAATCAAAAACACAAAGAGGAGAGGGCAAACTGGGAATGGGGGAAGTCTATAAACTCTCATACCACACCCCTAATGATGTACTTCCTCCACAAGGCTTCGCCCTCTCCCCAGATAGAGCCACCAAGTGGGGACTAATTCTTCAAATACCTGAACTTCTGTGAGACATTTCTCACTTAAACCATCACAGGATACTTCTGCATTTTGTCTACTATGAAGAATATCACTCTAAATATCTGTGTTCAAGTGTCTAAGCTAACTTATATTTTCCATCTTGGATGTGTATTTGGTATTGGATGCATGAGATTACATAGAACCCACATGTACTATGTACTGAAGTGTCTGCACTATTTCACCTTTCCAGTTGCACAAAAGTTTCTGTGTCACTGTACCCTCACAAGAGCTTGCTATTTTCTATTTTATACTAAAGCTCTCAGCATGGTTGTAAAGTAGAATGTCATCACAGCTTTTAATGTGCATTTCTTTAATGACTAATGACACAGAATGCTTTTGCAAGTTTTTGTTGGCTAGTTGTATATCTTCTTCCAAAAATGTAATAAAATACTGTGAGCAAAAGCAACTTATACAATGAATAACAGCTCTTGGCTATGGCTCCAGAGGGATAAGAGTCCACCATGGTGGGAGGCATGGCAACAAGCAGCCGGTGTGAAGTGATGTGAAGTGGAATGTGCATTTCCTTAATGACTAATGATACAAAATGTCTTTTTAAGTTCTTATTGGCCAATTGTATACACTCTCCCTAAAATGTCTGTTCCTCTGTCTGTTCTCAAAGTTGAGTTTGTCTTTTTGTTGTTGAGTTTTTAGAGTTTGCAGCATATTCTGAATATTAAACCCTTAGGCCAATCCACCAAAAGGGAAAGAAGATAAGAAGTTACCAAGAGATGGGGAGGAGGATTTATTGATGATAAGGAAGGGTTTTATGGATGATAAAAATGTTTTGAAGTGAAAAGAAAAGAGCAGATGGTTGCACATAACTGTGGACAGGCTGAATGCTATTGAATAGTGCACTTAAAAATTGTAGTCGTATGTTTTGTAAATTTTGTCTCAATAAAACCTCATGAAAAAGTGAGAATAAAACATTTTCAAAGATATTTACATTAATCAAAATTTCTGGTATAATGTTTATTTATTTTTTATTTTGTTATATTTTATTTTGATTTGTTTAGTTATCTCCCAGGTGGGAAAGTTTGGTTCCATTTTACAACATGCATACATCCTATAGATAGGAACCACAAGTCATTGAATCTTTCTCTCTATAACAGAGCTCATCATTCTGTAGGGACTGGAGTAGCTTCTCTGGCTATTGAGTCCCTACCTCTTCTCAATTTCCTGGACTTATTTCAGTTTTGCATAATCTTTAGTAAACAGAATGACTGGTGCTAGCCAGTGAGTCAGAGGGACTGGAAATCTCAGTGTCTCTCTCTTTAGATAATAAGTACGTCAAGAAATAGATTGATGAATAGATTGAAGGATGAAAGGATGATAGGTTTGCAATAAAACCAGTATAATGAGCTTCTAAAATATATGGATGTTGCCTGCATGAATACCTGTGTACCACTTGTATGCTTGGTTTTCATAGAGGCCAAAGGATTCTGTCGGATCCCGTAAAACTGGAATTTACTAATAGTTGTGAGCTACCATACGTTTACTGGAAATTAAACCTGGGCCTCTGGAAGAACAGCCAGTGCTTTTCAATCCTAAAGCATCTCTCCAGCCCTTATAAAGCTGCTAACTATAAAATCAAATGATAGCTCTATTGTTATTAAAAATATTTCAACATCTTTTACATTTCATGATACATTTTGAGGAAAAATATGATTCTGTCAAAGTCCTCCAAACACTATGCAACTCTATCATGTGACAAATGTAGATCAGCATGTACCGCAATGGGGGAAAAGAGTTGTGAAAGACACATCAACTGTTAACTACCTTGACTGAGAACAATTGAACATTGTAACCATGCACCATCCATCATCTATGCTGGGGATACAGCTCAACCTAGGCAAGACAAAAACACAGATGAACTCTTGGGTTCTTACTTAATATTAACTTGTTTTTCCTCAGTGTCCTAACTAGTGTTTTTATGTGGAAAGGAAGTGCTGGGAGATTTCTTTCTAAATTGTAGAAGTACAATTCATAACTTTGTTCTGGCACATGATGACACTGTTTTGGACCCCCACTCCCTTTGCAGCAGGTCACCTAAACTAGATCCCACATCATCTAAGACACCAAGGATATGATAGTCTCTACACTTTCCTTCCCATTTCTACACTATTCTTTCTTAAGAGCAACTGAGTGCAGACCAAGGCTATCTTTCACATACTTTCAAGCTCCATATTTCTCAAAATAGATTCTATGTTCTTTAAAAAAAAAAAAATCTAGAGTTTCAATTCTGGCTTAATGATCTTGGACAAGTGACTCAGCCTTATTGAACTTTAATTTCTTATATGATATGTATGTAGAATATGTGGATGTCAGAGTTTATGACATCAAAATTGACCACAGATTAGTTGGTTATAAAGGAACTTAGCCTAATTAGATAGGATGAACTGGACTGGACAGTAGTATTTGAAGATGTAAGGGCAAGCCATTAAATATTAGACTGAGGAGAATGTGTTTGACCCAATACACATTAATGAGTCACCCAATCCAAGTTCTTTAGCATCATAGGATATTATTACTACTGTGCATAAAATGGATTATGCTGGTAGCTGTAAGTGGGATGTAGCTAATGCTGGGTTACTTTTCCTGAGGACATGTGAACAACTGTCTGTTTACCCCAGATAACTTACCAATGGCAGATCAAAGAAGTTATTTCATTGAAGCTCAACTTGCTGAACCAATGAATTTATTTGGCTCAATTTAAGGAGCATGAATAAGATTTTGCTTACAAGGGCATGAGTGACTCAAAGACATCTACATCACCAAAAAATCCCTAACTATTGTGAGTGATGGCTTCATAGAAACTGCTTTCACAAACCTCTGCCTTCCAGTAACTTTCTATGTCATATGTGTTCTAGCACCTTCCAAGTTCATGTACAGGAGAAAGATAGGATGGATTGGTGGCTGGGATACCAGGCAGGGTCACTGTGACCCACCCATTCTACTAAGGAACATTGATACCTTTATGACCATAATTCTAGTATTGACAATGTTTCTTATTTTATTGACATGGCTACAGAACAAAAATTATCTGCGCTAAAGTTAGGCCCACACCCAGAGAATGCCAGTTTCCTCCAACATCACACAGGTTATCTATGTTTCTTGTATCCTTCCCACCATCCTCTTCTGGAGTGACATTTCCTGAGCCTTTCAGGGAGTCATATATACATGATCATTTTGTGAGAATAGAGCTTCCACTCTATGGCAACGATCACTTATTTTTAGTTGTCTAACTAGTTATGAGTCTCTGCCAATAGCTAACACCTGTTGTAAGAAGTTTCCCTCCAAATCAAAGCCAGAGAAAGTTTACCACTTATATCTATGGATATAAAGCAGTTTGTGAAGCATATGCTTAAAAGAAATTTAACAGGCACATGGCATTCATTCAGTCAAATAATACCATAACACATATCCCCATTCCTGGTGAGTTCCCAGTACAATGAGTACTTCTCAGCCCAGCATGGGGCCAGTGGAAAGTGTAGCCATGTTCTCATCTGTACATTGTTGCAGTTCTTGCCAGAATCTGAGAGGCTAGGCTGTTACTTGCTGATCATTCAAATCTGGCTGCTGGTAGAAAGTCCTGGACATAGAATCTATTTCTACTCCAGTATACTTTCTTATAGGAAAGAAATGTCCACCATATAATCTCCAGGTTGAATAAGTATTCATTCTCAAGAGAAAAGCTAATATTTTTCAATTACACTATTCTGTACCTGAATGTATCCGTAGCTGCCAATTGTGCCCCATTGCTTTGGGGGAGAGGAGTGCAATGAAATGAGGCACACCGAACTTTTGCATCAACCAAAACCCTTATGCATTCTGTATACCACTAAGGGGCTAACATATATACAACTCAATGTCCAGTTGCAGCTGCCCTGCATAACCCATACATATGGGCAGTCTTGGCTGCTTACTTAAGGAGTGAAGTATGGAGATTCCCTTGTCACACAAGATTTCCTTCCTCTATAGCTTCAGGTGCAGTTGGAATCACCCATACCTCCCCCATCCCTCCAGTCAACATGCACTTGAGCTTTACAGCCTTCCAGAAGCTCACTACAAAAGTGTTTGACCTTTGTTATTTTTTTTTTTTTCTGCTCACAAATTCAGGCTCAACAGAATCTAGTCACTTTTGCCTTTGATTGATCCTGACAGACTCTTAAGCTGTTTCCCTGCTCTCTCTCAATTGCTTTACCACTTTACAAACCTGATTTACATGGCATTTGAAGTCACACATGTCTGCCAAAGCATCCTCTAGTCCCTGAAGATCAGGCTCCATCATAGAGCTCAGCAAAGCCACTGAAGTCCCTTAATCTGTAAACCCCACTAGACTAACTACTTTTTTGTACCCATTTTACTGAAATAGGGTTTTTTTTTCCTCACATAATATATCCTGATTACAGTTTCCTATCTCTCTATCCCTCATATCTTCTCACCACATCCCCTCTAATCCAGATCCACCCCAACCCTTTTCTATCTCTCATAGGCTTCTACAGGATCATTATAAAATCTAATAAACCAAAAGTAGCACCTTGGGATAGGATAAAACAAATAGAAAGGAAAAGTGCTCAAGGAAAGGCACAAGAAACAAATGGACACAGAAACCCACTTGTTTGCACTCAGGAATCCCATAAATATACTAAACTTGAAGCCATAATACATGTGCAATGAACTGTGGGTAAAGAGAGAAGAGAAGAGGAGAGGAGAGGAGAGGAGAGGAGAGGAGAGGAGAGGAGAGGAGAGGAGAGGAGAGGAGAGGAGAGGAGAGAGAGAGAGGAAGGAGAGAGAGAGAAGAGAAGAGAAGAGAAGAAGAAGAAGAGAAAGAAGAGAAGAGAAGAGAAGAGAAAAAAGAAGAGAGAGAAGAGAAGAGAAAGAAGAGAAGAGAAGAGAAGACATAACATTATGAGATGAGGAGCCTACCTCCAAAGATTCCATGGAGTTCCTTTTCCATCTGGTGCAGGCCATGTAGTTTGCCCTTAAGAGTAGTTAGTTTCTCTGGTGAGACCCCTTGGAGAAAAATAATTCTTATTTTCAAAAGGCTCTCAATTAGAGATAGCTTAGAGATTAATGACTGGGGCAAGTGTCAACTTCTTTCAACTCTAGGACCCCATCTGGTGTAGACCTGTGTAGGCCCTGTAAATACAGCCTCAGTCTCTGTGAGTTCATATATATGCTGGTACTGTTGATTTAGAGGGCCTTATTTCATTGGTGTCCTCCATCCCCTCTGGCTCTTACACTCTTTTCTCCTCTTCCACAGGATTCTCTAGGCCCTAAGAGGATGGATTTAGTGGGGACACCTGATTTAGGGCTGAGTGTTTCAAGGTGTTACCTTCTGTGTAATGTCAGTCTGTGGGTCTCTGGACTTGTTCTCATCTTCTATAATGAGAAGCTTCTCTGATGATGGCTGAGCAAGACACTGATCTCTGAGTATGGCACAATCTCATTAGGAGCCATTGTAATGCTGTGTTCTTTTAATAGAACAGTCTCAGGTTCTTGGTCACTCAAGCAGTATGGGTATAGCATCTTAGAGAATGGGCCTTAAGCCATTTTTATTTGCTCTGGCAGGTTGGACATCAGATATCATCTATCATACAGAACAATGTCTACCAACCTCTTAGCAATCTTAGTCTTTCCCTCGATTCCGTCTACTCCTTCAGATTCATGGAGATCACAGCTGGTGATGACCTATATCTAATAGTTCATATGAGCCAGTCCATCAAGGACTGCTGTCTCTTGTATTGTCTCAGATTGTGTGGCTTTTGTCTCAAGGAGTGACAAGTACTTAAATCATTCAGTCTCTCTCCTTCTATGGTACTCAGACTGATCTCATTCAGTCCCATTTTTTCCTTAGTCTCAGGAGTCATGCTGAGAGAGGTTCTTTCATTTCTTACTTTAAAATACTTTCTAGTTCAAGTTCAGAAGGAGAATACTTGGTGTTTTCCTGCATCAAGACATAATTAAAGCCCCAGAAGCATCCTTTATCTTTTTTGGCATCAGAGGTTGATGCCGAGGGTTATCTGCTATCAGCTGTTTCATTCCCCACTCCACACCACTATGGCTCATCTCGTAGAGTTCAAGTGCTCATGTGATAGGAGGGGATCATTAACACACATATAATTAGTACACTTTCTTCCTGGCCCTGAGGCATAAGAAATTACAAGCCAGCACCTGTATCTCACCCTCTCTATCAGAAGATAACATGGGGGGATAGGTGGGGGCACACCCTCATAGAAGCAGGAGGAGGGGGGTGGGATAGGGGGTTCCTGGGAGGGAGGGGGGAAAATGGGGTAAAGGGAGAACATCTGAAATGTAAATAAAATATCCAATAAAAAAAGTGAAAAAAAACCCAACAACAACAAAAAAATAATATTCTGCTATACTCATAGCCTAAGCCAGTTGTCATCAGAGAGCCTTCATCTAGCAACTATGGAAACAGATGCAGAGATCACAGCCAAACATTAAGTGGAGCTTGAGGAATCCTGCTGAAGAGGGAGAGGAAGGACTGAAAGATCCAGAGGGGTCAAGGACACCACAAGAAAATCCATAGATTCAAACAACCTGGACTCATAGAGGCTCACTGAGACTGAACCAACTATCTGGGAGCTGCATGGGTCTAACCTAGGACCTTTGCATACATGTTATAGTAGTATAGTTTAGTGTATTTGTGGGACTCCTAACAGAGGGAATAGAGGCTGATTCTGATGCTTTTTCCTGCTTTTGGGATACCTGTCCTCTTAGTTGTTTGCCTCATCTAGCCTTAATATGATGGGAGGTGCCTAATCATATCATACCTTGATGTGCCATGTTGGGTTGATATCACTTCTTTGAAGGGAAGCAGAGAAGGAATGGACTGGGAGGGAGGAAGTGGAGGGGAGAATGGAGTGTGTGCAGGCTGGAGGGAGGGAAGGAAACTGCTGTCGTGATGTATATATAAGAGAATAAATTAATAAGAAAAGAAAAGAAGAAGAGAAGAAGAGATAACATGGATGGATGATGTAGCCTACATGTTCCTTTCTCACTGTAAAGTCATATTCCCACTTTATACAGGAAAGTTCCCTTTGTGCAGTGGTCGTGACTTCAGTTGCATGTCTTCCAACCACTGCAGTGCCTTGCCAAAAATTTAATCCCATATACACAAGTCTTGGGACTTACAATGTATTCTCTAGTCCTTCAACCATTTTCAGTGTGTCCTCATTTTCATCAGGGAGATGTGGCACTCTGTACCACAAGGAATAAAAACCTCACTCTTTTTATCCCTCTTCTCCCTCAAGAATACACCACCTTCAGATGGCCCAACCCATAGAAAACTTGTTTCTGTCAGGATTTCCCCCATCAACTCTTGCCCCCCAGGAATTCCGTCCTAGCTGTGTATCTTACTACTCCTGGCAAGAGCCACACAATGCTCCTTGTAAGCATATGTTTGGTATCAATTTGTGATACTTTTCTGGGGAGAGATTTACAGACATTTATTCATTCCAAATGAGTACCAATGATAGACCACAGAAACGATTGTACACCATACTGATTTGGTAAACAAATGAATTTGGTTTCCTATATTATTTACAGGACTGTAGAAGAGTCCAAAATCACTGCACTATGAAGAAGTCCAACCCAATCATGGGTGATGACTTCATGGAAGCTGCCCTGTGAACCCCTGCCTTCTGTTAACCTATTTCCTCCTATTTGTTCTAGCACTTCCAAGGATCATGTGTGATGGCTAGGATATCAGGAAAAGCTCCTGTGACCTACCCATTCTACTAAAGAGTGTTAATAGCTCCATTTTTGTCAACATAGCCCTGTTATTACTGTGTTATCCTGTTTATTTCACTGCCATAACTACAGGGCCAAATATCTCTTCTTCTTGATCGTGATGGGTTATAGGCATTCAGATCCCTGCCCAGAGGAGACAGTTTTACTGCATCAGTTATTAGATCTGATCTACTCTATGGTTTATAGTTGTGTCTGTTCCAGATCCACAGAAAGATTGTGGGTGTCTCTGTGCTTCTATAAATCTACTGACTAACCTCAAAGAATCCATATAAAAGGAGGCTACTGTGCATATATAGCTCTCCTATATCTTGTCCATGGATTTTCATGTTGTTTTTACTGAATAACTGTATACCTGTATAACTATTACTTTGCTCATATTACTTTACTATCAGCTCTCATTGGTCTGCACAGCTCAGCTTTCTTGCACTAGTCTTTTCATTGCTGTGACCAAATACCTGACAGAGATTCACTTAAGGGAGAAAATTATTTTAATTCATCAACAGGGAATGCAATCCATCAAGGTGGGAAAGGCATGGCAGCAGGAGAGGTTCACTGTTGTAGCCACAGGAGTGTGCTCTCACACATCAGTAGATCAGGAAGCAAAGAAAAGGGTGTATCTTTCCTATACTATTAATACTTTCTGAAAACCCCCACAGAAACACCTAGGTGATTGTCGGAGTCCAACTGA
The DNA here is from genome assembly GCA_021653895.1 of Mastomys natalensis. Classification (NCBI taxonomy): domain Eukaryota; kingdom Metazoa; phylum Chordata; class Mammalia; order Rodentia; family Muridae; genus Mastomys; species Mastomys natalensis. The sequence goes on from JAJTUV010001042.1 coordinate 733,177, forward strand.
CAATGAAGATTAAGCATCCTAGCCTCCATAACAGACTGAGCAAGTCCTTATTATAAAGGAATATTGGAGTGCTTGCACACTTATGTGGGGTAAGAAAAATGTAAAGTGCATGTGACTGAACAGTAAGAACTGCAATGCAGTCCTTGGGGGTGTGGGAGTTCTGGGAGCTTCCATCTAGGTGGAAAGAGCAGGAATTAGATGGATCAGATAAGTTTTTATTATCAGAACACCTCTTCTTGGTCGAAAGGCTCAGTGAGTTAGCACTACACATCTCCTTAGTTCTGTATCTCTGAAGAACTATGAAGAATACAACTCAGCTACTTCTGTTCTGGGAATGAGGTCCACATAATCGTGTTTTGCTGTCATATGGTCAGATATCTTGACATAAAATGAAGTCAGGAATGATTTGTTGAAACATTTTTAAAAGTTGTGTATGTCTTAGACTTTGGGCAAATTGACTTCTAAGTGGTTAAGACAAGTGATAGCGCTATAGATGTTTTCCTCTCGGAGAAGGCCCTTCTGCTTGATACAAACCAGAAATGGTAAAGTCAAGAGAAAGAAAGAGCAAGTGAATCAGAGAGCTATGTTAATGGTTTCAATGAGACTCCATGTGGACTGAATGGGTACACAGCATAGTTATATTAGGATTTTCACATTATATTTTTTATAATAATCAAGTTTTGCATTTTTAGACACTGCTCACCCCATTGTCCCTCTAAATCAAATTCCACAATAATTCTGTGGGGATACTTTTCTTGGAACAATTTTTTAAACAATATTATAGGGAAATTAGCTGGAGTAGGTAAAAACAAAGAGGCTTGATACTTGAGTGAGTCCAAGTTTGACTTACTTCCTCAAATCAAGATCTGTCTTACAAAAATGATGATAGTATGGTTTATGATAGCTATTAAAGTTCTTTCACATCTTCATTCATTCCTTCATTAATCTATTCATGTATCTATTTTACAAACATGTATTGAAAATATATAATAATATTGGAAATGTAAGTTAACTTACTTATGCTAGATACAAAGTGAGGGTGGGATATATTATACATACACACACACAGTAAAATTTGAGAAGAAACAATATGGTGGATTTAAGGAAACAAAATAATTTCTGCATGGCTGGGATCATGAACAGTAGTAGAATTTGTGACTGAAGAAGAAAAGAGGAACTGGCTTATCAACTATCTTGTAAGATATATTAAGATTCTGTGATATTCAGGCCCCCATCATAGTTAGCCTAACCTTCCTAGCCATCTGGATTATTTTTATAACTGAGTGTAGTGTGTGTGTGTGTGTGTGTGTGTGTTGTCTGTCTGTCTGTCTGTCTGTCTCTCTCCACACACACGCACAAGAAAGAGAGAGAGAGAGAGAGAGAGAGAGAGAGAGAGAGAGAGAGAGAGGAGAGAGAGATCTTTATGGAATTCATAGTCTATCAGTAGATATGGACAGTTTGTTTTCAGTTCTGGGAAAGAATCCAGGACTTTAGCAGTGGTAGGTAAGTGCTTTATTATTGAACTACACCACAGCCTTAAATGGATAATTTAGACAATTGTGAATAAGTAAAGTACCAGGATGATTTTGAGAAACATGCCTTTTTAGAGGATAAGTTGTGCCAAAAAGCCCATTTGCATACAGTACATTTGGCCTTCTAATGCCATAGAAGAATATTCCTATATTCCCTGAATAGGTATGGAATAAAGACAATATGGTTAGATTGCCAAGTTGCCTCAACAAGTTAGTAACCAAGTCTGAGAATCTGAGTTTGGAATCCCTCAGACTCACATAGTGGAAGGAGGAAACCAATCCTTGCAAGTTGTCTTCTGACTTTCACATGGCGTTTGTGCACATGCCTGTACATACAGATGTAAACCACACATATAGCAAGAGTATATAAAGAAACAATATGGTGGATTTAAAGAAACAAAATAATTTCTGTGTAGTTGAGTTTATGAACAGTAGCTGAATTTGAGACTAGAGAAGAAAGAGGAGCTGGCTTATCACTGCCTTGTATGATATAGTAGGATTGTGTTATTGCACATCCCTATTATAGTTAGTCTAACCTTCCTAGACATCTGTGTTATTTTTATACTGAAGACACCAGGGATGTAAGCTCATCCATTACCAGAACCTAGTGACGTTCACACTCTCAATTATCTCCCAAATGTCTCTGGCAATAGTGGTGTCTAGGCTTGGCCCAACTCTCCTGGCAAAGGACAGAAACACACATCTCCAAGCCTGTGCCCAGAACATATCTTCTTGCCTTCTGAGAGAATTGCTGCATGAGACATGTAATTTTACAGATCATGGTTTTGGAGAAAAATGTGACACCCCAGAAGTGAGTAGGAAATTATTCACTTTTGGAGAGAGAGAAATGTCAAGACAGATTGATCAAGTCCGAAGCTAAATTCCCAGGCAGCTTCCTGAGAGAGCCAGGAACTCAAGCTCCCTCTGCTCCCAGCTCATCCCAGGGTGTGCAGATTTAGGATCTGTAAGATGCTGGCTCTAGCTCACTTCAGAGCCATTTATCATGCTAATACCTCTCCTTCATCCTATAACAGAACTCTTACACATCCCCTATCTTAAGTATGACTCCCAAGGACTCATTCTTGAACTCACAGGGGAAGCAAAAGACCATATTGTATCTGTGCTTCCAGAGCGTATTTTAACATGTTACCAATATACCAAAATGCCATTTTGTTACTATGGTATACATTTGTTTTAGTTTTATACCTACTTTAGTATCTGTTAAGTATTCAATGATTAGTACTTTTTTTCTTAGATAAATGGATGGATGAGAAAAATGAGTGGATGGATTCTTGTGCTTGAAGATCTCCTTGTTAGACGATTGTCTCTTAAGTTATCCTGGCTTCTTAAGGTACTATTATCTAGAATAATCCGATGTCAGGACTAGAAGAAATTTAGGCTATTGTTATGCCAGTGATTCCATAGACTGGCCGCCAGGAGTACTTTATGGATCTGTATGAGAATCTGGAATGAACTACAATCCAGAATTGGAGGGCTCACCTATGATCCAGATCTTAAGGCTGGAAGACACAAGTTTCTGACCTGTGTCTTGGCATGGAGATCTTGAGGCATAGTGGCCATGAAAAGTTTAGGCCCAGGCAAAGTAGTACACACCTTTAATCCCAGGAGATTGAAGCAAAGAAATCTCTGAGTTTGAGGTCAGCCTAGGACAAAACAAGTCCCAGATCCAGGTGTTATGGTATATACCTTTAATCTGGGCCACAACTTCTGCTGGAGGCCTGGACATCGGAAGAAGGAAGATTCACTCTTCTGCTTGCATTTACTTGTCAGCACATCTGTTGGAACCTACTTCTACAGAAGACCAGCTGAAACAACTAACCTCTTGGGACTGAGCAACTGCTAGATTCTTGGACTTCCATCCTGACTTCCTTTGGTGATGAACAGCAACATGAAAGTGCAAGCTGAATAAACCCTTTCCTCCTCAACTTGCTTCTTGGTCATGATGTTTTGTGCAGGAATAGAAACCCTGACTAAGAAGAGAGTGTGCTGCTTAAATATGCACAAGTGATACTTTGTTGATTAGGGAGATAATGAAGAAATTTCAGAGTTTCCAGAAGGATTATGTATCAACCTGGAATCTGTAGAATTCTTGCAGAGGAGCTAAGAGATGTTAAATTCTGAGGTGGTCTGTTCTCGTTTTGGAAGGTGTTGGTTGGTTTGTTTGTTCTTGATGCATGTGTGTGTTGTGTTGTGTATGTTTAGTATGTGAAGTTTTTAGTGGATATGTGTGCACATATCTGTATAGATGTATGTATGGTGTGTGTGTGTGTGTGTGTTTGTATGTGTGTGCCTGTGTGCATGCGTGTGTGCTAGTCCCCATGCATAAAGACCAGAAGTAGAAGTTGGGTATCTTTCCTGGCTTGTTCTCCACCTTTATTTTTTGATATAAGTCTTTCTCTCTGTACCTGAATTTCATCAGTTGGCTAGACTGTATAGTCAATGACCTTCAGAGATCTTCCTGGTTTTACTCAGTCCCCCTTTCTGTAAGGTTAAGGAATGGACCATCTTGCCTAGGTAGTTTGTTTATTCTGGGGACCCAAACTCAGGTCCTTGTAAAGTCCATTCTGCCCCATGTTCGGGGGCCACTTTGTAAAGGCCCTTTGTATCCGCCCGCGCTGCTGCTCCGGTCCACTGGTCAGGGTCTAGCAAGAGAGAGAGTGGGGAGGGGCAAGAGACTCAAGAATGGAGACAAGACAGAGTCTGATCAAGTCTCTTGTATTGAAAGGAAATCCTGGGTATTTATACCCTTTGCCACGTGCCTTTCCCCGTGGACAAGCATAGCTGAAGGCACTACGTCATGTGCCTTGCAGCGTGGAGACCACGTGCACCTACCTAGCTGTATGGAGACCACATGCATCCAGCAGCGTGGAAACCACGTGCGCCTTGCAGCTGGGGGCACTAAGCAGCAAAACAAGATATGTGAGGAAAACAAGATGTTTATCAGAGTGTGCTCAGCTGTTGTAGACTGTTGAAAACAAGTCTCTTGTCAGGGTATATGGCCTGAGATGGCTGCAAAGATGATAGCCGCTTTCTGCTCAAAGTTGGCTCCCAACAGGTCCTCATGCCTGACATATCCAGAACATACTACACCAGCTCTTGGCATCTAGAGCATTGCCAAACGTGTTGACAGGTGACCTTGCCTGGTCTCCTTTCCTGATGGAGAAATTTGAAGGCAGCTTAGTGGTCACAGCTGTAATAATCTGTTGCACTGAGCATTGTGTACTGTTGAGCCCTTAAAGGGTATGGCATGCTTTCTAAGTGCTGGTTCACCTGTATCCCAATTGTAACAGCCAAAATTGTCTTCAGACAATGGCCAGTTTCAAACCACCCTTGGTTCAGAACCACTGACTTAGAACCGTCCTAGCAGGATCTGGGCATCAGTAGAGTGTACAGCTGTTGATTTTGTTTATGATCCGTTTTCTTTTCTTGTCAAAGTAAAACAGCACAAACCAAAATAAAATCTACCAGTTATTTCATTTTGGAACAGTTTTCTCCATTTCTCCAGAACACTGAGACCGCTACACCTTTCTGAACACAAGGGGACAGAATCTCTCTGGCTATGTACTTGTCTGGAGTTATCAGTAGCTGTCTTGTCAGTGTTCATCTAAAATAGGTCTAATGTAGAGGAAAATAAGCCAATGTTGAGATTTCTGAAAATATTATCTGAGCCCATGGATTAAGCTAGTCTCAAAGTCAAATTATCTGAAAATAAAAAGTGTCTCTGCTTGTTAGTTGCCAAAACAAAGCATATCCCTTCTGGGAGTTGGTTTTAGCTGCATCCCTACCACCTAACAGTTACAACCAGAGCAAAGGTATGTTTTTTTTTAATCTTTTTTTCCAGTTTCTAGCTGTTCCTCGGAATAAATAAAAGCTGGATCTGTTCTTTTTCTCACAGTCCAACCTTGCTGGGTTTTCAAGATATTGAAACAAATACGTTTGCTGAGGTCTCAGCTCCCCAGTCTCTGGACTTGCTTAGCCAGTCACCATTTTCCATAGAAAAAAGATTTTTGTCAAGCATAGCACTATCCAGGCCTCTATTCTGGTAATAATAGTCCTTGATAGCTCTGATTGCTGACAGGATAGGTCCCCATACTGGAGTCAGGCATACAAGATTTTCATAATCTGGCCTCAGATGACACCAGAAACTAGGGTGTTTGGAACTATTTCCTGTGGGTCCTACAGGACAGCACTGAGATCATAGCATACTGTCCAGGGCTGGGTACAGTGCAAACCTGGAATAAGTCTTTGTTGAGCACACAAAACTGAAGGACTGCCATGTGTCTGCTGTCTGAGGAGCAAACATCTTCCTGGGTAGGTACTCGTCTCTTAACCTTTTCTGACGGTGTTTTCTCAGTGAGAAAATTACTAGAAGCAGAGCTGATGATGATCACCCAAATTCTGCCTCCATCTTTCTGAAGGAATCCTCTGGTTACTGTCTTCCACTGGAAAAGATAACGCACAGAGGAAGACAGTAACCAGAGGTTTGTCCAACTTTGAATCCAAAAGTTAAAAGGACCCAGATTGGCACTTATTAATCTGCCATCGCTATTCCCTAAACATCATATGAAAATCTGATTTGAAGGCCTTTCTTAACATGGAATTCTGATGCTTTGATGATTTTTATTTTATCTAGGGCCTTAGATTTGCCCTTTCCAGTGTAAGTCTACTTTCCTTATTACTGTTTGGACTCAGAGTCTAGATTAGAATACAACCTGACTAAGGAGAATTTCCATGGTGGGAAAATCAAAACCTAGAGACTTAAAGAATTTACTCTGGAAATAGTAAATGACAGTCTACTTTGGGATTTTATTTTATCACCATTTATATCTCACTAACAAATACTTTGAAACACAATCAGACTTGGGTTCAAATCCTAATTTATGAACTTTCCAGCTGTATCACAGTTATAACAGTGACTGGAGCAGTGGTGACAATAGCAGATGCCCTGGACAGTGGCCACAGTAGTCTCAGTAGCAATAGTGGGAGTGACAGTCACTATGACTGTAGCAACTCTAGAAGGAGCAGAGATGACACTCATAGCAGGCTCTATCACTTACAAGGCATTTTACACACAGGGATTTATTTTTGCTCTCCATAACTGTGGGGCAGGCCTTCTTAGTTCTCTTTCACTGTAATGTCACTGGTGCCAAGGATGGTGCCTGAAATATGGAATATGTACAGTAAGCATTCTTGGAAAAATAAGAACGATTCCATGAAGTGGGGATTGTTATTAACATTTAACAAATGTGATCATTAAGGATCAAGGATTTTAAATGAGAAAAACTCTCGGTGTCTAGGTTACATGCTATATATAATTATGTTAAGACAATAAATATCTGTAAAATGTTCACATAATCTGAGTGATTTAGTTTGTTTAAAAAAGAATCTAAGAATTGAGTTTTAATGAATCCCAGACTAGAACGACCAATCTGAGGCAGACAGAACTGGATGGTAGCTCATCTTTCTGGATGTTCATCATAACTTCCTGACTTCTAGGGGCTGACCGCGACTACCAAAGCAAAATGACCTTCATCCCTGGTAGTTCCTGCCAGTTCTCTGTCTTGGAAAAGAGTCAATTCCTTCTTTCTGAAGGTCCATAATGCACTAGAAAGTCTGTATTTTAGGCAGCAAACCAGCAAACAATATAACCGTGCTTTCTGATGTAGAACCACTTTCATTTCTGTAAGGTTTCTTAGTTCTCATAGGAGTGGGCATACTCTATTCTCCAGTTTCCAGATGAGAAACCAGAAGCAGAGGGGGGATAATTTATTAATTCAAGATTCAATGAAGAAATAACAGTGTTTGTACTTGAAATTGGAAATTTTATCTATCTATCTATCTATCTATCTATCTATCTATCTATCTGACTACATAGTGAAATTTAGACCAGGCAGGCCTTGAACGCACAGAGATCTGCCTCCTGAGTGCACTGCCACACCCAATCAGGGAATTCTATTTATAATTGCTGATCTTGAACACAAGAGAGGAAACCTCCTTTTAATCACCTGATGAAAATTGCATACCATCTTCTCAGGGTACCTTCTCTCTCACTTATTCTCTTCCTCCCCTCTTCCATTTCTCTGCCTCTCCCTCTCCCTCCCTCTTTGGTTTTCAGACTATTTAATCTCTACCAATACTCCCCCCCCCCCACACACACTCTATAGTACTCTATTTAAAAACCGCAGAAGAAAATATTGATAAATCTCTAGATAAATCAGTCACTTCTTCTAGTGGTGGGGTTGGGCATATCACTTTCCTTTATGATGAATAGAGAGATTTTATGTGTACCTGGCTGATCCCTGATGTCTTTGTACCATAAAGACACTACCATAGATCCCGGAAGTATTGTCTCTTGAAGTAACAAGGAATCATTTAGAAATATATTCTAGGAATAAGTTGGAGATAAGATAACTACATTCTGTTACCTATCCCAGCACTATATGATTATTATGGGACTTTGGCACTTATGCTAGGCATTTGGAAAGTGAAACTACAGAGTCAGGGTCCTGAGGTATAATTTATAGTCTTAGGGGAGGAATGGGTCAGTGATATAAAAAAATCAGGAAAGTCTAGAATTGTGATCATCAGGCCAAAGGGGTCCAATAACAGGCCCCTTGGGAAAATTACATGAGTAATGTATTGGCTAGATTGTAAAACTAATTTGCTTCACAAATCACAAATTAGAGCAATATGAATAAAGGATAGTTTTATTTCTTCCTGAAAATGGCACAGGGCACATAGGTAGCCAAGAGTTTGAAAAGGTGCCCTTTCATCCTTAACACAAGGTTTCTATTTATGAATCGAATCATTTGTCCCATTTATTCCTTCCTCACAGCAAGTAGAAAATGTAAAGAGGTAGGTGTCAATGAGCTGAGTGCTGACTAGTTTATAGTCATATGAATATGCATAGCTGCATGGGACTCCAGAAAGTATTTAGATGAAACTGCATTGTTAAGAAGACAGAATGGTCAATGGTAAAAGAGTAACTCTGTGATATGCAGTAAAAGCAGAATTGCCTGGGGCTATAATTTCAGAGATAGAGTTTCAGAATTTATTTGTTTGGCCCATGATGGCAGTTCCAGTGGCTCATAGAATACCTGAAGCTAATGTAGCCTGGACCAGGATTTTACCTGAGAGTAAGACAGGACAACATGCAAGCACTGTACTTCTTTGTTGTAGTAATTATTTAAAAAGGCTTCTGGCTTAGGCTATCTAAGCTGCAGTGTCTCTGCCTAGCCCAGTTGCCATGTTTCTCGGCCTGAGGTCACGTGCACGCTGCAGCTAGAACCCCGCTTCCAGAAACACCAGCCCTGCCACCCACTAGATGCCAGCGTGAGAGATGGTTCTGCCAATCTTCCACGCTGTCTCCACAAGGCAGGGCATTGCCCAGACCATTCCGCCATCCATGCGGGCCCAGTAAGAGAATGAAACTCTAATTCTTATAGATTAATCAAAGCTTATATACTTGGCAATGATCAGTAACAAGATACCCATACAATCAGAAGTGTAACCCAATACCCAACCTAGGTATACAACTACCTTTGACTGCTACAGACACGTGAACATCCGTCTCCATTGCTCCTACATCTCTGCCCCTCTCTCTCCTCCTCTTCCTTTTATCTCTTCCTCTTCTAACTCCTCTTCTTCCTTTCCCCTCTTCCTCTCCTAATTCCTCCCACCTTAGCTCCTCCTACACTTCTTCTCAGAAAAGTCAGGTTCAGGTCTCAGCCACATTTTTATGGATCCTTGTTTGGATCTATACTTGGAGAACACCTATTGCTTTGTGATTTTCTTAATCTGTATCTCACTAAAAGGCCTGAACTTTCCTCTGGGGATTACTCAATTTCTTTTCACAATATGGAACATACATTAGGATTGTGGTTGGCCATGTGATTTTTGGTCTGACTCAAGGATAGTCCTATGGTTTGACAGAGGTCTTGAAAGTTTGGATGGAATCATTCTCATTCTGCCACTGTTGCTAAGAAGACGATGCAAGCTCTGAGCTATTAGTGTCTGTTTTTGCCAGGATAGGGAAGTACCCATATGAGAATAAAGCAGAGATCTGAGCGATGGAGAGAGATTGCAAATGACATTCTTTAGAGGTCCTAGATACAGCCATGCCAAAAGCCATTAATCCTGGGATTAGTTTGATGAACAATGAATCCCTGTTTTGCCTTTTTCAAGTATGAATTAATAATGGAGTAAGAATACTTGTAATCCATCACAGACTTAAGTCTCTCTTTCTCTCTTTTTTCCATTTCACCTACATTGTGTTTCTCAAACTTGGCTGAACAGAGAAAATATCTGGGGATTTTTATAAAAATAATTTACTCAGACAACTTAGATTAACCTAGATTTTTATCTGCATTTTATTAATTACAGACTCTTATTATCATTTGGATATAAAATAACCCCCCTCAAAGACTCAGATGTTGAAGGTTTGGTCCCAGTTGATGGGTTCAATCTTAACAGGTCAATAGATCATGAGAGTGCTGACCTGACCAATAGAAAAATCCAGGCTGTATTAGTGTGGTGGCCCTTCAGGGAGGGCAGAAAGAAGGAGGCAGAGCTTAGCTAAAGGAAGCAGATAACTAGGGTATGTATTAAAAGGTACACATTGTCTCTTGTCTCTGTCTTTACAGTCATCTTGAGATCAACAGCCTCCACTGTCATATGTCCCATCATCATGATGCTCTGCCTCCTTGCTGGCCCGATGATGATGAGTCCACTGATCATGGACTACAAGCCACGATAGGGAGTGATAGGGCCACTGACGATGCTCAGCAACCCAGAAACCAAGAGCTGCAAAGAAATTTGATCTTCCTTAAGTTGGTTTTCTCAAATATTTTTTGTCACAGAAAGGAAAATTAATTGACCCAGAGGCCAAATTTGGACCTGGATATAATGAATAACTATTATCACCATTTTTGTAACCCGCTTATTATCCCACTCTTGGGTAGCCTTGGCTTTTCTCTGGGAACTATACTGCTTGTTCTCAGTCTGAAGAGAAGATAGCAACCATCCTGGGCTTCTCTAGGTAGTTTCTAATTGGTAGTTCAATTTGGAAACATATTAATAATTACTGCACATTTTCTACAAATGTGATTACTGCCTTATGACTCTGAAAAATGGTTGACAGCTCTGGGTCACTGTTTCATTACCTGCAATAGACGAGAAGGAAGCAGATGAGTTTTAAATGGATTTCCTGGTCTAAAAGTCACCCATCATGACAATTCCCTGTCAGGACCCTTCCTTCTTGTTTCTCATTTGTGCACATATGCACAAGTGCACACATGTATACACATACATTTCCCAGTGTGAACATGTAGAGCCAAAAAAGCACCTCTGAATATTCTGCCCAATTTTTGCAGTTTTCTCTTCCCTCCATTGCAAACACTGACAGGTGTGAGCTAAGAAAGATACAGGCCCTGTTTGAAGAATCCTGATAAGAGGAACTGGGAGACAGGCTGAGGAGAAGAACAGAAATATTGATCTCAGAGGCTGACAGGTTTCACTGAAAGATCCAGTGGTGGAAAAGGGTAAGCCCAGACTGAAATTTTATACTTTCTCTGTGCAAAATTCAACTGCAGGAGAATCTTTATTAAAGCATTTTCTTGTGTTTACCATATTTCAGAAATATAGACTCCACATCCTCTCTATTCCTGCACTGACAGACCTTGAAGTCTGAGGGGTGAGCTCTTTTTAGAACCTTCAAGTGATCTTTTGTATCTCTAAGCCAGTGGTTCTCAACCTTCCTAATGCTGTGACCCTTTAATATAGTTCCTCACGTTGCGGTGACCCCTCCCACTGTAAATCACTGCTATTTCATGACTGTAGTTTTGCTACAGTTATGAATTATAATGTAAATATCTGTGTTTTCTGAGGTCTTAGGTAGCCCCTGGGAAAGAGTCATTTAATCCTCCCAAGGGGTTGTAACTTATAGGCTGAGAACTGATGTTCTAAACCCGTGCCTTGCCAACTTCGCTTTCAGTCAGATGAATATGTGACCCTCATCTTCCTGACCCTGGTTAAGAAGACTTTTTCTTGTGAACCTTGCTGAATTGCCTCAGGCAGGGTTGTCAGGAAAAAAAAAAAGCTGAGTTTTAGAGGTCTGAAGGAGGTACAGTGCTTTGCTTACTCGTGTTCTGATTATTTGTTCACATGCCTTCCCTACAAAGAGAGGTGAGGTCTTCCAGACCAAGATGAAGTCATGGATCAGAAAACTCTTTGTTAAGTGGATGAGCAAATCACCCAGATAGAGGTGAAGTAAAGAGCAGGAATCCCATATTGTTGACACCAGAGTTGTAGACTTAAGATGTGTCAGTGAAAGTACATGTATTGAGATATCACAAAGAATGGTTTAACATTTCATGTAGTCATCATTGTAACCATCCTCTAGAATGATGGTTCTGAGCCTTAAATTTCTGTAAGCATTATGTAGATGCTAGTTAACACACATGACTGCTTTTTAGCCCAGCGATCCTAATGTAGAAGGTACAAGGCCAATCCAACTATATGTTATATTGATATTGATATGAGTGAATAAGGAAAGTTATATGGACAAAAACTATGAGATCTGCAGAGGATGAAAGAGGCAAAAGAAATGAGAAAGAGGAGGAATCATGAATGAAGATCTCACTTGAGAGATCAGTTCATCAGAAAGGGAAAGAAGGCAAGCTTTAGCACACTGAACTGAGCCCTTCCCTTCATAGATGTTTAGCCATAACATTCCAATGTACTCTGGATCATTCTTCCCATATGGGAAAGAGTAACACACACTCTTCTTTTTCTCAGTCCCCCTTTGTTGTGGATTGCTGTTTATATGCCAGATTTATAACAGTAAATCCTCAACCCCCAAAATGCCCACACAAAGAACACAAAATTCAATTGATATAGATACAAACTGAATACCTAGATTGGACAAATATGCCCTACATTATTAAATTGTCTATCTAAGAAATCCCCAGTTACTTATGGCTCCTAGGACCATGTGGTTCCAGCTAATCACCCTCTCCTTCAGGTACCATCTTGTCTTTCCTGTCTCCATCTCTGTCTCCTCTCTCTGTCTCTCTGTTCCCTCTTTAAAACTTTCAGTCCCACCTTCCCTTTTACTGCCCAGTCTAGCCTTCAGTGACTAATTAAGATTTCACCTGACTGCACCTAAACTAGGCACTCTTGAGGGAGCAGAATATACAAACAGCAATCCACAATACCCCTTAATATGTGAATCTACACATCTCCTTTAGGACATAGGTCTACTAAAAGTAAGAGGGAGGGATACTAAGGAACTGGGTTGGAGGTAGTAGGTAGAGGAGGAAGCAAAGAGGAGAGAGAGGGTAGAATGGTGGATGGGTATGATTAATCTGTGATATATTCACACATAGGAACTCACATGAATCCCATTAATCCTCACAATTAATATATGTTAATTATAATTTTTAAAAGTACAGTTTATTACGTCATCTTTGAATTTAGCTGGGCATAGGATTGGATTTGGCAATTGGGATGTCAGTAGAAGCTTAAATAGAGCTTGCTATGCAGTGTTCAGCCTAATGGAATGTCTAGTATCACACCTACCCCTCAAGGGTAGGTATGTAGGCATGTAAACAGAAAATTTTATACTTTTCACCTTGCAAAATTCAACTGCAGTAGAATCTTGATCAAATAATTTTCTTGTATTTACAATATCTTAGAACTTATAGACCCCCCCTCCTATTTGTTCCTGCTGACAACCTATTATTTCCACTTCCTATTTCTCAATGGGCATGTTTGTGAAGAACTAGAGAGGAAGGAATTGTGAAGATGCTCATTTATGGTCAAGCACTAACAGACACTACTAAGACCATAAATTTTAACTCATTTCTAACACTCTACTACCGTGCAGAGACTATGACAATGCAGATGTATTAATGTACAATCTCAACAGCAACAGTGGCTTAGCTGAGGACCTAGCTGAGTATATAATAGACAGCAGTCAAAGTCTCTCAGTCCAACCTTTGTCAAAACAGTCGTCCCTTATGATTAGAAAATAGGGCTTTAGTTTATTGTTGGCTATTGTCTGCAGGCTGCTCTTACCTAATAGAGAGAATCCTCATTTCCTGAGCATCTGGACTTCCCACCATAGGCAGCTCATCTCATGCAATTCACTTTTCCAGAGACAGCAGAATGGGAAGAATAGCCCCATCTCATTCATGTATATGGAACATCTGTATAGCCACCCCTACCATTTTCTATTTAGAAATGAGTCATGGATCTCAGCATCACTCAAAGGACCCCATAAATGTGTAGGTATTAGAATCACGGATCATTAAGAATAATTTTAGAAACAGTTAACTACATTAATTTTAACATACCGACCTGCAAGGGACTTCTGCCTCATTTACTCTTCACTGAACAAACATTTACTAAGTGCTTTCTGCATGGCAGGCACAGGGGGAACAGAAGCAAAGCAACTTGTAGAAGGTAGCAGTGGTGATAATTAACCACTCTGTGTGTCACTGTGAGGGTCTGGCTTATGCTCAGAAAGGACAGAGGAACTTGTGGAGAATTTCAAGTAAATGGGAAATTGGATAATGCCTGTGTTTTAAATTCACCACCAATCACTTCCATTGTGATAAGAGACATCAGACAGAAGAGTGAAGAGTTTATATATTGTCAAGAGAGAAGAAAAGGATGGGTGTGGGGCTTGCAGTAGCCATGGAGAGAGACAGCAAAAGATTTGTTCCTCAGAAGGGATGTCAGGCTTCTCCTGGATTTCCAGCTGACTCAGTAAAGAATGAAGACTGTGCTTAAGTTCTTGGCAACTATTTCTTCAGATTGCTTAGATTTCCTACTTCTGGCCTGCCTTGGATCTACAACTGGCCATTGCATTCTCTGCTGCCTTCTGATGGGACTCTGGCAAAAATGCAGGAAGATATAAAATTAAATGCTTATGCCTTTGATGTCAAGACATTATGGGTTGAAGACTACAGATTATCATTCTTTTATCTGCACAGCTGGGATGACAGTGTATTACGTCTGTTGGCAAACCCAGTACCATAATGCATTAAATTCTTTATTGGAACAAATTGTTCTCTTCTCCTTCCTTACAACATCTGCCCGATCATGCCTGATGTTTCAGCAATTTTACCTTCTTTTGGCAAAGTCTGTCTCCATTGCCTCAATTTGACTGTTAGGATGACACTTGGCCTGACATGAAGAAACTACTTGGACTATGAGATATGCTTTTGATACATGTTGACAGCTTCTCTGGGCTGAGATGGCCAATCTCTACCCCCATCACTTGCCTCCCAAGGTCCCAGACTGCAAAGCCAGCTGATGCCTGGCAAAACTGCCACTCAGCTTAGAGCAAAGATGATCAGAATGCCTCTGGGAGGTTGAGAGGGGGCAAGAAAAATTACATAAAGTAGCAAAACAGAATGAAGGCTGATGGTGACATTGGCTTTGTCCAGTGTGACAAGCACTTATGAAATGCCTCAGCTAGTGTCCATGTTCCTAGCTAAAATTCAGAGAAGGGAAGGCACTCAACCCAGATGAAAGGACATTGGACATACAGTGAATTTCCCACATTTTCACATTTTCTACATGCACATGGCACTGCTTACCTGACTTGTCAAAAATACAGAAAGGCAATGAAAATGAAGGTCCTGCTATTGGTGTGAAAGTGTTATAGAGCATCCTTGGGCCTGTAGCTGCACTGAGAACATTAAGGTATGAAAGCAAAGATTTTATAGGATGGTGTGATCATGGCCATCATTGAGAGTTTGAGAAAATGATAATTCAAAGTGTCACATCAGTGGAAGGAGCAATTATTACCAAGATACCAAGCAGAGGGCTAATGAAGCAAATTGTTGGACTTTTAATCTGTAAGTAGAAGCCCAAAGATCAAGTGTTAGGTATGAAGAGGTTAATTAAGAGGAGTTCAGCTATCCTTCTATCTTGCTAATGCCAGCCAAGTCTATATTTCAACTTTCCCTTGTAGGGTTAATTAAGTTCACTAGGATTATAAAAAAATCAAACAGTCCCCCAGGCAATGGGCAAAGAGATACCTTGTTGGCGGTGTTGTTCTTTTATTAGTCAGGAGCAGAGTAGATGGCAGCTCTTTATTCATCCTAGTTTGATGTCTGCTTGGTGGCAAGCTGTTTTAGGCCTAGGACACATAAAAATCAACTCAAATCAAATACAGTCCAGGCAGTGTAACTCAGAAGGAGGAAGACAGAGATCTGTAGACTGCCATGCCACCCACAGATTGCCCTTTGGAGACAAAGGCAGGTGAGGCATAGACATCCACTTGCTGTGGGATACCACATGGCCAGCCTGCAATTCGAGTTGCCACAGTGTGTAAGTATGTACACAGTGGTATAGTCACAGTGTGTAAGTATGTACACAGTGTGTAAGTATGTACACAGTGTGTAAGTATGTACACATGTGTAAGTATGTACACAGTGTGTAAGTATGTACACAGTGTTAATATGCTAGTGGACTGATGGGAAGAGAGAGAAATGGAGCATCTTGAGCATCATGAGAGAGATGGAACTGGAGACTCAAGAGTGAAAGGAGTAGCTTATTGTGAGTGGTCAGTCTTGCCACCTGGGGCCATAATAAAGCTCTAGCCTAAGTTGCCACTGAGGCCATGTCTGGGGCTAACAGTGACAGAAGTCAATGTTGATGTCCATGGCTCATATTACCACTAAAGACCATGGGGACATTCCTGGTCAGGGCAGCTACGTGGTACCACATGGATATCCAGGGTCTGTGTAGAACTGTCCCTGCCCCTCCCTAGGTAAAGTGGTCTGGGATATTGGCCCAACCTCTCACTGGAGGCAGCACTACAGAGAGCAGGCCATATATCTTGCCCAAGCAGCAGAGTGGAGCTGGCCCTGGTGGCAGGGGTGTGGGTGAGTCAGCCCCAAAGGGTCCCGTCATTCCACTGCTTTGGGGTGGCATAGGTTCAGGGGTTATGCCCTCCTTGCTTGCCCCTCACTACCTGAAACAGTCAGGAGAACTGGTCCTGGGGTCATGAGAGCTGGTTTGCTGGTCCTGTTCCGTGGTGGCTGCAGTAATTGAAAAAATGGCAGTACCTTGACTGGGCAGCACAGTAGAACTGGCCATGGTGGAGGGGCACAGATGAGAAGCAGTACCTTAAGATGAGAGCAGGAGAGAATTGGCACCATCACTCATCTGTCCTGAGGTGATGTGGGGGTGAGGGTAATGATGCCCTCCTCCCTTGGTACCTGCAGTAGTTGGGAGATCTGACTCCAAGAGTATGAGAGCAGGAGAGCTATCCCTACCCTTTCACTGGCACTCCAGGGCTCAATCCCTCCACCTCCCCTGGAGGTGGAGCTGGTCCTGGAGGCATGGGTGTGAGTGAGCTGGATCAAGGGCATGAGACTAGGAGAGCTGACCCTGCCTCCTGGTGATGGTGGCATTGCGTGGCCTAGCTGGAGCAGTGCTGGAAAGATGTCCCATCAGGCTGACCACCTTAACTACCACCCAGGCCAAGATCCAGGGCTCTAAGTTGACCTATTCTCAAATCTATGTCATTTTGCAAATAGGCGGGACTCATGAAAGGACAAAGTTTTAAGATCTCTGAGATGTAGGACAACAACAGGATAAATGGGAGGAGGCCCAGTAAGAATTTCATATTGATGGTGTCACAGAAGCCAGAGGTCTTGATTAAGACCCATGGTTTATTGCAATGAACATTTGCAAGTAAAGAGGTGTGGACAGAGGGGCATACTGTAGGACACACTGTGACACACTACAGTTTTTAGGATGAAAGGTTTTCTATGCTTTGTTTTTGTTGTTGTTGTTGGTGGTGGTGGTGGTGTGTGTGTGTGTAAGGCTACAAGGGCTGAAGGGTAGATATGAGGGGACAGGGAGATGAGCAGAACTGAGATGTATGATGTGAAACTCACAAAGAATGAATAAAAGGTTAAATAAATAAACAAACAAACAGAAAAGACAGAAAAATAATCAGGTAGAGACATGGAATTTGAGGTAAAGACACAAAGGAGGTACAGGGAAAGCAATGATGTCCGGCTCCTCTGTGACTACAAATTAGGGCTAATTAACACCAATATCCACATGATCCTAGCCTCGCCTCATTCAGGAACTGTCCCTGCATGGCTTTGCTAAGGGAATCAGGTAGCTAGCTTGCTGGGATTCACACAGGATATTAGTATTAGATGCTTTGTGAATTGATGTGATGATGCACACCCTTATTCCTGGTGCTCAAGAGGCAGGGTCAAATGCATCTCTTCAAGTTCAAGGCCAGCCTAGTCTAAATGGAGAACTCCAGGCCAGCTATATACTCTAATGTTGCAGTTCTTGTAATTGTCCCCATTTTATCTGTATGTCTTCTTTTGTCAGCATTATATGTGAAAATGTCACTTTTTTAAAGGATTTTTTCCCCTGACTTTCTAAAAGTATCTATCCTCAAGTTGAGCACCATGCTAATCTGGCACACTTCCACAGTAGTTGTTAACTTTTGCCACTTTGGCTGAAATGACTATACATTTAGTGTTCCACATTTTTGTGAGGACTTTCAGCTTTGGCACCCCTTTCCTACTGTTCTTTTATTGTCCTTTACATAGAGAAACTCCTTTCTCTACATTTAAGTGACTAATCTATGGGCATATAAATTTATGTAAATAGCACTGGGCATTGGAGGGTGCTATAGGGAGTTGTTTGAAGGAGTCATTCAAGGTCCTGAGTTCCAGCTCCAGCTCAGATTCTCTACAACATCAAGAAGGTATTATATATTGCAACTGTCCCTATAGAGCTTGCAGTGGTATCATTCAGGGCTCCTAAGTATCTCTAGGTGTCACTCATCACAAATCAAACTTCTCCATCTCTGAATATGTTGTGTTTGCTGGGAATCTGATGGAAGCCTTGCAAGCACTGTTTTCTCAATTTTTCATTACTACTCTCCCCTGTGGATATCTAGCCATCTGTGCTGGCTTCTGGGTCTCTGTCTCTTACATAAATACCCATGAGAAATGATGTAACGGTGAGTCATTTAACTCGCCAGTAGAGTCAGTTAGCCGACATGTAGTATAGCTTGTTCACCAACAAGGGGACAAAATATTAACTCTTAGCCTAATGTCAACCAGATTAATAATTTTTAGCCATGGCTCAAAGAAATGAGAGACAAAAATAAATGGTTGCATTTGGTCTGGCTGCCCAGAATCAGCCGAGTTATTTGAGAGGCATAATGACATTCTTCCACATGTTAGCCAAATTCTGTCTTCAGACAATTTTACTCTGCTTACATACATGTAAGCTTCTTAAAATGATCATATACTGAAACCAATTCTTTGTTTTCCTCACAAAGTCTTATTTTTTCCTACACAGCTACTCTTGCTTTGGTTCCCTAGACTGGCCAGAAATCTTGGACTTTTTCTATTGCTCCATCAGATACACTCAGTACTTCTAGAGTGCTCCTACTAATTTCTCAAATACCTCATGGGCTCCTGCTCTAATTGGAGACCACAGTACTCCATATTTGCTCCATATAGAAATAGTATGTGTTAGACTTTGGCGAGCAGCTCAGAACAGACTACACCAGACCAAATGGTTCCATGGGGAAGGAGTTTATTCAGGGCGGAGGACAAAAGTGGGGAGAGAAATGGGAGGAAATGGTGGGGAGAAGAGAGAGAAGAGGTCAGGGGGGTTCTGCCTATTTATATGAGCAATGACATAGCCCTTTCCCAGGTAAAGGTGAGGTAGCCAGGTGGATTCTGGGAGTGTATGATGGTTGCCTTGGCAACATTGAGTTTGGGGCTGATACCAACATACCTCCCTTTTTCTTATTATAAAGAGAAGAAAAAAGGGGAGGGGAAGCCAATGGTGAAAGAGGAGTTGGGGCGCCCTGTCTCTTAAACTTCTTCCTGCTGTGTAGGGGCTTAGTCTATTGTGGAGAGTAGCTGGCTTTCACCATTGGGATCCACTCGGTAGAAGTGTGTATCAGGTTCCTCTGTGGACAGCAGCTGGTAATTCTGTAACAGGAACTAATTAATAAATTGGTTAGAAATAACACCAGGGGGATGACTAAAAAGGGTGTTACAAGGGAGTATCTTCTTTTATATGTTTTTTTTTTTTTTTTTTTTTTTTTTTTTTTTTTTTTAATCTCAGAACTGGAGGTCTCACATTTCCCAAAAATGGCATTCTTCTTCAAAGAACTGGCGAAGACCATCTTCTTTAGCTGTAAGGACATCTGGCCCCATCAGTTCTGAAGTGCTATAGCTGGAATCCTGCAGGTCTTGTATGTAGAAATGAGTGTCTTGCAGTGTTGGTGGAAGAAGTGGTTGGTCTGTGATCTTAGCATGTGTATCTGACAAGACCAATATGGGCACACCCCATAATCGTCTGGCCAGTTTGTACAATAATCTTTTATCTGGGCAAAGAGAAAGCAAGTATAGAGAACATAATACTTAGATGGGATAACAGATATAGAAATGATGGCAATTTGGATTGGTTCTTGGCATCCGGCAATGGAACGGTTTCCTGACCCTGTTTGGAAAGACTGTTATCTGTGGGGGTCTCTTGAACCTCGAACCTCCAGATGTGAGGGCTGACCTGGATAGAAACAAACAGCAGGGAGAGGATGAGAAACCCATGTCTAGTCCAGTGAGGTCAAGCTCGGCTGCTGGAGTGGAGTCTCATTCTCTGGGATTGAGGACAAGGTGGGTGATTTCGATGTCCTCTGGAGCTAAATAGAGCACAGTCCTGTTAGGGCCAACATGTATGAAGATGAGTCGATTTTAGATGGAGGGTGAAAAGCTTGAGGTGGGACAAGTGGACCCAATGAGGGAGTCCTTCAAATTTAGCAGCTGTAGGGGTCACAAGGATTACCCTAAAAGGGCCTTGCCATTTGGGAGAGAGAGGTGAGGGCCGATGTTCTGGAGGGGAGAGAAGGACTTGGTCTCCAACGTTGACAGGCAGTGGACAGGAGACAGTGTGTGGTCAAGGTAAATGGTGGTCAGCAAGTTCCACAAGACAGAACAGAGGTGACAAAGTAATGGAGTGAGCAGATGGTCTGGGAGTGGGGAGCATTTAGGTGAAAGACCAGGAGTTAGAACTGGTCATCCATACGTGAGTTCAAAGGGTGAGATGAAGAGAGACTGCTTGGGGAGAGCTCATAGCCTGAAAAGAGGCAGAGGTAGGAGTTTTACCCAGGCAAGGTGAAGTTCCTGTGACAGGTTGACAAGAGTGGTTTTTAAAGAGCGGTTAGTTCTCTCTACCTTACCTGAAGATTCAGGGTGGTAGGGAATATGAAAATGCCAGGGGATGTCTAGGGCCTTAGATAGAATCTGAGAAACCTGGGAAGTAAATTCCAGACCATTGTCTGACAGAAGGGAGGCTGGGACACCAAATCGGGGGATGATCTCTCTGAGGAGGAGATCAGAGACTGTCTGAGCCCTTTTGTTAGTTGTGGGAAAAGCCTCTACCCAGCCTGAGAAGGTGTCCACCAAGACCAGGAGGTACTTGGCATGCTTTACCACAGGCATGTGGGTAAAGTCAAGTTGCCAGTCAGTTCCAGGAAGGAACCTCTAGCCTGATGGGTAGGAAAAGGGGTGCTACAATACTTTGAGTTGAGATCTGACATCTGACTGATTTTGCAAGAACCAGTAATAGATTTTAAGAAACTTAAGTTCTCAGGAGTAGGCTGTAAGTGTGTCTTAACAAAATAAGACAACGCTTGGCTGTTAGGATGAAAGAGTTGGTGAAGATAGGACAGAGTATGACAAGTGTCAGGGGGTGCAGGTAGGGATGTGGGTTGCAGCGTAAGAATCTCCTGGGGAGGGTGAGATGAGTCTAGGCCCCTAAGGGACTGCAGCTCTAGCTGCCTCATCAGCTCTGTTGTTTCCCTTGGAGACAATAGAGTCATCCATCTGGTGGGATCTGCAGTAGACAATCCCAATAGCTGTGGGGAGATGGGAGGACTTTAGCATGGCCATAATTTGGCTTGCATTAGTTACTGATCCTCCTTTTGGGGTAAGTAACATGTGCTCCTTCCAGATAGCAGCCTGGGACAGGAGGATATGGAAAGCATATTTGGAATCTGTGTAGATGTTGAGGGATTGTCCCTGTGCCAGCTGGAAGGCATGGGTAAGGGCTATTAGTTCAGCCTGTTGGTTGCTGGTATGAGCAAGAAGGGCCTGTGCCTCCACCACCTTGGTGTCTGACACTATGGCATAACCAGCTTTCCTAGCCCCTTCATGTAGAAAAGAGCTTCCATCTGTATACCAGGTAAAGATGGCTTGAGGCAATGTGCCCTCATGTATATGTGAAGGATGAGGTAATAGTTCCTCTAAGGTTTCAGTGCAGGAGTGAGATAGGGAGTAGTCAGTATTAGGTCAAGGAAGAAGATTGGAGATATTAAGAGGTGGTCATGATTGAAAGGTGAGGGTGGAGTATTCTATTAGAGCTATCTGAAGAGAAAGAACCCTGGAGGGAGGTAGAGTCTATAAGCCTTTATAAGTTAGGAGCTGTGACAGGTTGTGAGAAGAGAGGACAGTTATAGGCGATCCCAGGATTAGTTTCTTTGATTCTCGAATAAGGAGTTCAGCAGCTGCTAAGGTACAAATACAAGGTGCCTATCCCTGGATGGTTAGATCTAGTCTTTTTGACAAGTATGCTACAGGTGCAAAAGATGGTCCCAGTTGGTGACCTAAGACTCCAAGGGCAAATCCCTCCTTTTCAGTTACGTAGAGGGAAAAAGGACGAGTCAAGTCAGGGAGATGTAAGGCTGGGACCTTAAGGAGAACCTGTTGGAGCCTTTGAAAGGGCTTAGTAACAGGTTTTAGAAGAGGTTCGTGGGTGGGGCCTAATGGTGCTTCAATAGGAAGAATAAAAAGGAAGAACAGGAACGCAAAAAGCTAGCCATTCCTAGGAATGGTAAAGTCTCTTCCTTTGTAGAAGGAACAGTTAGAGACTGAATCTGATTCTTTCTATCTAAGGTGACAGCCTTGTGGGTTGGGGTAATTGTTAGTCCCAAGTAGGTAACCTGAGGAGTGGACAGCTGGACTTTAGAAGGTGAAACCCTGTAGCCCCGACTAGAAAGGAAATTCAGAAGAGCAGCTGTGTCAGCTTGGCTAATTTCTAGAGAGGGACTAGAGAAGAACATCATCTATGTAAAGTACAATCTTAGATCTGGGGAGAGAAAAAGAGAGTAAGTCAGAAGCCAGGGCCTGCCCAAACAGCTGTGGGCTGGCCCGGAATCCATGGGTTGAACAGTCCAGGTAAGTTGGGTAGAAAAGTGGGTTCAGGCTCTGTCCAGATAAAGGCAAATATGTCCTGTGACTGGGTGTTTAGAGGGATAGAGAAAAATGCATCTTTGAGATCTAGGACTAAAAAATGAGAAGTCCCTGAGGAGATAGTAGAGAGAAGTGTACAAAGATTAGCTACAACAGGATTGGGGGGACCACTGCAGAATTAATGCACTTGAGATCTTGAACCAGTCGATAGGTACCATTAGGTTTCTTAACTGCCAGTATAGGGGTGTTAAAGGGGGAGGAGGTGGGTCGAAGAAGTTTTTTTCTTAAGAGGTCAGAAATGATAGGCTTAAGTCCCCTGAGGCTCTGGAGAGAAAGAGGATATTGAGCTTGAACAATGTACCTGGTGGAGTCCAGTAAATGGATGACATCAGGAGAATGATATTTAGCAACAGAGGGGTTCTGGACATCCCAGACTTGGGGGTCCACCTGAGAAGCTGGTAAGGAAATAACATGTTAGTGTTAGTAGGTTGACTGGCTAAAAGGAGAAACAGAGGAACTGCTGGTGAGCTTGGGCTTAAGCGAATTGGTGGAGCAAAGGAAATAGAAGCTCCCAACTTAGTTAATATATCTCTTCCCAATAAGGGGACAGGACATGTAGACACTACCCAAAAGGAATGGGTGAGAGGTACACCCCTAAAAATGCAACTAAGTGAGGGGGGTCTGGTGAGGAAAGTAAGATTGTCCTCCTACCCCTGCAATAGGAAAATGCAAAGGTGAGGTGGGTCCCCAAAACTCTGTCAGGACTGAGTAAGTAGCCCCAGTGTCCAAGAGGAAGGAGATGAGTCTTCCACATACCATAATATCTACCCGGGGCTCCATGCTAATGATAGGCATGGTTGGGTCGAGAGAGCTCAGGCCCCATCAATCCTCCATAGCCAAGCCTAGAAGGTCAGCTGAAGGGTTTTCTGGGAGCAATGTCCATCTGTTCTGAGCAACATGAGGGCAATTGGCATCTCAGTGTCCCCTCTGATGACACCTGGGACATGGTTCCCTTGGCTTGCTGAGGTTGGGGCAAACCTTCGCCCAGTGACCATGTTGACCACATTTATAGCAGGAACCAGGTGGTCTCTGAGCCATCAAAGACCAGGAGTCTGGTGTAGTGGCTGAGGTTGGTTGGATAGCCTTTGCCAGAATGTGGTATTTCTGTTTTCGGGCTTTCTCATCTCTCTCATGGTACACCTTGAAGGCCATCGCCAAGACTTCTGCCTGTGGAGTTAGGGGCCCCCTCTCCAATCGCCTAAGTTTAGCTTTTATGTTGGAGTAGCTCTCGGGGAAAAAATGTAGGTCATCAGAAGTTGCTTACCTTCTGGGTTTTCAGGGTCTAAATTAGTATACTGCAATAAAGCCCTTTTAAGGCATTCTAAAATCTGAGACAGGTTTTCCTGTTGTCCTGGACAACCTCTTGGAGTTTCTCAAAGTTTACTGGCTTTAACACTGCCTTTCTCAGGCCTGCCAAAAGACATGTTATAAATCTATCTCTGACTAAGATACCACCTGCAGAATTATAATTCCATCGAGGATCCTGGTCAGGAACTGCCTCAGATCCGATTGGATATGTTCTGTCTGTTTGATGAATCTGATCTGCATGCATTTTTGCCTCTTCCCAAACTCACCTGCATTCTTCAGGAAGCAAATTGTTAGTGAGAATCATATGAACATCATGAAAAGTCAAGCTATAGGACTGAGAGATGTACTGGAACTCCTTAATGAAGGCAGAGGAGTTAGAGGTATAGGAGCCCAGTCTTCTCTCTATTTGAGAAAGTTCACTCAGTGAGAAAGGGACATGTACTCTGACCAGGCCGTCAACCCCAGCCACTTCCCTTAGAGGAAGAACAGATGCTGGTTCAGGTGTCCCTGGAGGAGAAGGAGTTGGAGGTTTGGCTGTGGCCTTAGAATGTGTGATAGGAGGGGTAAAGGTTGGGGCCAATGCTGGGCAGTTAGTATGGCCTGCACCTGGCACAGAAGGAGGGGAGGGGCCTGGGGAGGTCGAGCTAGCGGACTCTGAGGTACCCTGGTGAGAAGAAGAAACCGAGGCAGCAGTTTGGGTTTTCGGTGGCATCAAAACAGGAGGTTCATCAGCTGGATCTAAGAGTGTGGGGCCATCTAATGGGACTTGAGCAGGTTTCATGACTAAGAGAACCTGGGTGGGGAACAGGCAGAACACAGGGAAGGAGTATAACGAAGGTAGATAAATGCTCGAATATAGGGGACTTCTTTCCATTTACCAGACTGCAGGCAGTATGTGTTAAGACCCTTAAAATAATTGGGTTTAGCGTGCCATGAAGTGGCCACTTTAGTCCTTTATCTAGAGGGTACCGAATCCAGACCTTATTACAAAGGTGTATCAATTTGGAAGGCCTCAATTCAGGTGTTAGTCTTAGAGATTTGAAGTTTTTCAGTAGACAACCCAGTGAGGTGTATGTGGGTACAGTTGAAGACAATGTGTGTGCCCATTGGGTGATGGGGGCTGTCATCGAGCTATCAGTCGGTGTTCCGAAAGAAAAGCTGGCAATGAAAAATCAGGCAATCAGCCTAGATATCAGGTCATGACGAGAATATCTAGGGGCCTCGATGGAACTCCCAGAGCCTGCCAGAAAGTAGCCTACCTGGTACCAGGATTTCCGGCAGCTGCGAGAGCTTGGGGGGAGCTGGGAACTACTTTTGAGGAGGGAAATCACCCAGTGGCCAATGTCCTAAGTTGTAGGTCAGCTAGAGGCCAGTCATATGGATTGGGGCAATGAAAAGCCAACCCCTTAGCCCAGGGAAGGCTGGCCAGGCCCTAACTGGGCTTCCAGGGTCCCTTCTGCCAATTGGAAGCTTCTTACCAATTAATAAGCTGGTGTGTGTTTGCGGGCTTGTGCAGTCTGGTATCAGGAAAGGTGAAACTCAGAGGTCTATGTCCCTATCTGGCTACCCAGCCCACGTGGCAGAGCACCATGTGGGGGCCGCAGCAGCACAGCTCACGTAGTAGAAGTTTTGTGAGCCTTGCAGTGGCGAATGGAGGTTGCAGCAGCAGTGAAAATGACAGCAGGTAGCAGTGGATGTTAATTCAGCAGAGGTGGCTGCGGCTGCAGCAGTCGGTCGCAGTGGAGCAGCATTGGCAGGGGTCAACCTGGGTGGCTCCAGTCTTGCCAGTGGATGGCGGGAGCTTCCGCAGTACCCAATTATTTGGTCTCGGCCCAAATGCACCAGTGTTAGACTTTGGCAAGCAGCTCAGAACAGACCACACCAGACCAAATGGTTCCATGGAGGAAGGGTTTTTTTTTTTTTTTCAGGGCTGAGGGCAAAGGTGGGGAGAGGAAACAGGAGGAAATGGTGGGGAGAAGAGAGAGCAAGGTCAGGGGGGTTCTGCCCATTTATATGAGTGGTGATGTAGTCCTTTCCTAGGTAAAGGTGAGGTAGCCAGGTGGATTCTGGGAGTGTATGGCAGTTGCCTTGGCAACAATGTAGGATCACTTGGATGTAACGTCATTAAGTTCGGGGCTGATACCAACAGTATGTATGTAATCTTTCTAATTCTAGCCACCCAAAGAATATACAGATACCATTAAACTCCTTTCTAAATAAATCTTTTATTATGACATTGCCTATCCTTTTGACTTTGATTTGCTTCCCCTATTCTCTCATTGTGACATAAAACTACTTCTTCATAGAAATTCCCTAGTTTTCTCTTCTTTCAGCCAATCAGACCCTAAATTCATTGTACTAAGTTCTTGTAGATCCATCTGCTATAGCACTCAGAATGGAACCACTGTTTGGTTTCCTGATCTGAACCCACAAGATAAAAATCTCACAGGGCAAAGTGTCAAGGTGGGTAGACCAGAGACGAGAAAATAAAGAACACAGAAAGCTGAGACTAGGAGGTCTTACATACCCTGATGACTTATATCAAGTAAGTATATTAAGAAGTGTAGCTTTTATATACTCTTTGCAGGGAGAAAAATGGGCCAAGATCGTCAGAAAGCTCAACTAAATAACATTAGCAAAAAGAACACAGAACTCAGACACAACTGCCTTAGGACTGATAACCACAGTCTTTAAGAAGGGAAAGCTGGTTTCCCATGAACCAAAAACCTTAATCCCTCAAGGCCCTGGCACCATCCCCAGATCATACCTAGTCTGGGCAGGGACATAGAAAGGGTGTTCTCTTTGTCTTTTCATCAGGGCCTCTGAGAAAACCTCAATCCACCCTGGCTCCCAATAGTTTTTCCATGCATTTCTAGCCACTGTGCTATATCTTTGGGTTGGATGTGTTTACAAAGCATACATTCTATCTCACTGACACTTAAAGAAGAGGAGGATTCAGTGTGGCCAGAGCCTACTGAAATGACTTGGCAGCAGTGTGCAATTCAGTAGCCACAGTCATCCAGGACCCACTCACATCATGATCTCTAGATATCAGTTCTCTGTCAAATAATTAGAAAATAGGGGGAGAGAAGGATGTGTTGGAGGCTGAAGTAGAAGACTTGTATGGTCACCTTAGGAAGTTAGAAAACTGTAAATGAACTGCTAAGTTGAAGCCAGGGACAAAGAAACCAGCATGGCTCAGATCCTAGTGGCTAACCACAGAACAGCTACAGCATCACTATCAATGCTCACTGGACACATTAAAACATGAAGGTGTTCTCATGGCCATGATGACTCTAAGAAGAAAATTGACTGCTTATTGTTTAAAAGTGCCAGAAAATCAAATTACTGTTTTGAAAACTCATAAGTAAAAGGAAGAATGGGATATTTGTCCTGACTTTTTGTGGTGGTTTTCTTCATTGTCAACTTGACTAAATTAATAAATATCTGGGAAATTTCGTGAGCCCCATTTTTAAGTTCATCTGTGAGGGCATTTCCATGACAATTATCTGAGTGAGAAAAACCTACTGTAAATGTCAGTGGCATTGTCCCATGTACTGGAGTCCTGAGATGAATTAAAAGGGATTAAATGGGGAAAGCCAGCAGAATGGCAAACTTCGTGGTTTCCCTTTCCCATGCTGCCTGATGTGGACAACCACCTCCTGCTCCTGTTGCTGTGCCTTCTCTATCATTGTGAGGAATTGTACTCTCAAACATGAGCCATAAGTGAATCTTTCCTCCTTTATGTTGGTTCTTACTGGGTTTTGATCATAGCAACTATTTACTGAAAAGTAGCAATAAGCTTTCTCTTAATACTTTTGCATCCCAGATAATAAGCAAAGAAAAAATAGTATAATGCTAATAGCAC
This sequence comes from Mastomys natalensis, assembly GCA_021653895.1. NCBI lineage: Eukaryota > Metazoa > Chordata > Mammalia > Rodentia > Muridae > Mastomys > Mastomys natalensis. The sequence goes on from JAJTUV010001042.1 coordinate 761,226, forward strand.
ATTTTCACAAATAGAGATAGTCATTGATTACCAATGGAAATTGCCATGACATGAATAGAGATTTTTAATGGAAAGACACATTTCCCAATACTTTCTTGCTAATTAGTTTAACTCAAATTTAATTAAGTCTCTGGACCTACCACAAATCTATGGGAAGTATAGGAGATAGAAGATAATTTGCAATATTTAGACTATGGACAATCCATCAAACAGCCTGACTGTTTTATCCTAGCAATCTATGTTTCAGCCTGTGCCTATATCTAAGTTTGTCCCTATCTCTATATCTGTTTGTATATCTATCTCTATGTTCATATTGTAGTATGGCCTCTGTATATATGCCTATGTCTAAGACTGAATATATGTTGATATTTTATTTCCTGTCCAAGCTTACCTATAGGGAAGAATTAAGTCAGAGTGTTAACTTTCTTGTTAGCAGATGAGAAACATATTGTTCAGCCATAATGTTTGCACTTCATTTGGATTCTGTTCCATTACACTGAACTACGGTGTTTATGATAACCAGATTTGGTGATATAAAATCATAACTGGCAATTTTTTAGTGTGATCATGGCATCGAGGTTGAACATTTCAATAAATACATTTTTTTGTTCAGAAATATGTTTAAAATTGTGTGACAGCTTAGAATTGAAAACTGTAATACAAATACAGAGGCAGAGGAGAATAACTAGGAGTGTAGATAGAACAAAATGGAGTTGGTTAACTGTTGAAGCACAGTGGAGCAAGTGGGTTTTTTACATTGTCTTCTCTATGTTCTCATGAATCTGACTTTTTTTTAAAATGAGAGGAGACTAAGAGGAGCCCCCCTTCTTATTCCTATAGTGCTTTAACTCAGCTACACCATTAACTTTTTCAGAGTAACTATGATGGGCACTTGTCATTATTTTTGTGTTACCTGAAAACTAACAAATCCTATTGCTTTTATCTCTAGAATAATCTTGGAGTTAGGAAGGAGAGAGCACTCTTCAGTCAAAACAAATACACCAGCCTCAGACTCCAAGTTGAAATTACCAGAATGTGGAGCTTCAAGTGTGTGAGCTTCTCAATATCTGTTGATTAAATTCTCTTCCTTTTTAATATGGCCAGAGGTGGGTTATGCTCCTTGCAGTCTAAAGCTTTATTAAACAAAGCTTTCCCAGTCCAGGGTTAGTTCACACTTCTGTTGCAGGTTGTCAAAGAATGATTTGCTTGCTTTCATACAACTTGACACAATTCTAATTTGTTGAAATGCCTATTTGGTTAATAGATGTGTTTCTAATAATAATGCTTCTCAACTGAAAAGATGGTGTGTGTTTTTGTTCATCTCAGCATTTCTGACAGCCCACTGACCCCATGAATCACAGGAACTCAGGAAATTATGTTGAATGAATGAAGACATGAATGAGACAAGAGTGAGGTGCTGTAGAGGGGTTAGCTATAAGAGTTCCACGAGGACATGCACAAAACTGTATGTACTTACCTCGTGCCTAGTTGGGAACACTGATATAGTTAGTTGCTTTTGAGCAGTAGGCTCAGGTGTATCTTCCAGAAGAAGGTATTAATCTGTCAGTGTTAAATCTTCTGTTCAACTTCTTTTCTTGCTTTGATGGCCAAGAATTCCGTCCTCTGAATGGTGTACTACAGGAGGACAGAGTCTACCAGGCTAATTGCCTGAGCAACCATGTAGCTAAGAGACCCCAAGGTACATTTTATTACACATGTAGATGAGCAAACAGTAGAAAGAAAACTATTTCTGTTACAGTAAGCCACTGATGGGTGTAGATATGGTGACTTTTTGTAACCTGTTCTGAATAGGCTAAGAGAAAGACATCTAAGGAGGCAGTGAAAGGGCCTGGTGTCTTGATGGCATGACAACAGATAGTCTACTTTCCAATAGACAAATTTGGGGTCTCATTGGTGGGTGATTTCAAGGGAGAGTCTGATCTCTACAACCTGTTATCTGCAAAATTCTCTTAATCACTCTGATAGCTTGTTCCTTCATCTGAAAAACAGAAGAGACTGATATCAACTTCCTAGGATTATTGTATAAATGGAATTTAAACAAAATAATTCACATACAAATAACTACCCTGGTTCTATACAGGGGCTCTATGTGTGTTTATTAAATGGGCAAATGGATGCACAGAATTCATAGGTGAGACAAGAGAGGGGCAGAGGCAGAGTAAGTAATCCATGCTTTAGTGAAGTTTTCCAGTTGCTAAGCAGACCCAGGTTCTGAATTGCCTGAGTCTATCACTGTGCATCGTAATTTAGTAAATCATTTCAAGCAGTGGGGTGTTTGCTTATTCAATCAAGAAGCAGATTTATGCCTAATTCTAGCAGCTTCTCTACAAAGTGCTATGAGCTTCGGAGGCTCCCCAGTTCAGAAACCAGATTGCAGCACAGTGATTTATGGGATCTGGGATGTTGGTCCCACAGCCATGGAGCATAGGGCATAAATCTGAAGCTTTGGGAAAGCCCGATTCAGCTTGGCATACATTGGCCATGCATCAGCCATGTGTACCTTCACATTACTGAGTATTTCCCAGAGTATGGGATCCCTAAATTGAGTCATGAAGACCTCCAGAAGATGCGGATGGCATCTTCAAAAGAGAAGCATCTACTAAAGAAAGTATGAGTGAAGAGGAGCTGGGAAACTTGTTCATTGGATGAATCATTTGGCATCCAAGTGTGAAGGCTGGGTTCATATGGCAGAGTAGCCTGCCAGTAATCCCAGTTTCTGGGCAAAGGGAAGCAGAAACAGGGTCCCTGAAGCAAGCTGCCTAGCTAGACTAGCAGAGTCTGTGAGTTTTGGGTTCAAGTGAGACACCTGCCTCAGTATATAAAAAGGAGGGCAATGGAGGGAGAAATCTGATATTAATCTCTGGCCTCATATATAGATGCACACGAATGCTCACATGCAAGTGCATACCATATATACACTAAAGTAGAAAATTTTGGATCAGAATACCATTTTAGATAGGAGGAGAGCAGCGTTAGAAAGGACTTTGGAGTGACCATGAGAAACTATTGACAGGGCTATCGGATTTCATCTTTAGAGGGCTTCTAGGGGCTTTTCTAGGTGGAATTAACTGGAGGAGACTCAAGACAACTTCAGGTGAAAGATGATAGTAACTAGATTCAGACAAGATGAAATGGGGTGTGGGGGTTACAGGCTTGCCAGAGAGTAGACAGGAACTGCTAGATGTTATTGTCAGAAGTGAAACTTAACTGACTTAATTTTCACCAAGTCTACCTTGTAGGTGCTACAAGTAAAAGAAAAAGGAGGGCACATAGAAGTTAAATAATTTACTTCAAATCACACAGCATCCGTGCAGGATTCCAGGATCCGTGCATATAACCTATAAGCTCTGCTTCCTGCCCACTAGTTTTCCAAAACATTAGGATCCAAGATTTGTTTTAATCATAGGACTTGATGTACACGTGTATATGTGTAGTGTACAGGCATGTATGTATGTGTGTTTGTATGCATGAATGCATGATCTTCCATAACTCTCCACAAATTGAGCAAGTTCTTTTGCTGAACCTGGAATTCATGATTCAATTAGTCTAGTTAAGCAGCTTTTTCCTGAGATCCCCTATCTCTGCCTCCCAAGTGCCAGGATTACATGTCTGACATTTACATGTGTGCTGGGAATCTGAACTCCAGACCTTATGCCTGTGTGCCAAACCCACTGAGTTATCGTCTGGCCTTCAGTTACAATATCTTGAATGAATACCTGGATTAATGGACATAGAATAACCCATGTAATTGTGTTTCACTACCTGGTCATTTGCTTGCTTTGACCATCCCAACAAAGTCCCCTTTCCCTGTAAGCTGTTTCCTCTCCTCTCTAACAGAGGCTTAATTGGGAGTTTCTTTGCACACCCTGTGATAATAGATGTGAGGGCATTTTGTAAATGACAAGGCACTCTGCCAGTGTGGTCATTGCAATTGTTACTGTGCAGGCAGAGACCCCATATTGGGATGCTAGGTGACATTTTTCTTTCTGTTGAACAGCACAATCTTCCTTTGCCTGGAAGTCTTCAGTGCAAATTAATTACTGTTATCTGTGCCCAGGGGCTGAGGCCACCTGGCCACCTCTTTCTTCTGGACAGCTAAGGCATTGTTCAACTGAGGACTGTAGACCCCTTTTCTTCCCTGCAGCAGCTTCTCTCTCCCCCTGGTACCTCTCCTTTAATCTGCATATTATCATCAACACAAAGCCCTCAGAATAACATCTGACAAATGACGCCTATTAAAAAAAACTGCGTGCACTTCTCTTTCCCCGCCTTCTAATTTGGAATAGCATTATAACTATGCATCGCTAGACAAGCAATATATGTTAAGAACATGATAAAATACCAGCAGCTCTGTAATGGCACCAACCAAATGGTAATTTCTGCTTCAGAAATTGGTCATTTATTTTGCTGGTCTGTTCTTACGTTCAAATTAGATGAAGTTTAATATACTGTAAAATTGAATGTATTCTGTCCTTTTCAACAAATATGGCATGTGTGAAAATGATTTATGGCTTGTGGGAACCTCTAAAATGTTAAATAATCTCTTTTTTTGTATGTTTCTTAAGTAAGTTATGGCCCAGGAGTTTAAACACAGGAAAAGCAGAACTTTATTAAGCTGCAGGCTCTGGTTCTCATGTGATCAGAATGGGAGCCCTGGCCTGGCACATATTACAAGGGGCGGGAAGAGCACACACAGTAATTGCTACATTAATTTTCTTCTATTAACTGTAATTGGGAGGAAAGCAAGTCTTCCCCAGTGAGTGTTATAATTTGTGACTTAATTTTTAATAAAGCTGTGTTGAGACCATGGGTGTTTACCACAGGTCATTTCCTCAATGGGAGTGGAGCATCCTATCTCTGGTAGACCGAGAGAAGATCAACTTCAGTGGGTGTATGTGGTTCTATGTGTGTGTGTGTGTGTGTGTGTGTGTGTGTGTGTGTGTGTGTGTGTATGTGTGTGTGTGCATGTAGGCATATGAGTGTGTACATGCACTGCAAGTGCATGTGTGTATCTGTGTATGTGTGCATGCCTTTGTGTGTGCACATGTGTATGTGTGTGTGTGCTAAGAAGGTGATGGGTAGAGACAAGAAGAAGAACTTATAGGCTTCTCAGGGTTAAGGTAGCCAAAGTTCCCTTCTAACTTGACAACCCTTCTCCAAGACTCAATAAAACTTTAAAAAGCATGGACAAATATCCAAGGATATGGTTCTGTGGCCAAGACAGGTTGCCATGACTGCTTTGCTTCATGACAATGGCTAAGTCATTTGAACATCTCGAGACTTAGCTCCTTGTATGTACAATGGAGCAATGATAGCAACAAAGATAACTGAGTTTTTCATTACATGAACTATGCACTGTTCTGAATGCATTGCACACAGACTTCACTAGACACACTAACTACCCCAGGATGCTGTTACCTTATCACCTTTATTTACTGATGAGGAAACTGAGTCACTGCAAGAGTGAGTCCCTTGCTGTAAATAAAGGAAGAGCAGCTATAGAGCTTAGTCTACTCCACTCCAAAGTCCAAACTTCAAACTGCTGGGTTAACAACTTTAGAATTGTAAGGGACATCAGAAGAAGAAAGAAGAAGAAGAAGAAGAAGAAGAAGAAAGAAGAAGAAGAAGAAGAAGAAGAAGAAGAAGAAGAAGAAGAAGAAGAAGGGGAAGGGGAAGGGGAAGGGGAAGGGGAAGGGGAAGGGGAAGGGGAAGGGGAAGGGGAAGGGGAAGGGGAAGGAAGAAGAAGAAGGAAGGGGAAGGAGAAGGAGAAGGAGAAGAGAGAAAGAAGAAGAAGAAGAAGAAGAAGAAGAAGAAGAAGAAGAAGAAGAAGAAGAAGAAAGTGGGTGTGAATGGACTTAGTACTTTCTCATAGAGAAGTCTTTCACCCTGAAGACATTTGGTCTCTGTTGTCTGCTTCTCACATCTCTGTGCTCTGTAGAGGTGCAGATGGATGGTAGAAGAGCCATGATCCTTAATGCCGTAGAAATGCCCTTGGGAGGCACTCGACAAGCCCAGACCTTTAGTTCTCAATATCTGCAGAGTTCTCTGGTCCTCATATGGAAGTCCAGTTTAAGTGGTTGTGAAAGCAGTGAGCATATTCTTGTCAATCATTCCAGACACATGCCAGATTCCTGATGCCATTAATCTCATTTTCATAGCAACCTGGTCAAGTACACACTAATATTTCCTATGACAGATTCACTAGCACTGGGCTAGTCTTCAGCTGCAAGTCTCACTCACAATCCTACAGCATCCTCTAAGCTTTCATGATCATAAACATCTACACTTCACCCCAATGCAGATTTAACCAGCGGATTTCACTTACAAGGAGCTCAAGGGAGCAATTAGCACTGAACAGGCAAATGTTCCCTGGAGACACAAGAGACACCCAAGGCAACAAGGAGGCCTGGGTAGACACACACACACAAAAAATGGTGGCTAGCAGAAGATAGACATTGTTGATAAATGTTTATGACCAAATTTACATTGGAATTCTGTCATTCCCAGCCCTATATGAGCATGAACAGTTTTTTAACCTCTTGGAGACTCAGGGCATGATGAAGAGTTAATGTCTTCCTTCAGCGGTGTGCTGATTTCTTGTGGTGTTGTGTGGACAAACAATGCTAACTCTATGCTCTGCAGAGAGAAAGTCACTAATTAATGGTAACTATAATAGCATTAGGGGTTCCTGTAGTGTTGTTTGAAAACTACAAACAACTGAGGAATGATACATTGGGAAATATCTAACTCTGTAATTTATCATTGATTTTCTAGTTAGACTTTTCTAGAGAGGCTGGGGCAATTTAAATATCCAGAAAGATCCACCTGAAACACAAAGGAAAAAAGGCTAGCCCAATATTGCTCTCTCCCTTAAATATTTCATTCTCTTGCTATGAGCTAGGAGCATGGACTGTGTGCTTCATATATTTTTCAGATGATTCTTATGACTGGGCAACCTCAAGGAATTAGATGATTATCATCAGCCTTAATATGAATAATAATCACCTTGCAGAATGTTTATGTTACAGTCTTCTGATTTTCTTGTTGCCAGAAGACAAAGATTCAAGCCCCAGGATCTTTAAATCTGCAATTTCCTCTGGTTCCCTCTGTTTTCCAACTTTAAGTACCTAATATCTCTGTAAAGACTAGAATGTGTACAGAATAGAATGTTGCATGATTAATGATTGAATATGAAATTGCTCATTCATTCATTCATCCATTCATCCATGCATTCACTATGTGCTCTAAGTATGAAGCTTAGTGCCAATTATGAGAAGGGAGATCAGTTAATACCCTAAAGTACATTTCCAAAGTTGAAGTTCTTCCTGCTTGATTTATAAAATCTTGCTGATTTATTTGGAGTAATTAATCTCATTTCATTGATAATGAATCTTTTAGGTGAAAGATACTTGTTGGTTTCTGGGAATTGTGGTTAAGTTACATGCATTTTCTAATCAGGAAATATGATGACTGTGTTCATGTGGTCATTTGAATAGAGGGCTAACCCAGATCAACGAGGAGCAGAAAGCTTAAAAGCTGGCAGGTGGTAGAACATTCTTATTAAGTAGAGAAAGTTGCCCCAAAGTGAATATCTCTTGGCCATTATCTTCTCTGAGTCTACTTCCCCTTGTGGATGGTCCTAGAATTCAATAGAATCTAGACATGTTTCTGCATGCGCTCTTCACACCATACATTCTCCTTCTGATTTTGGAGTATCTTTTCTTTTTTCTCCAGATGTGTCTTTCTCCTCTCACATTTGGATTAATGACTATAATTCTGACTTTTTCATCTCATTTCCTTTCTTTCTCTTACGCATCATCTCTTTTTCTCCCCATTCACCTTCCCTTTTCCCATTCCTTATTAAGTCTTACTATGAATCAGATCTTTTTTTATTTTATTTTATTTTATTTTATTTTATTTTATTTATTTTATTTTAAAATTTCTGTTTAGGTCTCTCTACTCTTTTCGAGATACAAGGAGCCATTGACTATTTATAAAAGGGGCGTGTTCCTTACTAAATTTTAAAGTAAGTTGAATGCTTCATATTTGTGTTCAAACCAATAAAAGGAATATATCTCGTTACAACAGAATTAACTTGTTTCCTCCCTGGAGTGTGACTCTTAATGGAAGCACAGGCTATTCTTCCAGGTCAGATACAGTGGCACCAGCACACTTTTCACAAAGTAAAAGAGAAAAGGGCATTTTGAGATGACCTGGTCTAGCACTTACTCCTTTGCTAAACCAGCCTTGTAAGTTTGAAAATGTCACTTGACTTCTCTGGGCTTCACTCCCATTCATACAGCAAATGGGTTTCACAAACATTTCTAAGGTATTTCTTTGTATGAAAATTTCCAAGAGCTTAATCTTTGATTCATTTCCTAAGGTAATGTTATTAACTGCCAAATTTCATTAGCTTGGCAAGCTTCACTAGGCATAAGCTGAGGGTGTTGGGTAACAAATAGAATACAATTGGCTTCTTTTTTCAGTTTCCTCTGGATCTAGTGCACAGTGCTAGGTGTAATATCTTTCTTTTACCTCTTAGGATGTTTTCGCTGAATTTCAAGGGCATTAGCTGAGTTATATAGGTCATTAGGGACCTTCTTGTCCTACAGGCAGATAAATTCTTTTCCTATTCCTTGAAGGTATATGAATGACATAGCACTGTATTATGGTTCTTTAATGGTTTCTATACAGCTTGCCTTTTAATGTCAAGCAAATTCTTTCATTCCTTGTTCCCTAATGGGAATTTCTTATGTTGAGTCTTCAGTACTGCTAAGGAAAGTCCAGTAGACATTGAAATGTTTCAATTATAAATACTAAGAAGTTGACAAAAGACCTCACCATTCTGCTTAATTGGGTACCCAATTCACAGGTATTTCTTCCTTGACTATGTTTTCATTTACCAGTATCCACATGAAATAACCCCCAGTACAAAAGCTTATGTCTTCAGAGCAAGTTTGTCAGACTTTTGATGCTCAGGAACTCTTCACTTCCTCCCCACTAACACATTCTCCTGTTTCTAGTTCAGACAACTCCATTAAGATCTTCTTAGCTATTTTGGTCAGAACTACTGTGATTCTCAGCTTCTCTCTTTCCCTAGAAATAATTTTAATTTTTCCATCTGGCCTCCAAAGTATTTCTCAATTCAGAATTTTCTTCTCACTGTCCCTGGCCATTATTTTAGTTCATAAACTAATTTTCTACCTAAATTTCCAAATCTCTAATTTATTATTTCATTCTATTTATTATGTTGTTGTTCTGTGTATGTGTTTGATTATACAACCCAGCCTGCTTTTCAACTTATTGGGTATCTGAGGCTGGATTTGCCCCACTGACCTTCCCAACTTTATAATTTCAGTGTTGGAATCACAGGCCTGCACCACTATGTCCAGCTCATCTTCTCATTCTTAATATTCTCTTACATTTTATTTTCATGAGCTACAGTAATATTCAAACTAGAAACCTTTTAGTTCTTGGTAATTCTCATGATAAAATCTTGCATTCTTATCTCCTTGCTCAGAAACACAAAGCTCTTCCCAATCTGCTTCTTCTCTGACATTTAGAGTTTTTAGACAGTGTTGACTAAGTGATCATGTCTATGGTGGTTTGAATAACAATGGCCCCATAGACTCATAGGGAGTGGCATTATTGGAAGTGTACTCTGTGGAGTAGATGTGGTCTCGTTGGAGAAAATGTGGCTTTGTTGAAGAAAGTATGTCACTGGAAGGCAGACTTTGATGTCTCAGAAGATCTAGCCCAGTCTAGCAGCTCACAGTCTCTTTCTGCTATCTATGGATCAAGATGTAGAACTCTCAGTTCTTTCTCCAGCACCTTGTCTGGCTGATGATACCATGTTTCTTGCCATGATGATAATGAACTAAACCTTTGGAACTGTAAGCCAGCCTCAGTTGTTTTCCTTTATAAGAGTTGTCATGGTCATGGTGTCTCTTCACAACACTAAAACCATAACTAAGACATTCCTTTGATAGGAAGGATAAGGTGATAAGATACAAGCCTGAATGGCTGGAGGTCTCTGCTGTCCCACAACAGTGACTCATGTATCATAGGCCTAATGATCTGGAAGATGGAGAGGGTGGTCATTATGACATGCTCACTGCAGATGCAGATTCGGCTGGGAATGAAGCAATTTTAAATTCCCAATTATGGAAATTGTGGGCAACACAGCACCCTCTTCCTTTCTCCCCTCTCCACATTTTCCCTCCTCTACTCCATCTCCTTCCCACCCCTTTCCTCTCCATCCTTCTTTTCTCTCTTCATACTATATAACTCATAGGGTTTTATAGTTTTCAGTTAATTATTTTACCAATTTAAAAATATTCATTTATCGTGTAAAAGAGTGTGTATGATATCTGAGAATGCATATCGTGGCATGCATTGTCAGAGGACAATTTTGTGGAGACAGTTCTCTTCTACATTTATGTGGGTTTCAGGAATTGAACCCAGGTTGCCAGGCTTTTACTAAAAGTGACTGACCTATTGAACTATTTTGCCAGCCCTTTACTGAACCTTTACTCAGAAGAGAGGAAAATATCTCATTGAAAGCATTTGTTTTTCTTTCTTTGCCTAAATTTATTTATTAAATTAGATTGGAATCATCACAACATGTATTTCAGGAAGAATAATTACATTTACAACTAAATATCAGGCTGTTCTTAGACCTTGTCTAAGAGACATGGCTATTTGTTTAAGCATGTGTGTTGAAAGTATGACAGTGTAATCTCAACACCCAGAACAGTCTCAGTTGAGTATGAGGTAGATACTAGATTCAGAGACACATTACATCTAATAATTGTCATGATCCATATTCAATTCTTTTTTCCATATGAAAACATGAAGGCCTAAAATATTCACATTAAAATCACATCTACAATGGTTGAGTTTGATGAAACTTGATCTCAGAGGCATCTGCCTTCCAAATAATATTCTGGTATGATAGTAAACTGCTTCACACTGGAAACTGGAGACTGGAGCTATGATGTTCATATTAAAAATAGAGCAAAATAAGCCAAACTCTATGTGTTTTTATTCATTTTTGGTGGAAGATAAGTGGATAAGCATATAATCAATAATGAAATTGTAAAATCCTTTGTAATTCTTCACAGCATTAGAATGGTTATCCCAACTATTTAGAAGTTCAATGAGATGTATAGACTTTGGGTGTAGTTAATACTCATATCTGATGTTTTTCTGTGCAAATTTTTATTTCTTTTAATAGTTCTTGTATATGTTTCTCATGCAACAAATGAGTGCAAGGTCATCTAAGGCTGAAATGACACTTCTATGTCATAGAATCTTCAGGGACCCATCTTCCTGGGAGCAAACTGTGCTTCCATCATAATACAAGATGGCAGCTGGAACCCCAAGCATCAACTCCAACTTCCAAGAGTGACAATGGAAAAACTGATGAAGATATAAAAAGCAAAGGGTGAAATAGCCATAGTATTTAAGAAAGTTCCTAAATGGCATCTTTAATTCCACATTATATTGCTCACAACTTAGTCATATGACCACACCTAAAGAGATGGTAGCTGAGAAATCTAATTCATCTACCTATAATATCATATTCCTGACTAACCATCCCCCCATTATTAGTAAAGAAAAACAAAATAGATAAGGGGCCCTCTATCAGCTTCTATTACACACACACCACACCAACACACACCACACACACACTTTCTTATAAAAAATTCATCATTGAACACAGCAAACACATTTACTAAAAAACTAAATGCAATATAAATATCAGATCACATCACAGAGGAAAATTCAGACAGGAAAATTAAATCTCAGCCTCAGAAACAAGTCTCATGAAAAACAAACTAAACCCCAAATGGGCCATCACACCCAATCCATTCTCACTAAAGTTAAGATCAATCTATTGCCTTACCTTGAGAACATTCATACCATTAAATCTCATATTCTTTTTCCTAAAATGCTAATACTAATACATTTTATCTAAGATATTTGGTGTATATGTGAGAATGGGGTGAAACAGTGACTCTCAATGCATGTCGGTTTGCTTTTATGGGTTTGGTTTGTTAAACAATATTACAAAGCTTTATTTGATCCAGAGGTTTATCAGCCTACAAGGAAATCAGATAAGCTAGGCTGCTCTAGTTGCTAGCAGGGCAATCTAGCCTAACAGGCTGAGTGAAACCTTACAGAGGAAGCTTATTGGTTGATTACTTTAATGGTTTCAGACATCACTGGGATTCAGCTGAAAGGATGTTAGGATTTTCTGTTTCTTCTCATCTTTGACCTACTTTCTTCTCTGTTAGTATAATCTCCAACAAGTCCTTTTCATGGTGCAAAGGTAGACCCAACACTCATTTTATCAATTTAAAAAGCAGGAGTCTTGTTTTAGGTGCTTCTAGTCATCTTAAAACTGTCCTTGGTGTTAGTTTCATTGGTTCTACTTGGGACACACTGATACCTTAATCTACTGAAGCTATCCATCTCTAGATAGCTTGGACTGAGAACCACCTGGGGATTTAAGCACATCTCTATATGGATCTGAAAAATCTTCCCAGAAAGAATTGACTGAGTGAGGAAGACTCATCTAAATGTAGATGCCAATGTCACATGATCGAGCACCTCCCTTCTCTGACTCTTGGTCAGCTAGCATGAGGTGAACTTCAGTACCATAGTGTCCTCTCCAAGACCAAATGAACTCTCTGAAATGTGAACAAAGATAGCTTTCTCCTCTCTTATTTGGGCCAAGTAGTTTGTTATAGTATCACAAGTGCAACTAAGGCATAGTTAAGAGATTTACCTAACAATTACCAGCTGATTAGTGATAGCATCAAGGTGAACACTTATTTCTCTTAGCTTCAGCCAATGGGTTTTTTCTCACCATAAATCTGTAGCTCTTTTTAAAGGCTAAATGACTGTTATCTAATTTGTAAGAAAACTCAGTAATAGTTTCCTCGCCTCGCTAAGCCATTGGTTCTTTTCTCTCAATTTCCGTTATTTCAATTTGGCTCATCGTTCAAGCCACAAAGGACATAGAACAGGAATTTAGTGCCACAAAAATATGTTTCTTTACTGGTATTCTCAGCAATAGAATATTTGAGAGTCATATTTTTAATTCTAAAAAAATATGATTTAAAAACCTACTCTGGAAAAAAAAGCATCATTATTTTCTTATGTGAACATTAATTAAGACAACATTTTTTCTCTTAAGAAAAGGTGGTAGAGCTGGGTCCTCAGGTAACACCACCTGGGTATCCATCCCATGTACAGTCACTGAAGGCTGATGTGGATGCCAGAAAGTGCATGCTGACAGGAGCCTGATATAGCTGTCTCCTTAGAGGTCTGTCAGAGCCTGAAATATATAGAGGTTGATGCTCACAGCTAACCACTGAACTGATAATGGGGTTCCCAATGGAGAAGTTAGAGAGAAGACTGAAGGAGCTGAAAAGGTTTATAGCCCCATGGGGAGAGCAACAATACCAACCAACCAGGGTCTAAACCACCAGCCTATGAGCACATAGGGAGAGACCCATGGCTCCAGCTGTATATGTAGGGGAGGATGGCCTGGTTGGGCAAAGGTGGGAGAGGAAGTCCTTAGTCCTGTGAAAGCTGGATGCTCCAGTGTGGGGGAATTCTTGGGTGGAGAGGTGGGAGTGGGTGGGTGGGGGCACATCATCATAGAAGCAGGAGGAGGGGGTTCTTGGTGGAGAGAAATGGAGAAAGGGGATAACATCTGAAATGTAAATAAAATATCCAATAAAAATTAATTTAAAAAAAAAAAGAAAGAGAAAAAGAACAAAGAAAGAAAGGAAAGAAAGAAAAGAAAGAAAGAAGAGAAGAAAGAAAGAAAGAAAGGGTGGTAGAATCATTATAAGACAGAGTGACCTTCACCACCCTGCCTCCATTGTCATGCTGAGATGCAATGATATTGTGTAAAAGGTCATATTACACATGATGTTTGGTAGCTTAGTTCTTCTGTTTACCAGTATGTTAGAAACATGTTGCAAGTCTATCCATATAAATCTGCTTCTTCCATTTAAGTGCTTCCTTGTTTAATTAAGCCTTTGCTTATTTAAACCCCTCTCATGCCATAGGACATTTATATCATTAATTTTTCACCATTATGAACAGTGCAAGGATAAGTAGCTCATAAATTTAGGTCATATTCCAGTTAGTATCCCTTAATTGTGAGATACAAAAGTCAACCATGGCTGGCTTGAAGGAGGAAATAGAAATTTATTGTAATGATTGATACAATGTGTATATTTGAGTACAGAATTAAGTTGTTAATGTCAGAAAGGAGATGGCTCTGGGAGGGTGTAAGGATCCAATTGTAGGAACAAAGGGAAGGACCATGGCTTATTAACTTGAAGAAGAATCAAATTAAATGAGATTTTTCCTTTTAACCAGTTACTGAGGTCCAGGGAAGATAGTCTGTAAGGTTTATCTTAGAACTGTGTCCACTATTTGACCATCATGGATATTTGTTTATAGCCCTACCAAAAAACAATGATGAAGATTAAATTTCTAAGAAAACTTTAAAGACTTACATTAAGGGAAAGGTCATAGATTGTGGGCAATAAAAAACCAAACCAATCCAAAACAAAACAAAAAAGCAGCATATTATGGTTTTCTAGATACTTCTTAGTTTAAATTCCTTAAAATAAAAATGGTTAGAAGAAATAAACTAATTTTAAAAACATTTTAAATTATACTAATTATTTGAAGACTGAAAAAAAAATACTATTACTTAAGAGTGCTTAGTGACCCTCCATTGAATTTAAATTTGATTCCCGTCTCTCATAACTATAGGCCTATAACTGAAGCTCCAGGGAATCTGATGCACTATTCTGGCCTTCATGGGGAACTGTATATATCACCTTCTCTCTGTCTGTCTCTCTGTCTCTCTGTCTCTCTGTCTCTCTGTCTCTCTCTCTGTCTGTCTCTCTCTCTCTGTCTCTCTCTCTCTGTGTATAACACAATTTGAAAAGTAACATTATGCACAATTATCAGACAAAAATCAGTAGTCTTTCTATATACAAATGGCAAACATACCAAGAAAGAAATCACAGAAATAATCCCATTCACAATCTCTTTGAAACATAAAATATCTTGGAATAAGTCTAACCACTGAAGTAAAAGGCTTGTGTAAGGAAAGCCTTTAGACATTAAGGAAAGAATTATAAGAAGAACCTGAAGCTCGAAAGTCCCCTCTCCTCATGAATTGGTAGTATTAGGATTGTGAAAATGTCCATCTAAAGCACTCTGCTGCTTTATCTCAAGAAATTTACTCAAGAAAATTCAAACACAATTTTTCATAGAAATTGAAAAAAAATAGCCGTAAAGTTCTTCTAGACACACAAATAATCTGAGCAGCCAAAATTATCCTGAACTATAAAAGAACTATTGAAGGAGATACCACTCTCTCTAATTTTAAGCCATGTTACAGAGCTATAGTAATAATAATAATAATAATAATAATAATAATAATATAAATAAAGAGCATGATATTGTCATAAAAAGGAGACATATTAGTAGTGGAGTAGAAATGGAGGACCTGGACCTAAGCCTTTACATGCGGACCCCTGACTTTTGATAAAGAGAGTGACCCAAAGTGTGCCCTAGAAAGAAGACAACAACTTCACCAAATAGCGCTGGTAAAGCTGGGTGGCTGTATGTGGAAGGATGCTTTTTTACCTATCATCCTGTTCAAAACTTAACTCCAAATAGATCAAGGACTCAACACAAGACCTAATACCCTAAATCTGATAGAGGAAAAAGTAAGGAATGAACAAACTTATTAGCACAGGAAAAGACTTTCTGAACAGGACACAGGTAATTCAGGCTTTAAAATCAACTGACAAACAGGCCCACATGTAACTAAAGGCATTTTTACAACAAAGACTGCTATCATTCAAGGAAAGATGCAGCTTGAAGAACTGGAAATTTTTTTTTTACCAGTCATACATCTGATAGAGGTTTAATAACTATAATATACAAAGAACTAAAAATATAAGCATTTAAAAAACAAATAGTTTTTTAAAATAGTATACAGAACTAGAGAGCTGTCAAAATATAAACATAAATGGCTGAGAGACATGTTCTTTTCTTTTAAATGTTCAGTACCTTTAGCCATCAAGGAAATGAAAATTAAAACCTGCTCTGAGAATTTATTGTAGCCCATTCAGAATGGACAACTAAGGAAAAAAAAAAAAAAACATACTGGGAGAAAAATCCTGTCAAGGACCAAGGAAAGGAGAACATTTATTCATTGTTTGTAAAAATGTTACTTGGTTCAGCCACTTTGGAAATTAGTGTGAAGTCTCCTCAAAAAGTTAAAAATAGATCTCTCACATGATACTGCTATACCATGCTTGCATACATACCCCAAAGACTCTATATCTACCTATACAGATATTTGCTCATCCATGTTGGTTATTGTTCTAGTCACAATATCCAGAAAATGGAAATAGCCTAAATATCCATCAACTGATGAATGGATAATGAAAATGTGGTACATTTACATAATGACACATTATTCAACTATTAAGAAAAATTAAATTATGATTTTTCAGATGAATAGATGGAGATGAAAACATCATACTAACTGAAGTAACCCAGACTCAGAAAGGCAAAATCATGTTTTTTCTTTTAGCATTTAAATATATGTGTTTCATTTGGATTACCCATAGAGATTAAGTAACCAGTAAGGTGTGAAGAGGGAGGATGAGAATCTCTTAAGGAAGGGAAGATAGATTGTAGATTATAGTGTTATTGAGGGTAGAATGGAATGGGGAGAATTAAATGGAGTGGGGATAGAAGGGCAGGGTAGATCAGGAAATATGGGGCAGGATAACAAACATTAAATGTCTTTTGAAAAAGCCACATGGAAACCTACTATTGTAGAAGCTTCCTAAATATATATGCATACATGTATACAAAAATAGTTTAAATTGTGTTACCCTGTAGTCAGAGGACAATACCCCAATATACTACCAAATAAAACTTTGAATACCAGGAATGAGTTGTCTTCTTTTGATATGCTGGCCAGTTGTATCCCTAGATCCCTAAAATAGTATAGTCTACTGTCATTACTCTAGGTTACCCTCCTGAAATTGACAGGAATTGATTGAAGACATAAACAGACACCATGACCAAGGCAACTCTTATAAAAGACAACATTTAATTGGGGCTGGCTCACAGGTTCAGGGGTTCAGCACATTATCATCAAGTCAGTAACATGGCAGCATCCAGGCAAACATGGGTTGGAGGAGCTGAGGGTTTCACCTCTTGTTCAAAGACAGCTAGGAGAAGACTGGTTTCCAGGGAGCTAGGATAAGGATCTTAAAGCCCATGCCCACAATGACACACTTCCTTCAATTAGATCACACCTACTCCAACAAGGCCACACCTCCTAATTGGGTCACTCCCTGGGCCAAGCCTATTCAAACCATTACAAGTGGTATGAGCGTCACAGGAGTTACTACATTCAGATTGGTCATAAAATCCATTTCATGAGATAAGAACCTAGACATAACAATATCAACAAAGCCAAGGCCTGAGGCTGGATAGATCCTAAGGGAGAATCTACTACTACAACTCTGCTAAATGGACATAGCCATAAAACTACTTACTCCTAATGACTTACATAGACTCATAGATCAATGCCTTGCTTAAGCCTAATCAGAGAAGCTTGTTCTTGCAGTAGATGACAATTAACCCAGAGATTCATAATTGGCCAAAATTCAGAGAATAAAAAATTTTAGGACATTTATCTATAAATGAACGTATAACATGCCTCTCCTTGAGGCTTAGGGATCATTGCCTAAGAGGAACAGAAAGATTATAAGAGCCATATATGGTATAAGACTCACGGAAGACAATTTTTTATGAGTATTCTGAGATTGTAATGGCATGCACAAGACCTGAGAAAGCTCAAACCAGATAAATTTCCTGCATGGAAGAAGAGGAGTGGGCAAGAAGTCCCACACCTATTGGCATTTGATAGCTTCTGGGAGAGGAAGAGTCAGTTTTATTTAGTGGTGTGACTTTTGCCATATCAATCATAGTAACACTCCAGGACAGGTCTCATGCCCAAGAGTAGTTAACCCATACAAACTGGCCTCGTTGGAGAGGAGAGGAGAGGAGAGGAGAGGAGAGGAGAGGAGAGGAGGGGAGGGGAGGGGGAGGGGGAGGGGGAGGGGGAGGGGGAGGGGGAGGGGGAGGGGAGGGGGAGGGAGGGGAGGGGAGGGGGGAGGGGAGGGAGGAGGGGAGGGGGAGGGGGAGGGGGAGGGGAGGGGGAGGGGAGGGGGAGGGGGAGGGGGAGGGGGAGGGGAGGGGGAGGGGGAGGGGGAGGGGAAGAGAGAGAAATTGGGTAGATAGGTGAGGATATATTTAGGAGGAACAGATAGGTGAGGGTATATAGGGGGAAGGAGGAACAGATAGGTGAGGGTATATAGGGGGAACAAGGATAGGGGAATAAATATATTCTATAAAATTCCCAAGTAATTGCTAAAACATATCTGAGAAGTCAATAAAGAGAAAGTTGTCAATATTGACAATATAATTAAAATAGAATAATAAAGCCAAAGAGAATTGTCTCTGTGTTTTTCTATTTATATTTTAATGTTAATATCTAAACTAAAAGGAGGTTTTAAACAAAATTAATCACTATTTGCTCATGAAACATATAGTTAATGTGCAAAGTGAATGGGCAGTCTAAAGCAGGACTGTGGATGTCTACATTCTCCTGTAAAAGAAGTAGTACACAGAATCCTTTGAATTAAAAGTCTTATGTTTCAATACAGTGATATAAAATTCAAAACATTTAACATAATGGTTAGGAGTAAAGGCTTTGAGTCCAGACATACCTTATTTGAGTTCAGCTCCTGAATCTTTGTAGTTGCTTTAACTACAGAATAATCATTTTCCCCTCTGAGTTTTAGCATCCTTTACAGGAGAGCACATGGAGTATTATTTATTAGTCTACAGGACTATTGTGGAGATAGTATGACATAATTCCTGCACAAAACTGTGACTTAATTCTAATAAATATTCAACAATGTTCTTATTTTTATGCATGACTCATAGACTGATATAGCCTCAGGAGTGCCCAGGAGAATGCTAGTTTGCTACTATGCCACCCACACTGCGAACAAAATTATTAAGCAATTACAGGATGTCCCCAAAGCACTATGACATAGACATCACCTAATCTATCCTCTCCTGGCTGGAATTCCTGAGGGGTATCTCTAGGTTCTTTTTCTTCTTAGCAGGTTGACAGTTGTCTTCTTATGGTCTTGAAATAGTCTTATTACCTAAGAATTTCATATAAAAAAAAGATTTTGGGCCTGTTATCATTAAACATATAAGAGTCCACTAAAGGATACAGTACCTGGAATAAACAGTCTTGAAAAACTGGGTACACATGTGCGAAGGAGTCACATGGTCTCTGTCTTTACATCGCTTATAGGTATTAACTAAACTCCTAGAGGAAAATATACGGTGCAGTTTTCATGACCGTGGCATGAAGGTGTCAGCAAGAGAGTAGAAGATGTGTCTTTAAGGGGTTTAGTTCTAATGTTTTAGGTGAAAATGTTCCAGGGATTTCAGTGTAACCTGCATATACTGAAATCTACTGAACTATACACTTTCCATGTTCAGTGCGGTCAGTTTTATGTTTCACCAGAAACAAACATGGGGAGAAAGGAAAAATGTGTGTATATGTTAATGTATTTAAACAAATACCTATATATTTATCTCTTATGAAATAGTACATCGGACACCATTGGAAATATAGTTGCTACTCCTCAGCCCATTTTGATTTCTTCCCCTTTTCCTCCATGAAAAATAGAAATACTCCAGAAAGTATCCATGAATAGTGATACTTTGAAGTCTTCCTTTTGATTTATATCCCTTGACCTCCTTTAGTTGTCTTATTACTTTAGCTAGAACTTTAAGTACTATGTTGGGTAGATATGAAGAGAGTGTGCAGCCTTGTCTTTTTCCTGATTTTAGTGAAATTGTTTAAGTTTCTCTTAATTTAATTTGATATTGGCTATTGGTTTGTGGTATATTGCCTTTTTAATGTTTATGTATGCAGCTTGTATCCCTGTATCTTCAGGACTTTTAACATGAAGGGGTGTTGGATTTTCTCAAAGGGTTTTCAGCATCTAATGAGATGATCGTGTATTTTTTTCTTTTGGTTTGTTTATATGGTAGATTATGTTGATGGATTTTTTTTTTTATAGTGAACCATCCCTGTATCCCTGGGATAAAGCCTACTTGACCATGATGGATGATGTTTTTAATGTGTTCTTGGATGTAGTTTGTGAGTATTTTAGTGAGTATTTTTGCATCAATGTAAGGGAAATTGGTCTGAAATTCTCTTTTTTTTTTTTTTTTTGTAGAGTCTTTGTGTGGTTTAAATATCAAGGTGACTGTTGCCTCATAGAGTAAGTGTCAATGTTCCTTCAACTTTGTGGAATAGTTTGAGGAGTATCAGTATTAGTTCTTCTTTGAAAGTCTGGTTGAATTCAGCACAACACCATCTGGTCATGGGCTTCTTTTTTTTTTTTTTGGTTGGGAGACTTTTAATGACTGTTTCTATTTCCATATGGGTTATAGGACTATTAAATTTGTTTACCTGATCTTAATTTAACATTGGTAAATTATCAAGAAAATTATCTATTTCATTTAGATTTTCCAATTTTGTGGAGTTCAGGATTTTGAAGTAAGACCTAATGATTCATCGAATTTCCTCAGTGTCTGTTGTTATGTCCCCATTTTCATTTCTTGAATTTCTGTCTTAAAATTTCCACCACCTCCTCTGTGTGTGTATGTGTGTCTAAAATATCTTTCCATGTTCTGCAATTCATTGTGATGAAATAAGAATGTCAGAAAATGAAGCTATTATGGAATCACAGATGAATAATAGATCCCATTTTACTTAGATCCAATGGAGGACTGCCATTCTACATCTGATGCTTTTAGCACATAGAAGTTACTTGAATCTGCAGCCAATCTGAACAAAAGATCTCCATTTACAAATTGATCTTATAGCACTAGGCATGAGTGAAATTCTGACATGACTCCACAAAAGGCTAAAGCATTAGTTCTAAAATGGTTAGTGTCATGACTTGGATATGAACTATTCCCCCAAAGACTTATACAAGGAAGGCTTTATCACCAATGTGGCAGTATTCAAAGGTGGAGTCTTTGAAGGTATTTGGATTATGAAAGTTCTGATCTCACAAAAGGACCAATGCACTGATAGGCTCATAGCACAATGATTAACTTAATGTGCTATAGGAAAACTTGATGTGGTAAGGTCTAGTTAGAGCATTGTATACAGTATCTGTGGCAATTTTTCTCTCTCTCTCTCTCTCTCTCTCTCTCTCTCTCTCTCTCTCTCTCTCTCTCTCTCAACAGTTTTGCTCTAAGTTACATTGATGGGCTATATCACAATAGACCAGAAACAATGAAACCTGTCAACATGTACTGAAACCTCTGAATCACTATAAGAGATCATGGAATTCTGGCTTAATCTCTGGATTGTAAATCACAGTGGAGCTCAGAAAAGAGAAACTCTGCATTTCCCTGATAGAGTAGGACTCAAACTAATTCTACTCCATTATGCAGCCCTTAGTGCCTGCAATTTCCTGTAAACCACTTGCATCGAAAGTGAACATGAAGAGTCACCGACTTAGGCTCTTTCCATTATACACCTGGTTGTTTTCAGAGCCATCAAAATCTCAGAATCATTATACTATTGTTTGGCTCCACTCTGCAAATAACAGAGAACAATTTTGTCATGCATCCCCAGGGCTTGGACCAGCGAACGAACCACAGTAGGAGCTGAAGTAACCTATGTTGAGAATGACTGTCTAAAAGCAAGTCAGTACCACAACTAAATGCAGAACCCAAGTCTCTTATTTCCAGAGTCAACATTCTCTTTCCTATGACTGAAAGTACTCCAGCTCCTTGTAGATATACCTCCAAAGAAGCCATCACCTCTCTCCCCAGACAGATGTGTCTCTTTCACAAAATTTACCTAGTTGGTCTTCCCTAATATTCAGTGCCTACTTTGAGCCATGCCCTGTGCTTGTATTCAGACACAAAGGATCTGTGTGGCTCCTTGAAAATATATATTATTTTATAAAACAAGATGCAATATAACTCAGTTTAGACTACTTGTATTCAAACTCCCTTGATTTTCAGCAATGAGATTTCAGGAAAGATATTTAATTTCTGTCTCATTTTACCTATCTATAAAGTACAGATAATAGCAGCATCTCTCATAAAGTTGTCATGAAGATTAAATCATCAATATTTGTAAAGCACTTGTAGTTATATTTAGCTCTTGGTAAGAGCTATTTATGTATTAACCACCATTGTATTATTTCATAAATAAGCCTTTGATAGAATATCTGTTCGGAAAAGGTGCTTTTTATTTATCATTACCACTTTCTTACTTTTCTGTAGGTAGTTAGAGAAATAGGCATTTTTCTACCTGTCTTTCTGTGTAATGACCAAGCAACTTTGGCCTAATGCCTTATTCTGCTGTCATTTCATGATTCATTTTGCCTACCATCAGCATGGAAATAGTGATAGTATTCACTCTACAGACCATCATGGGATTTAAAACAGAAAGCATTCAACATATCCTAATATATAGTAAAAACCCAGTAAAAGATAGCTATCTGCTGAAGAATTTAAGAAAGAAGGATTATATCCTTTGCTATTGGACACAGGGGACCACTCTCCATCTGTTTTCCAATGAAATAGACTTCTTTGGAAAACTAAAGAGTTGTCTTGATGTCAAAAAAGATATATGCCATCACTTTGGCATGAGCCTTTTGTTGCCACAGGTGATGAGCAGAGCTAGTTTCATAAGCTCTATAACATCTCAGTAGATTTTAAATTAGCCAGTGTCTTACTGTTGTGTGAGGCACCCATTAGATGTCACAGAAGAGATAGTTACAAGTTAGAATTTACCCTTTCCAGTTAATCAAAAGGGTGAGAGACTCACAAGTTTATCAAAAGTGAAGATAGAGCGCACTGTATGGAAGAATGACTTGGGTGAGTATTTTTCACTTAACATCAGATTTCAAGACTCATCTGTGCTTTGATGATGATCAATGTTGTTGAATAGTATTTTGTATTCAATCATATATTTATAGGGGTAAGGTAGGATTAACTACAACCAACATGAGGAACTAGAAAGATCATTATTATGCATGTGATTTACAATAAGTTGTTAATTTAAAAGTCTAGGTCATTCTGAGTGAAGAAAATATGTTTAGGTTTGAATGTAAAGGAAATTTTCCTAAAAGAAGTGCTCTGTAGTAGAAAAGTAGAAAGGCAGCTGCACCATGGGCTTGATACATTGAATTGCCTAAGTGCCAAATAAGAGAATGATCTGGATTTAAGTTGGACATGGAACAGTTCTGAGAGATTTATCTCAGGAAGGCCATGGACAAAGGGTAGAACAACATTGAAGGTTAAGAGTAACCACCAAAATTTGTTGGGAGATGGTTGGAAACACTTATATTCTGTGACAAAACAACCAAAGCCTATTCCTCAGATAAAATAGAATGAAGCACTGTTAAAGCAAGCTCCAGCTAAATCCCTAGTGTGTGTGTTTGTGTATCATGACATTCTTAAGAAGATAGATAACTCTGGAATCAGAAGTCAGAGTAGTGGTAGCCAGCTGTGGTGCCTGGTATGTGATTCTGAACATCAGGAAAAATAATGAGATTAGGATTATAAACCCTTTCTAGAACATCCGGTTTCACTCCCAGAACTGCGTGCTAAAATGATGTAACTCACCTACAGCCATTGAATGACTTACTGGAACTACCCAATTGGGATGTGGCAGAATAGATCCCGAAGCCCTCACTGCAGCATCCAAGCCCAGGTCTATAACCACTGTAGACTCCTGGCCTGGGCTACAGCTCCTGAGTCTCTAGAATATAGGAATAGAATGGGCTTGAGCACAATCTATCATAATCTTGTTTGCTGAAAGATGACCTCATTTGCCACCATCTAACTGAATTCAAACCTCATGGAAGGGTGACATAAATAAAAAACACTCTCCTCAGAGTGAGCCTGCTTTGGGCTAATGAATCGTTCAGATATGAAATTAGAAGTATGTTCCAATGTGCATAGAGGCTGCAGGACACATTGTGCCGTGACACTGATTTCAATTACGTCTTAACCTTCAGCATGATGATGTGACATTTTACTCCTGTGTCACCTACCGATCAGCTCTCTTCCTTTGATTCCATTTGTTAAATATGAGCTTTACTGTGCTCCATCGATTTCTGCAAAGATTCTTCTGTTTGCAGCTTTGATAATCTTTGTTTAATCTACAGGAGTAATTGGATTCCAACAGTGGCTGGATTTCCCAAGCCACTGAGGCCAGAAAAATTATGGGAGAGCCAAAGCAACACAGACCCCAGATCCAGAAACCTCTTTTGTGCTCCAGCTAGGACTGACCTTTTCCTCTCAGGTTTGAAAGGTTATGTCCTAATCACTTAAATGGAGTAACAAAACAGATGTGTTTCCCTTAAATGAAATGAGGCTATAAAATTCACAGCTCTGTGGCCTGGATTCCATCATTGCTAGGACTGATTACAATCTCATCCAAGAAAATACGAATGAAGGAACTAATTTCTCTCTTTAAAAACATTCCCTTCCAGAAACACACAGAAACAGACTTCATAGTTTATTTTATATAGTGACATTCTCTGTTTTCCAAATGCGGAGGGATGGCCACATAAGCTGCTGTTGGTTTTTAACTTGGCTCTGCCCTTTGATGGAAGGATAACCTTGGGCAAAGTGACCTCTGTACTATAGTTCACCGCATGGAAAATGAAAGGCACTAATACAATTTACCGAGAGGCTAGACAAACAGTTCCATTAACTCAGAAAATTCTGACTACACTTGCAGTGTGTCACATGTCTGCTAACCAAGGAAGAGAAGTAGCATACAGAAAATATCTTGGAGAAGACTAGGCAATGGTTGGGTTGTTCTTATATTACATGCAGAAAAGTATATGTGCATGGGAAAGAAAGGACAATATCTAGGCATGGCATCTGTGCCTGTGGGAGAGAGGTATCAGCATGGAAAGAACTTCAAGGGACACATCCCTAATAGGGGGTCAGAAGAGTGAGAATCCTACCTGCAAAATTCAACCATGACTAACACCAGGGTGTGAATATAAACAGAACATCTTTCTTTACTGCAAAAGCAGGAGTGTTAGCTCATTATTGATTACATTTAATGCTTTATTGTCATATATTATTTACATATCAATAGGTTTCATTGTGTTTATTTTCTTTTTTTTATTGGAAATTTTATTTACATTTCAGATGTTCTCCCCTTACCCCATTTCCCCCCTCCCTCCCAGGAACTCCCTATCCCTTCCCCCCTCTTGTTTTTCTGATGGTGTACCCCCACCTACCCACCCCCATATCTCACCTCCCCACCCTCCAATACCCCCCCATGACGTCCAGCCTTCACGAGACCAAGGATCTCTTCTTCCACTTATATATAGCTCCCTTGCATATATAGCTGGAGCCATGGGTCCCTCCCTAAGCGCTCCCAGGCTGGTGATTTAGACCCTGGGGGCTCTGGTTGGTTGGTATTGTTGATTTCTTTATGGTGTCAACTCCTTCACTCTTCACTCTAACTCCTCTATTGGGAACCCCATGATCAGTTTAATGGTTAGCTGTGAGCATCTGCCTCTGAATATGTCAGATTCTTGCAGACCTCTAAGGAGACAGCTATATCAGGCTCCTGACAGCATGTACTTCCTGACATTCACATGAACATTTACCTTTGGTGACTGCACATAGGATGGATATCCAGGTGGAACGGTCTGTAGACAGTCCCTCCTTCAGTTTCTGTCCTGCACTGTGTCTCCATATTTGCACCCTTGAGTATTTTGTTACTCCTTCTAAGAAGGACTGAGCCAGCCCCCCCCCCACTTGGTCTTCATTCTTCGTGAGCTTTATGTGGTCTGTGAGTTGAATCTTGGGTATTTCAAGCTTCTGGGCTAAAATCCAATAATCAGTGAGTGAATACCATGTGTGTTCTTTTATGATTGGGTTACTTCACTCAGGATGATATTTTCTAGTTCCATCCATTTATATAAGAATTTATCGAATTCATTGTTTTTAATAGCTGAGTAATATTCGATTGTGTAAATGTACCACATTTTTTGTATCCATTCCTCTGTTGAAGGGCATCTGGGTTCTTTCCAGCTTCTGGCTATTATAAATAAAGCTGCTATGAACATAGTGGAGATATGTCCTTGTTATATGTTAGAGCATCTTCTGAGTATATGGCCAGAGTGGTATAGCTGGATCCTCAGGTAATGATATGTCCAATTTTCTGAGGAACCGCCAGACTGTTTTCCAGAGTGGTTGCATCATCTTGCAATCCCACCAACAATGGAGGAATGTTCCTCTTTCTCCACATCCTCGCCAGCATCTACTATCACCTGAGTTTTTGATCTTAGCCATTCTGACTGGTGTAAGGTGGAATCTCAGGGTTGTTTTGATTTGCATTTCCCTGATGACTAAGGATGCTGAACATTTCTTTAGGTGCTTCTCGCCATTCGCATTTCCGCAGTTGAGAATTCTTTGTTTAGCTCCGTACCCCATTTTTTAATAGGGTTATATGTTGTCTAGAGTCTAATTTCTTGAGTTCTTTGTATATATTGGATATTAGTCCTCTATCGGATGTGGGATTGGTAAAGATCTTTTCCCAATCTGTTGGTTGCCGTTTTCTCCTATTGACAGTGTCCTTTGCCTTATAGAAACTTTGCAATTTTATGAAGTCCCATTTGTCAATTCTTGATCTTAGAGCATAAGCCATTAGTGTTCTGTTCAGGAACTTTTCCCCTGTGCCTAGGTATTCGAGGGTCTTCCCCACCTTCTCTTCTGTTAGTTTCAGTGTGTCTGGTTTTATGTGAAGGTCCTTTATCCACTTGAACTTCAGCTTTGTACAAGGAGATAAGAATGGATCGATTTGCATTCTTCTGCATGTTGTCCTCCAGTTGAACCAGCACCATTTGTTGAAAATGCTGTCCTTGTTCCACTGGATGGTTTTAGCTCCTTTGTCAAAGATCAAATGACCATAGGTGTGTGGGTTCATTTCTGGGTCTTCAACTCTATTCCACTGATCTTCCTGCCTGTCTCTGTACCAATACCAGGCAGTTTTTATCACTACTGCTCTGTAGTACAGCTTGAGGTCAGGGATGGCAATTCCTCCAGAAGTTCTTTATATTGTTGAGAATGGTTTTCGCTATCCTGAGTTTTTTGTTGTTCCAAATAAATTTGAGAATTTCTCTTCCTAGCTCTGTAAAGAATTGAGTTGTTATTTTAATGGGGATTGCATTGAATCTGTAGATTGCTTTTGGCAAGATGGCCATTTTTACTGTATTAATCCTGCGATCCATGAGCATGGGAGATCTTTCCATTTCCTGAGATCTTCTTCAATTTCTTTCTTCAGAGACTTGAAGTTCTTGTCATACAGATCTTTCACTTGCTTGCTTAGATTCACCCCGAGGTATTTTATATTATTTGTGACTATTGTGAAGGGTGTCATTTTCCTAATTTCTTTTTCAGCCTGTTTATCTTTCATGTAGAGGAAGGCTATGATTCGTTTGAGTTGATTTTATAACCAGCCACCTTGCTGAAGTTGTTTATCAGGTTTAAGAGTTCTCTGGTGGAAGTTTTGGGATCACTTAAGTATACTATCATATCATCTGCATATAGTGATATTTTGACTTCTTTCTTTCCTATTTGTATTCCTTTGACTTCTTTTAGTTGTCTAATTGCTCTGGCTAGGACTTCCAGTATTATATTGAATAGGTAGGGAGAGAGTGGGCAGCCTTGTCTAGTCCCTGATCTTAGTGCGATTGCTTCAAGTTTCTCTCCATTTAGTTTGATGTTGGCTACTGGTTTGCTGTATATTGCTTTTACTATGTTTAGGTATGGGCCTTGAATTCCTGATCTTTCCAAGACTTTTACCATGAAGGGATGTTGAATTTTGTCAAATGGTTTCTCAGTATCTAGTGAGATGATCATTGTTTTTTTTTCTTTGAGTTTGTTTATATAGTGGATTACATTGATGGATTTCCAAATATTGAACCATCATTGCATTCCTGGGATAAAGCCCACTTGATCATGATGGATGATTATTTTGGTGTGTTCTTGGATTCGGTTTGCTAGAATTTTATTAATTATTTTTGGATCGATATTCATAAGAGAGATTAGTCTGAAGTTCTCTTTCTTTGTTGGGTCTTTGTGAGGTTTAGGTATGAGTGTGATTGTAGCTTCATAGAACGAATTGGGTAGTGTTCCTTCTGTTTCTATTTTGTGGAATAGTTTGAAGAGAATTGGTATTAGGTCTTCCTTGAAGGTCTGATAGAATTCTGCACTAAAACCATCTGGTTCTGGACTTTTTTTGGTGGGGAGACTTTTAATGACTGCTGCTATTTCTTTAGGGGTTATGGGACTGTTTAGATGGTTATTTGCTCCTCATTTAACTTTGGTACCTGGTATCTGTCTAGAAAATTGTCCATTTCATCCAGATTTTCCAGTTTTGTTGAGTATAAACCTTTGTAGTAGGATCTGATGATTTTTTTCGAATTTCCTCAGTTTCTGTTGTTATGCCTCCCTTTTCAGATCTGATTTTATTAATTTGGGTACTGTCTCTGTGCCCTCTGGTTAATCTGGCTAAGGGTTTATCTATCTTGTTGATTTTCTCAAAGAACCAACTCCTGGTTTTGTTGATATTTTGTATAGTTCTTTCTGTTTCTACTTGGTTGATTTCAGCCCTGAGTTTGATTATTTCCTGAGCCTACTCCTCTTGGGTGTATTTGCTTCTTTTTGTTCTAGAGCTTTCAGGTGTACTGTTAAGTTGTTAATGTGTGCTCTCTCCAATTTCTTTTTGTAGGCACTTAGAGCTATGGTTTTCCTCTTATACTGCTTTCATGGAGTCCCACAAGTTCTGGTATGATGTGTCCTCATTTTTGTTAAATTCTAAGAAGTCTTTGATTTCTTTCTTTATTTCTTCCTTGAGTAAGTCATCATTGAGTAGAGCATTGTTCAGTTTCCACATGCATATGGGTTTTCCACTGGTTTTGTCATTACTAAAGACCAGTCTTAGTCCGTGGCTATGATCTGATAGGATGCAAGGGATTATTTCAGTCTTTATGTATCTCTTGAGGACTGTTTTGTGACCAATTATATGGTCTAGTTTGGAGAAGGTACCATGAGGTGTTGAGAAAAAGGTATACTCTTTTGCTTTAGGATGAAATGTTCTATAGATATCTGTTAAATCCATTTGGTTCATAACTTCTGTTAATTTCAATGTGTCTTGGTTTAGTTTCTTTTTCCATGATCTGTCCATTGGAGAGAGCGGGTGTTAAAATCCCCCACTATTATTGTGTGAGGTGCAATGTGTGCTTTGAGCTTTAGTAAAGTTTCTTTTATGTATGTGGGTGCCCTTGAATTTGGAGCGTAGATGTTCAGAATTGAGACTTCATCTTGGTATATTTTTTCCTTTGATGAGTATAAAGTGTCCTTCCTTATCTTTTTTGATTACTTTTTGTTGAAAGTCGATCTTATTTGATATTAGAATGGCTACTCCAGCTTGTTTCTTGGGACCATTTGCTTGGAAAATTGTTTTCCAGCCTTTTACTCTGAGGTAGTGTCTGTCTTTGTCACTGAGGTGTATTTCTTGTATGCAGCAAAATTCTGGGTCCTGTTTATGTATCCAGTCTGATAGCCTACATCTTTTTAATGGAGAATTGAGTCCATTGATGTTAAGAGATATTAAGGAAAAACGATTGTTACTTCCTATTATTTTTGTTATTAGAGATGGAATTATGTTTGTGTAGCTATCTTCTTTTGGGGTTGTTGGAAGATTACTTCCATGCTTTTTCTAGGTTATAGTTTCTTTCTTTGTGTTGGCGTTTTCCATCAATTATCGTTTGAAGTGCTGAGTTTGTGGGAAGATATTGTGCAAATTTGGTTTTGTCATGGAATATCTTGGTTTCTCCATCTATAGTGATGGAGAGTTTTGCGGGGTATAGCAGTCTCGGCTGGCATTTGTGTTCCCTTAGGGTCTGTATGATATCAGACCAGGATTTTCTGGCTTTTATAGTCTCTGATGAAAAGTCTGGTGTAATTCTT
This sequence comes from Mastomys natalensis, assembly GCA_021653895.1. Lineage (NCBI taxonomy): Eukaryota > Metazoa > Chordata > Mammalia > Rodentia > Muridae > Mastomys > Mastomys natalensis. The sequence goes on from JAJTUV010001042.1 coordinate 791,451, forward strand.
ATAGAGCTGCCTTTATATGTTACTTGACCTTTTTCCCTTACTGCTTTTAGTATTTTTTCTTTGTTTTGTGCATTTGACATTTGGATTATTATGTGACAGGAGGTATTTCTTTTCTGGTCTAGTCTGTTTGGTGTTCTGTAGGCTTCTTGTATGTTTATGGGCATCTCATTCTTTAGGTTAGGGAAATTTTCCTCTATAATTTTGTTGAAGATATTTACTGGCCCTTTAAATTGGGAATCTTCACTCTCATCTATACCTATTATCCTTAGGTTTGGTCTTCTCATTGTGTCTTGGATTTCTGGATGTTCTGGGTTAGGAGCTTTTTGCATTTTGCATTTTCTTTGACAGTTGTGTCAATGTTTTCCATGGTATCTTCTGCACTTGAGATTCTCTCTTCTATCTCTTGTATTCTGTTGGTGATGCTTGCATCTGTGACTCCTGATCTCTTTCCTACATTTTCTATCTCCAGGGTAGTCTCCCTTTGAGATTTCTTTATTGTTTCTATTTCCATTTTTAGATCCTGGATGGTTTTGTTCAATTCCTTCACCTGTTTGGTTGTGTTTTCTTGCAATTCTTTAAGGGATTTTTGTGTTTCCTCTTTAAGGGCTTTTACCTGTTTACCTGTGTTCTCCTGTATTTCTTTAAGGGAGTTACTTATATTCTTCTTAAAATCCTCTATCATCATCATGAGAAGTGATTTTAATTCTGAATCCTGTTTTTCCTGTGTGAGGGATATCCAGGGCTTGCTATGGTGGGAGAACTGGGTTCTGATGATGCCAAGTAACTTTGGTTTCTGTTGATTGTGTTCTAGTGCTTGCCTTTCACCATCTGGTTAACACTAGTGTTACCTGTGCTCACTGTGTCTGACTGGAGTTTGTCTTTCCAGTTATCTTGCTTGTGTCAGAACTCTTCAGATTCTAGATGTCTCTGTGTTCCTGTGATCCTAAGCTCCTGGGTGGAAGAACTTCTGGGGCTCAGGCCACCTCGGGGATCCTGAAATCCTGCTGCCCTGAGTGCAGTAGCTCCTCTAGGATGGTTCAGGATAAGGTGTCTCAACAGGAACCGACCAGCTAGGTGTTCACTGCTCTCAGTGCAGTGGCTCCTCTAGAATGGCTCAGGGTAAGGTGTCTCCACAGGAGCTGTCCAGCTCGGTGTCTTTCCCAGCCAGAAGGACTAGGCCTCTGCTCTGAGTGCAGTGGCTCCTCTAGGATGGTTCAGTATCAGGTGTCTCCACAGGAGCAGGACAGCTCAGTGTCTGCCCCAGCCACAAGGACCAGGCTCGGGCAGAAGGGAAGTGGTATTCTCTTCTCTGAGTGCAATGGCTCCTCTAGGATGGCTCAGGATCAGTTGTTTCCACAGGAGCAGACCATTTAAGTGTCTGCCCCAGCCAAAAGGACCAGGCTCGGGCGTGTTTATTTTCATACATGTGGATATGGTTGTTTGAAGGAGAATGGTCCCCCTGGGCTCATATGTTTGAATACTTGGTCTCATTGGTGGAACTATTTGGACTTAGGATGTGTGACATTGGAGGAGGTGTGTCATAGTGAGCAGGGTTGAAGCTTCAAAAACCTCCCACCATTCTCACAGTGTTCTCTGCCTCCTGTTTGTTGATCAAGATGTGAGCTCTCAGCTGTCCTACCCCTACTCCTTTGTCTCACTATCATGGACTAAACCCTTTGAAACCATTAGCCCAATTGAACATTTTCTTTCATAAGTTACCTCAGTCACAGCAATAGAACAGTAACTAATAATTGTACATAATACATTTTAGTCATCTTTATCCTTCTCGGTTCACCATTGCTGACAAATCACTCTCTTCTTCCTAACTACCACAATTATGAAATGTTACAGTCATGTCTTATTTTGTGTATTTGCTGCTTTTGTGACCAGTGCTTGTAGGAGGATAGATTAGAGCTTGTGTACAAGAGCATACACACCTCACCAGTGTCTACAACCCTGAAGAAAATGCTTCTCCCTCCCCCATCAACCACATAGATCCTCAGAAAACAGTGAGGCTCCATGCACCCCTTCTTCCTTTATGGAAAAGTGTTGACAGGACCACCCATGTTAAAAATCTTGTGTAGGTAATCCCAGCTAGTGTGGATACAGGAACACAAAGGCCATAGAATCCCTGGACATCAGCGGTTCCCACTGATCACCACCACTCTTCCATACTTCCACTGCTTACATTCTTTTAACCCCATCTTTCATGATGTTTCTCAGGCCTTGGATTGGATGATGTTGGTCTCTCCTTTTTGGGTGGCTATTCCACAGTCATTTATTTTGACCATTTTCATCATTTGAGTCTCTGTAGTCCCCATTGATTACTACAAAAGAAGCTTCTTGAACTAAAGCTCAAAGCATTACCAACCCACAGGCATAAACATAATAATTTAGAAGGTAATTTGATGGACACATCACATCCACTTAGTGAAACAGCAGTAGTGGCAGCAGTGCCTTCCCCTAATAAGGCCCAAGACCTCCCAGACATAGACATTTGACAAGATCGTAGGTAACAGATGTGGATTCTTTCAATTTGTCCTCTTTATAGCAATTTCTTTCAGATAATATGTAGTTTTAACAGGAAGATATTACTGAAAATAACTAAATTAAATTCACTTACCAGAATTAATTATAATGCTGCTATAATTTTTCAGGCATCACAACAGGAAGAAGTTAATGATATAGTGTGATGAGTCCATTTTGGAAAATGAACATGCAGCTAGGAAATTGTGCTCTGGTATTCAAATTATAAAATTCTGATTTTTTAAATTCTTCCTCCTTTTGTTGGTATGTGCCATTATTGGTTCAGCTCTTCCTTCAAACCTTCATGTACTAGCATCTGAATCTCTTTAATCCTTTAAAGTATTGCTTATTTTTGTCTTTGTCTCTATCTCATTTTATCTGGTCTTCTACATGTACTATGATAAGTAGACATTGCTGTGTTGGGCATTATCTTCAGCCCCCATGACCCCATCACTCCAGAGCTTCAACATGGGAAGGAGGGTTCAGCACCAGTCTGGTCTCATGAAACTTATCTCCCAGTCATGTAGATTGTTGACCATTTTTCCAGATGTGCTATTTGGCAGATTTTCTGATTCACTCAACTAAGTTCTTAATGGTGTGGGACTCTAAAGGCATGCCTTCTCATTTCCATCTATTGTATTCTCACACCACTGTCCCTTACTGGTTATTGAACAATATTTGTGACATTCAACTTGCAGTGCCTTGACAACTCACTGGTATCTACTGACCACACTTGGAGATGAGCTTAAGAGATTCTCATGATGGAAATTTAGTCACTCTAATGAAAACTTTTGTAGAAAGACTCTCTTTTTAAACTTGGCTAACATTTTAGAAATAAATGTCTGTTTACATGAAAAACATTACTGTTTTAGACTACAGTCTTCTGAATTCCAGGGCTCTATTATTGTGTTGTATTATATTCTATTGGACTAAATAGGATTTACTGTACTATATTGTATTGTCCTGTGCACTGTATTATACAGTTTGATATTATATTGTCCTGTATTATAGCATAGTGTACTATAGTATATTATTATATTATAGCATAGTGTACTATAGTGTATTATATTATACTGCACTATAATCTATAGTATATTATATTGTACTGTGCTATATTGTACAGTATTACGTTGTATTGTACTTTATTACATTGTACTATATTATACTGTATTATATATACTGTACTGGATTCTCCTGTACTAAAGTGCATTACTATACTCTTCCTTACTTTACCACATTGTATTATCCTATATTGTATTTTGTTTTCTCTGAGCACTGATTCTTTTTCTATGTTGAGACTTAATACAAGGCCTCAAACATGCTAGACACAGGCATACCCAAGAGTTTAAGCATACTATGCACAGCACACCCAAGGCTCAAGTATGCTAGCCACAGGCACACCCAAGGCCTTGAGCATGCTAGGCACCCTCACACCCCTTAGCTGCACCTCAACTACTGTCTTGGAGCATCTTCACAGCTCTCCTAAACTTTAGGTCTATGGTAGATCTCCTTTGATACATTCTGTCATCTCCTCCTGTTGTAATAAAAAAAAACCCAATTTTGTATCAATTTAGGTATCGATTTCCTTATTTTTGATTAATATCCCTGTGTCTACCTTTAATTTTTTCTTTTGAATGTTATAATAACCCCTTAGGTGTGCATATGCCTAACATGCTTTAGGTCTGGGATTGAATCTCAGCATGGAAAAAGGAAGTGATCAGAGACACCATAATATACAGTATAGATAGTGTAATGTAGTATAGAATGGTATAGTAGTATACAGTAGTACAGTATAATCCAGTACAAACAAATGCCCATTGCATAACATAGCTCCATGCATACCATGACTCCAACATGCTTGAAAACATCCTTTAAGTCCTGGCTCTTACAACAACATGCCAGTGGATTTACCCATTACAGCCAGGTTAATATTGTTGGCTGAGAAGAGCATTTCAGGTTTAAGTCTATCAGTGTTAATTGTTTTATTCTTTCCATAGATAAATCACACATGTCACCTGAATTGTATTGATTTAATATTCATAGAGATTTAAATTTGTCTTTACTGACTTTATATTTCTTTCTTGTGTTTATTCCAAATTGTGGAGTGTGGATATTTGGGAATTGATTGGACTTTATTTTTGTTATCTGACCACTAGGACTCTACAAGTGAATAAATGGGGTATGGAGTTTTAATCTCTATTTGGTGAGACTACTCAATGGAGACTGCTGTTTCTTGTTTCTTCCTTTACTCAAACCATTTAAGACTCTTACACTTTCTGAATGCAGAATAGCTCTTTGACATCTGAACTGGTAACTTTTCCAATTCTATGTTTTCTGGGTTTATGATGAAGTTACAAAAGTAAGAAGGCAGCTCTGTGATTTTATGTATCTGACATTCAGAAAGTCTTCTACTCCTGACTGGGTGAAGATGTACAATTTTTCCCTTGGTATCTATGGACATCAGTCCTAGTCCCCCTATGGATGCCCAAGACCTTCTGTGCTCAATTCCCTTTAATAAAATGTACCGGTGTTTGCAGGTAACCTATGCATTCCTCCTGTATGCTTAAATCATCTCTAGGTTTCCTTATTATTCTTAATGCTATGTAAATGCTATGGAGTGGTTGTTACACTCTATTGATTACAGAATAATGACAAGAAAAAAGTCTATGTATTTTTATGAAATCTCTGAAAGGACCTATCCTTTATTGGTATGAGCAGATCTTTTCTGACTGTGTAAACATAACACTTACAAAATGATAAAAGAAAAAAAAAAAGGATATGGCCATAGATGTTTTTGACAGCTTCATTAATATGTACCTTATATCCCATACAATTCATCTATTTAAACTGTATAAAACCCGTGGTTGTGGAAACTTGCTCAGCTGTATAACTGTTGCCATGGTCAGTTTCAGATTATTACTCTACAAAGAAAGACATTCAACCACAATTAATAGTCATTCCATATTATTCTGTCTCTTATAGTTTGAGGCTTCCACTACTAAGTGGCATATATGTTTATAATTCTTAGATATTCTGAATAGGTAACCATTCTATCAGTATATAGTGGCCTTCAATGTCTCGTGAAATTATACTGTGGAGTACTTATGGCTGAGCATTACTAGGCAAGCTTCTACCTCTGAGCTACACTCACAGTTTTCTTGAAGAAATTTCTGACTTAAAATCTGCTTTGTGTGATGTTAGTACAACTAACTCGGCTCTGTTTTAATTACTCTGTGAATGAAATACACTCTTTATCTCTGCTCTTTCAATTTATGTTATTGTTATCTTATTGTTTTTAATTTATTTTATTCTTTCAATTATTCCAAATTGAGTCAACAGACAGTCAAAATTTAAATTTTCCTTTTCTTCAAATAGCATTGGGAGAAGAATGAAGAATGCAGCCATGGAGAAAATAAAATATTTACAGATGGTTTATTGGCATGTATCTAGATGTGTGTGTGTGTGTGTGTGTGTGTGTGTGTGTGTGTATGTGTGTTTCTTGTGTGTATTTTTGACCCCTGCAAAATTCAATGGTAACAAAACAAACAAACAAAACCCAAAATATAAAGAAAAAAGAATGGCTGAATCTGGTGGCACACTATTATTCAGCACTTTGAATACTGAAATCTAGGCTAGTCTGGGGTACAAGGAGAAATGCAGTCTTAGTCCCCACCCCACAAAATGACAAAATATTTTAACATACATCCACTAAAATGACATAAAGAGGGCATATAAGCACAAAAAACTTCCTAAATCATTGGTCAAGGAAAAGCAGGAAAGTAGATGAAATGTCACTTCATATCTATAGAATGACAAAGTAGTTGACAATTGACAATGTTAATTGACAACATCTAGTGCTCATAAAGTGAGCAACAAATAGAGCCTTTTATTTTGGTGATGAAAAGACAAATGTCATGCATACTTAATAAAAAAAGACAAAACAAAAAACCAAACAACAAACCCCCAAGACAAAATAAATGAACAAAAACCAAAACAAACAAACAAACACCCTATGAGCTCATTTTATTCAATATTTCTTGTAACTGTCACAAACCCAGCTCTATATTTCCAAAAACTATTATTCCTCTGGAAATCTGTGGGAAGATCCAGCAGGCCGCAGCAGCAAGGCCCCTGGGCCCACGCGGCAGCGGCCCTGGGACCTGCGTGGTGGAGGCTGCCTGGATCTCTCATTCGGAGGAAGGTCCCAGGTTCCAGTGGCTGGAGGCTTCAGTGGCGGCAGGCCCAGCAGGCCTCAATGACACAAGGAAGTCCTTGGTTCCTAAAGGCTTTTATTGTCATGGGGATGGTGGATGGATCTGGATGTACCCCCCTGAAACTCAGGGCAGGCCTGAGTTGAATAGGGAGGGAGAAGTAGGAAGGTCTGGGGAGGAATGCTTAATTGGCTCCACCCTCTGACCTTCATTAGTATGTAAATCTCTAAGGCCTGAGGCCTGTAGTTACACCCTCTACCTGTGCACTTTGGGAGGGGCTGTAATGGCCTACATGACTGAACAATGTAGGTCCATGGAGACTAGACTGCTGTTTTTTTTTTTTATTGGAAATTTTTTTTACATTTGAGATGTTCCCTCCTTATCCCATTTCCCCCCTCCCTCCCAGGAACTCACTATCCCTTCCCCCCTCCTCCTGCCTCCACGTTGGTGTACCCCCACTCATCTTCCCCGTACCTCACCTCTCCACCCTTGAGTATCCCCCCCCCCACGACGTGAGTTCTGGAAAATGGCCAACTCCTGCCGTTTCTCCCTTGGAGTCTCAGGGTTCTAGGCCCATGCCTAGCCAAGAACCAGGATACCCTTACGAAGTCCCACAGACATTTATGTTCATCAAAAAATAATAAGTCTATAAAAATGTTAATAATGACTTCGGATGTGATTGCCACAAATTGGAAACAACCTAGATACCCTTCAACAAATGAGTGCACAGATAAACCATGGTCAATTAACCAGTGGAAGTGTGTTTAGCAATAAAAAGAAATGAGCTGGTAATATCTGTGACATCCCAGATAAATTTCAAATTCATCCTGCCAATTGAAAGAAGCCAAACCAAAGGCTGAAACTCTTGGGATTACATTTACACAACATCTGGAAAAGACAAGTCTGTAAAGAAAGAAAAAAAATGTTGATGTTGGGAACTGTAGTGGGGGGAAGAAGTTAGAGAGGGACGGCGTGTAGCTTGGCAGCGTTGCTGATCATGGAGCTGCACGCATTCGTCCACACACAAATAACTGCTAACGAAATGGGTTGGACTTTATAGTCCTTAATCACTATTCAAGAAGTGAACATAAGATTGGGCATTTTTCTAAAGTGATAGACTATGTGTAGTGCCAATACAATTCCCAATGTGAAACTGAAGACCTTGAATCAAACAGAAGCCAGCCCTTCCCTGGTCCTACTGTTTGTGCACTTCATACATATCTAAAAGCCAGAAAGCCACAATCCCTGTCTGCTGTGCAGTCTCCCAACTCAGAGCCCTAAATAGCATCAAAATGGGAGTAAGTAAGCACTACATTAGACAGATCTCCATCCTAAATTATCTCAGGAATTGCGCTCTAAGGTAGAAAATCTTTCCTAATGACAGAACTGACTATGCGAATCTCAAGTTGAGTGGGACTGTGTTCTCATTCTTTTCCTTTCTCCTGTGGTAATCCAAATTGTTCAATTGGTACTTATAAAGATAATTGGTATATGGATACAGATCAACTATATTCAGCCCATTGTTTAAAGTACAACTATCTTCCTCTTTGGAGCCTTGGAGATGTGATCTTCTTTCTCTCCACATCACATTATATACTACAAACTCAATATTGCAAACTTAGAGCCTAGTTTTCACCCTCAAATTCTCTTCAAGTCTTTTTTCCATTCACCAAAGATGATCTGGCTCACCAATCAACAATCACAGCTCAGAGAGCTGCTGTAGTCTGAGATTGGAGTCCATGCAAAGACTTGATTGAATTTTATCTTCCAGAATACAGAGTCAAGAAAGAGTCACATGTTTATTTCCACATTAATACAGAAATCATCCAAGGAGCTTCTCCACGGAGCTTGTGCTTCATGAACAAGTACTTGCGTCCTCTCTTCAGATTATTGGATCTTTTTATTTTATTTGGGAATTTAGTATAACTACCAATTCAGAGAGAAATGGTCTCTGCATACAGCCAAATAGAATGTGAATCGATTGGTGAAATAGCTCTGCTTGTCTTCATGAAATTTATGTATACAGTAAAATATAACCAAGTGTGAAATACAAAGAAGACACAGAATATAAAAATCACCTACAATCTCACCCCTCTGGTAGTGTGTCTTTTAACAAATTAAGATTCCAGGGTGTACAATACATCCTGGCTTACTCTGGATCATTTTGTTTACCGGGATGCAATATGCGTTATCTGTGCCACTAAATATTCTTCTGCAACATGATTTTAATGGCTTCATAATATTTCATTGTGTGGCCATATTATAATTTATTTCACAAGGCATTTGCAGTGAATATTTATGCTGTTGTGATTTATCACAATTGTAAATAACAGTGCTAACATCACACTTGCATTTCTAAGTATTTTCTTTGGATAAATTCCTAGGAGTCAAATCCCTTGAGGAGAGTAGATAAATGCTTAAAAGCCTTTCTACACATCTTGTCAACATACCCCCAAGAAAGGGCACAGCAATTTATACCACCTCCATCAGTGGATGTAAGTCTTAGCACATGGCAGTAAGAGTTGTTCCATGTGGGACTTTATTCTTGTCAACTCAAAAGAAAAATAATGGCATTTCACTGTTGTTTTAATTTGCATCTGTTTGATACAGAATGTGATTTTTTTTTTTTTATGTCTGTGATATCTGTGGGTCTTTGCACTTGAGAATGCTAATCTGTATCCCATTCTTTTCCACTATTGGCTGTCTATTTTCAGTCTTATTAATCCACTAAATTGCAAAAGAAAATTTAAATATATTAGTTTTGGAAGAAACAGTAATGCTAAAAGTGTGCATAAAAAAACATTCTAACAAGTCAGGCATGGTGGTTGATGCAGACCACTTGAGAGGTAGAGGCAGGGGTTCAGGAATTCAGGGATCACCTTGGCTTCACAACTAGTTCAAAGCCATCCTGACACCCTTTTTCACAACTGAAAAACATGGCAATAACAGAAGTTCTGATGCTATAAGCTACAAATTAATTATGGTAGGTAATGCTGGGTTTCTGGGAATTGAAGTCTGGGGCATGAGGGGAGGCTGTTCTGTTGGCTTTCTCAAGTTGGCTCATTATCCACTGTGCTGTTGTGTTCTTTACCCCATGATGTTGATCTCTATGCTTTGGTTGCTAGTTGTTTACTTTCCTTGTTGGTTTTGGTTAAAGGGCATCCATGGCAATAGATAGGTAACAGGAGTGAGGCACTGGGGTTCTGTGCATTCTGTGCCCTGTCTGTCCTTTGTCCTTTGTTTTTAGCTTTTATTCTTCTCATATATATTATATTCCAACTTCAGTTTCTGCCCCTCCACTCTTCCCATCTCCTGCCCCATCTCCCTCTCCTCCAAATTTATCCTTCCTCTGCCCAACCCCACACATACACATAAAGAAAAGAGCAGGTCTCCCATGGCTATCCATGAGTCTGCATTTCTTGTAGCCAGTACCTGTGTTGGGTGGACTTGCCCATAGATCCAGTTGCTGATCTAGAGGCTTAAACTCCTCCTTAGTTGCTGTGTTTATACTGGAGTGTGACTAGCTTGCTGATGTTGGCAGTGGCACTTCTGCCATCCCCTGTGTGTCCCTTTCATTGTGTCCATGTTACTGTACATTTTTATTTGCTTTGTATGTAATTCCCTCATAGAATCATCACTTGTGTTACATGGGACAGTTTCTATGTTTGCTGATTTCACTTTTCACAATAGCATCTAATTGTGTAATGAACTGAAACTCTTGTTATCCACCCCCTCTTTGGGGTAATTTGGCTTTGCCTTTCTCTTACATGCTCTGCTTTATCAAATTTTCTATCGTGTGAATGGCCTCTGTAAGCTCATTTTGTCATAGTTTACTGTTTATTATAAACTTTTAGCCATTTGCTATTATCTCTGTTATAATTTGCCAGGAGTCAGTCCTGGCTTGGTGAGAGGAGAAGGAGGGGGTCTCTTTTTTCTTCTCCTCCTCGGTTCTTCTTGAGGCAGCTGAGGGGGATGGGAAGAGCATCAGCAGGGGATAAGACCTAGGGTTAGGCTACTGTAGCTGGCCTGCCTTCTGGTATCCTCTGTCCAGAAACTGCTGTTTCTGGCACTTAGCACCTCAGCCCAAGAACAGCAGAGGATTAGGCAAATAGCCTTTGTACTCTCTTAGCAGGAGCTGCTGGGCTCTGACTTACCTCTGCTAGTCTGAGGTCACAGGAAGAAAAAACACCTAGAGAAGTTATTATATAGAGTTTATTACTAAGTGTAAACAGTTTCCTATGAAAGCTATCTAAGAAGAAAAGTGGTAAGGCCCTAAGTGGGAAAAAGGAAAAAATTCTAACAAAGTGAAAAAATTCTAAGCAGGGGAAAAGGAAAGGATGAATGGCTTCTAAGGAATCCTACATCTATAACTACTCTACTATGACTACCATGACTACACTACTCTGACTGCTACAACTACTGCCTCTTTGTCTTTGTATTCAGTACTTATACATCATTCAGAGTACATGGTCACATGTTACAAAGTTCATCACAAGTTCACACCAAAATTCAAATCATAAATGAAATAGAAGTTTACAACAGATAATGTTTACATGCATATCCATTAGGAGTAATTATCTGACTAAATATCCATCACTTGTCTAGCTCCACAGGTTCACTGAAGGTTTAAAACTATAACTAAGAAATTAGTTAAGTTTTGTATAGATAAACCCAGGCAGTATTTTCTCTTCTGTCCTAGTACCTATAATAAATCCTGAGTTTCCTTTTAGTGACCTTTGGTTAATTTGTTTCACAGGTCTTGGAATGTGCTCTGAGCAGGAGAAAGTCTGGTTACTATCTAAGGGCAATTAACTGATGACACTCGGAGACTGGCAGAGTTCTCACTGCAGTTTTGACTATCAGAAAGGGACCTAATAGCAGTCCCACTATAAAAGAGCTTAATAATCATTGATATAATTTTAGGAATTCTTATAGGATCATCATTAAGACTTAAGAAGTCATCTATTTGTCCATATAGCATCACTACAAGACAGTACATCTTTGTGGATCTGCAGAGATCTGCTCCAAAGGGGTGTACTATTACTTAGTGATTGTTATACTTTATAATTATAATAATAATAATAATAATAATGAGAAAAGCATATTAATAGCAGAAATCTTTCCTAAAATAAGTCCCCCACAGCCTTGCTGGATGAGGGCTCACTTTGTCACAGATTATATAATAACCCAAGGCAAGCATTTCAGGATGATCACCTGCTGATTATAGCTTGTCCCATTATAGCTCCTAACAATAATTGTTCCCAAATTTTATTTTTGGGAGTTCTTCAGTCAAGTTGCTTGTGGGCTGTTCAAACAGTAAGGAAGGTTTCAATTCACAGAGCTTTCTTATGCTAAGAATTGTACATATTGTACCCTGGGTTATTTTCTAATATTTTAACTTATATTTTGTCTATATGTCTGTCCGTTTTCCAGTTAATGGACATGAAGGTTTTTTCTTTCTCTAATCTTTGGCTATCATGAATTACATTGCTATGAATATCCATGTTCAGCACTGTGAGCTTACATAAATTTTATTTTTCTATATGAAATAAATTAGGTTCAGACACATTTACAGTCAAGAAAGTAAAATGAATGCAAGAACAAAATGTCATTTTGATCTTAAGAGTATGGGAAAAATAAAATTATTAACTCTTATTCCTGGTGGGCGTAAGCACAAAGTTGGTGTCTGGAGGCAGTATAAAATCTCAATAGAGCTATTGGAAAGTAAAATAGTAATAATTCTTGAAATTAAAAGTATGCCTGTCACTCAACCCAGCTACTCTGCTGAGAATTCAATGCACAGTGATAAAGGCATCAACATGTTAGGACACATATGTGTGGCTGGCAAAAGTCAATACCAATGACAAACACAGGACAGAAAAAAATTTACACCTCTTTTAAAATAATGAATTGTCCTGTAGTAGTTAGAAAGCTTCCTGAGGTATTGCCAGTATTAAGATGTATTTTGTAAGATAAAATTTCCATTACACAAACAATGCCAAAAGGGGTGTGTGTTTACAGAAGAAATGCAGAGGGGCAAAGCAAGCACCATAGCAGCTCTGTAAGCAGAGCATGAAGAATATGTTGGCTACTTTACTTTATTCTTACTTACTGTGACAAACTACCAGACAAGCAGCAACTCAAAGGAAGAAGGATTATTTTGACTCACAGTTTGAGTTCACAGTTCAATATGGTTGGCAGGACAGTCATGGACAACAGGAGTCATGTGACATCTGACCACATTGTGTGCACAATTAGAGAGATGAATGCTGGCATTTGCCATACTTTATTAGTCTGGAACCTGGCAGGATACTGCTGTCCACATTCAGCTCTGTTAAATCCTTCTAAAAACACACCCACAGTCATCAAAAACAAAGACTGTCATACACAAGTTAGTTGCTTATAGGATTTGGAAGAGAAGCAAGAAAAAAATAAAAGACTAGCCTACTCGTATGTGCTACGATCTTTTTTATAAAGCGAAGCAAAATCACTCTTCTGATTGCTGCAGATGTAACATGGAGGCTGTGAGATACTCCATGTCATGTACCTCTTGAGTTATCATAAACGTCATGGATGCTACACCCTGTGAAGAATTACCCAAACTGCACACATTCTTGCAATGCTCTGACCCCCACCTCAGCCTCAAAGATGACTCCCACTTCTGCCTGACTTAGCTACAGAGTTGGAGTCACTCCTTCCCAGTTCCTCATTGCAGAGGCAGTTCATGGAACTTAAAGGACATTTTACTAATGTTGAGTTCCAAGGGAAAAGGAAAAGTTAAGGTGTTGGATATAATGTTTTCCTAACCTTCACTCCTAAGGCAAGTGACAGAAGCCAGAGTTTCTCTTTCCCAAAGTGGATCATGGAAATCTAAACTCTTTACTTCCAAAGCCTTAAAAAGTACTACTTTATCCTCTCTACTTCCATGTAACGATCACTCATAAAGAGTCTGACTCACTTAGGTTAGATTGTCTAGTTGTAGAGCTTAGGGCTTCCATTCCAGAAAGTTCCTTCAGATGAGCCTGGCAGAGCTATGGTTTTCCACTCTTAGTCTATTCTGTTCCTGAGTTCTGTTCCTGTGACAGCTCAGATACGTCTTGTCTAGTAGTGTTTCTACATGGCTGCCTGGAAGTCATCAAACCTAGAAACGAAAGTGAGACATTCACCCCGAGTCACTGAGTCCTTGTCTAGAAGGTTCCTCCTGTGCATGTTGAACATTGATTAAAAAAGGTTTCTTACTTTTCTCTGGTTACAAAATTTTTTATCCATGATTGGAGTGGGGAACTTTAAACCATATTTTCTCCTGAATGCTGCCTGACTCTAGAATCACAGGTAAAGTCAATTAACATCAGTCAAAGCCATTTTTGTCTATTAATTTTCACCAGGCTAGAGAGACTGTTGAATGGTTAAGAGCACTGCGTGCCTTTGCAGGAGGTCCACGTTCCATTTCCAGCACCCACACAGCAGTTTACAACTGCCCATAACTCCAGTTTGTGGGAATCCAATGCTCTCTTCCCTCTTCTGACCTCCGAGCATACAGGGTTCTCAGTCATACACTTAGGCTCACTCACACATGCATAACCACAAAATAAAAACATTTTAACATTTTTGGAAAAGCTAGAATGCATGGCTACTTATGCTAATTAATGATTAATTAATGCTAATTAATGTTAGTGAATTAATATAGACATATGTGAACTTATATAATTAATATAGAGTTATCTGGAGCTAATCTAGGTATCTAACAACAGGAATGGAGGAGAGCAATGTGGTCTGTATACACAGAAGTAAAGACAAGTTACATTGCAGAAAAACAGAGACAAGCATATCATAGTAAGCAAATCAAGGCAGTCTCATCAAGGTTTTCTCTCATTTGTAGTTCACATGCAGGCATATATGTGTATATTAAAAGAAAGCAGAAGTGAAATTATCTAGGCAGAACAAACGGGAAAATAGGAGGAAGATTCTAGAAAAGGAAGAGTTAGGTCTGAGATGGGGCTAGGAAAAATATGTTTAAAATACAATGCATACCTTACAGAAATATATTGAATGTTTTAATTAAGAAAGAATGAATGCAGCATTGGTTTTCATTTGTTACTCTGTGGAGGGTGAGGGGAGAGGGCAGCGAAAGGGGAGGGTAGAGAAAAGACGGCTTTGAATACACACTGCTTTGTATTTTATTTCAATCAAAGCATTTTTATAATCTGAAAAACACGTCTTTTAAGTAATACAAAAAGAGGAAAGGAAAGAAACCCTATGATAGAATTTTCCAAAGGAAGATACCTATTAACATTGCTTGTGGAAAATAGGATCGACTGAACAGGATATGAAGTGTCCCTGAAAAAGTTCATATATTAAAGACTTGCTAGGTCCCTGATGAGCTTTAGGAAAGTGAACAGCACCTTCTAGTTCTGACCTAATCAATGGCCTCTTTGATAATATTCAGAATATTATGTCATCACTGTAAGGCAGTGCCAAGTAAAACTAATAGATCATTGAAAGTGCACCCTAGATGAGCTGTCCCTCACCTCCCAAAGCTCTCTCTGCTTCCTGTCTACCAAAAAGAGAACAGCTTTGCTCTACCATGAACTAATATTTCACCTGAGTCCCAGAAATACAGGCTTACAAGACTATGGACTGGAACTTCAGAAATTATGAATCTACGTGATTTTCCTCTTCCAGGGAGAGAAAAAAATCCCATGTTAGACAAGTAGATGAAAGACATTCCAACATTTACAAAGCATTTTAAAAAGACCCAGTAAGGAAAGGGGGTCTTCAAATCTAAATGAGACAGTAGAGAAAGCAGTCGGACCCAGTTGATATCACACTGAGAATATTTGGGTTTGGTACTGTTTCTAGGGTTTCTCAAACTCAGCAGCAGTGACATGGGGACTCCAGCATGTGTTACTGTAAAAGGCTGTTCTGAGCACAGGAGGGTCTTTAGCAGCAGCTCCATCAAATACTCCTGTATGTGTCCCAACAGTAATCCACTCTTCACTCATAGTCAGTTATGAAGCTTAGAGTGAAAAAGTTCCTGTACATACTACTGAATGTTGCCTTTGGGACAGAATCTCCACTTCCAATTCTGTGGAATCACTGTTTTGATAACAAGGATCTTTAACCCAGGGAAGCAGGTTCTATGCTAGCTAAGAATGGCCTTCCTGGGAGAAGACAAAACAGAGGAGACAGGGAGACTCTGAGAGGGTGTGGCCATGGTGCAGGTCAGAAGGGAGGTCAGCTTATCCTGAGACAGTAGTTAAACATTTGAAAGTACATTCTGTTCTGCACTAGTTGCAAACCTATTGCCTCCTTTCCATGGCTGCAGCAACATCTTTTCAAATTAACCTCATGAATCCTCCTTCTGTCTACCTATCTCAAAATATTCCTGTCCTTCAAATCAGTCTCTTTGTTGCCTCAGAAAGAACTTTTTTTTTTTCTCATTAATTTATTTACTTATTCACTTTACATCCCAGTTGTACTCTCTCTGCCTCCTCTCCTCCCATCCCACCCTTCCAACCCCATTTTCCCATTCCCCCTCCCTGCACCACCTTACCATGGCACATCAGGATTAAGTGCATCCTCTCCCAATGAGGCCAGACAAGGCAGCCTAGCTAGGGGAAAGGTATCCAAAGGCAGTCAACAGAGTCCAAGGCAGAGACATCCCCTGTTCCTATTGTTGGGGGATCCACATGAAAACCAAGTTGCACATCTGCTACATAAGTATAGGGGGTTTAGGACCAGATCATGCATGCTCTTTGGCTGTTGGTTCAGTCCCTGTGAGCCCCCATGGGCCTAGGTTAGTTGAATCTGTAGATCTTCTTATGGTATACCTGACTCATCCAGTTTCCTCAACCCTTCTCCTGACTCTTCATCAAGACACCCTGAGCTCTGTGTAATGTTTGGCTGTGGGCTTCTGCATCTGTTTCCATAAGCTGCTGGATGAATCCTCTCAGAGAACTTTCTTAAAAGCAAACCAAATCATTTGTATTTGCATCTAAGGAACCCACAGACAGTGTTTGTCTCTACAGGACCAATACAATTCTCAATGTGGAGAACAAAACCCACTCCAAGCCAAGCTCTTCCTGGTTTTCTTGGTCTTCTAACTCTCAGTTTCTAAGCAATATCTTGTTACATTCCAAACAATCTCTTGAATGTGTCAAAGCATCCTTTATAGTTTCCTTTTGGCTCTGAAAGTTGTTTCCCTTCTTTTTCATTTGTCAATGAAACTCATCTGGAGTTTCTTCTTCTTTGAGGAGCCTTCTCTGCAATCATCTCTGTGTGGAAGTTCCCTCTCCTGTTCCTGGTCTTGTGGTACAGATCACACAATAGTTTACTCCAATTCTGAATCCTTCAAACTCAACATTGTGTTCTGGCTAATCTTTCAAATCTAGTGCCCTACACATATTCACCCCTGACATACTCTTTTAGAGAGAATGGAAGAAAAGAGGAATTCAAAAACATGCACTAGCATAAACAGAAATACAGCTGCATGAACTTTGTAATCTCACAAGTATTACAGAGAAGAACAGTGGCATGTAATATAGGCTGCCTTGGTGATGAGGTGATCAGCATGTTTATCAAAGTAGTAGAAGTAATCATTTAAGCCACCAAATTTGTAGCTGTAAAATCTCCTACCCAAAGGAGACCAGTAAAATAAAACATAACTCAATAATTATGGTATAAATAGCATGCCTAGATTGGGCAGGTTTACCGCTACACTACTCTAATCCCCGGCTATGAGATCCCTTATAACTTGCGGTTCATCCAGGCCTCGTGGTTGTCCTGCTCTGGCTCCTCTGTCGTCAGCTTCCTTCCAACACTGGCTTCCTTCTGCCTGCTTCCTCCTGCTTTCCTTCCTCTCTCCTTCTGTCTCTGCTTCTGCTTCTGCCTCCATTTATATCGAATTCCTCTCACTCTCTCCTTCCCTAAGCCTTTTTCTCCGCCTCCCCTTCTACTGCCCAATCTCTGGCTCTAGCCTTTATTTTACAGGTTTTAATTGGACAGAAGGTTTACAAGACGTCACCTGTGTACAGATTCAATCATCCTCTGCAGCCCCTCCCAGAAGGGTGGAACTAGGATCAAAATACAAGGCTGGGGCTATCCACAACATTGATTCAATCCTCCTCTTCAGCTCCTCCCAGGAGGGTGGAATTAGGATCATAATACAAGGCTGAGGCTATCCGCTGGGAACTAGGATCAAAATACAAGGCTGAGGCTATCCACAACAGTCTTTGAGGAGGATGGGACCATGGGTGTCTGTCATGAGAGATAAGGAACTCTTGTGTCATCAGAAGTTTTATATACTGGGAGACATAAAACTGAGCTTTGAAATTTTTGCTCTCCTTTCTTTGACAAAAAAAAAAAAATTTCTCAAACAAGAACAAAACCAAAATAATAGTTCTTGCACAGAATCACTTATATGATTTCAAATTACAGGTTAAACAATTTCAAAGAAAGATATCAAAAAGAGTGATTTTTAGCTGGGTATGGTGGCATATAACTTTAATCTCTTTGGAGTTACAGGCATGAGAGTCAGGAGTTCAAGACTCTGACTCAACAAACAAACAAGAATACTGATTGCAGGTGCTTGCAAAGCGTGGGACAGATAGATGGGAAAGCATAAGTTTGAAACCAGTCTGAGCTATAAAGTATGTTCCAGGAAAGCATGATGTCTTTGCTTAGATTTTATTGCTGTGAAGAGATACCACAACCAAGGCACCTGTTATAAAAGAAAACATTTAGTTGGTATGGCTTACAGTTTCAGAGGTTCAGTCCATTATCATCATAGCAGGGAAACACAGAAGCCTGCAGGCAGACATGGTGTTGGATGAGCTGAGAGTTCTACACTTTGATCTGAAGGCAGGCAGAAGGTGTGTCTTGAGTGTGTGTGTATGTGTGTGTGTATGAATGAGACTGTAAAGTCCACATACACAGAGATCAGAGAGGTACTTCCTTCAATAAGGCCAGGCATACTCCAACAAGGCCACAGGTCCTAATAGTGCTACTCCTCATGGGCCAAGCATTCAAATATATGAGTTTATAGTGGCCAAACCTATCCAAAATACTAAATTCCACTCCTTGGCCCCCATAGGCTTGTAGCCATAACATAATACAAAATGCATTTAGTCTAACTTCACAGGCTCCCATAGTCTATCATAGTTTCAACAATGTGTAAAAGTCTAAGGTTCAAAGTCTCTTCTGAGATCCATGCAATCTCTTAACTGTTATCTCCTACAAAATTAAAATAAAAAATAAGATCACATATTTCCTTCACTACAGAATATACATTACAATTCCAAAATGTCATAGCAAAGAAATACTAAAACAAAGAAAGACTAAAACCCAACTACTGAAACTACAAACTCTGCATGTCCATGTCTGATGTCCAACTCCTTTCAGGTTTGTTGGCTGCAACACAATTTTTTCTCTTGGACTGCTTCCACTTCTTATTAGTAGATTTCCTTAGTAGGTGTCCAATGGTTCTAGCATCTATAACATGTTGGGACCTCCAAGGCACAATGTCATAGGTTCTTGTTCCAATATCTGAGATCCACACATGATCTTCTGTACTCCTCCAAAGAATTTGAGTCTTCTGCTGTAGCTAGATTGCACTTTCACCAATAGTCTCTCATAGATTTCTTTATGGCCTCAACTTCTTTGCATAATGCCTTAAGTCCTGGGCTTTCAACTGCCATTGAGGCTGCACCTTTACCAATGGCCTTTCCTAGCCTCTAACAGTACCAAGCCTCACCTTCTCTGCATGACCCCTTCATGCCTTCAAAACTAGTATCACCTGGATGATTTTTACACATTACTGAGTATGGCTATCAGTACAAAGTCTATCTCTAGAACATAGCTCCTTTGTGTTCTCAAAAACACTTCCAAGAAAATTTGTCCTAAGTGATGCTGGTCGTTTCTCAATCACTTTTTAATCTTTTATTAATTTCTAAGCTCTAGCTTACCAGCATCAATTGTCCCATCAATTGGTTTCTCGTTTTGACTCTAAAGTCATAGCCACATAACTGAAGCTAGCAAGTTCTGCTGCTTGCTGGGCTGGAACATGGCCCCTTTGTCCTATTACATCTTACTCAGAGATCTGAATGTCTCTGCCTCCTGAATGCTAGATTAATGCTATGTACCACCATGTCTGGGCATAAGCTTTTTAAAAAATCCTTTTCACAATAACATTATAAATTCTGGATTGTAGTTCACTCTAGATATAGTTGACAACTGAGGATAGCCATCCATCCCTTATCATTTTAACACACACACTCATATCTCCTTATGTCCAAATGAAAACAATAACCATGTCATAATAATGCCTAATATAACATAATTATCCCTCATACAACTGCAAATGCATAAACAATAAGCTTATATGGATGGGTTCTTGCTCCAGGGTCAATATTACCTTCATTCCATTTAACATCCTTAAACAGAGGATTTAGCTCCATTCTGCTCCCTGGTGTCCCTGTAATCTTCAAATCATATATTTTGCATTTTTTCTTTCTAAGCTTGCTATGCTTGATCAAAACACTCTTCATAAGAGTTAACCAAAGGACAGAGTCTATATTAGACTTTTTTTTGAGACTTCTTTTGTCAATGCAATTAATCTATATCTCCTCACTTTAGCCTCATGCAGACTCTTTAGACAAAGGCAAAAAGCAGCTGAACTCTTCACCAAAATATCACAAGAACAATCTCTAGGTAACATATTTAAAACTATTCTCTGAAATCTCTTGAGCCAGGCCTCCACAGTTCAACTCATCCTCAGCATTAATGTCTTCCATATTCCTACTATGATGGCCCATTAAGCCTACTTAAAGCATTCCACTGCTTTCCAAATCTAAAGTCCCCAGATCCACATTCTTCCAAAGAAATGTTCAGGTCTGTCACAGCAAAACCCCAGTCCCTAGTACCAACTTCTGTCATAGTTAGGATATTATTACTGTGAATGGACACCATGACCAAGGCAACTCTTATAAAGCAAACATTGAATTGGAGCTAACTTACAATTTCAGAGACTCAGTCCATTACAATCATTCCAGGAAGCATGGCAGTGTACAGGAATCCATAGTGCTGGAGGAGCCAAGAGTTACTCAAGTTTATATGAAGGCAGCCAGAAGGAGACTACAGTATTTCAAACTAAGCGTAGCTTGAGCGTGTATATATGTATACGGATACGTGTGTGTATGTGTGTGTTTGTGTATGAGACTTCAAAGTCTGTCTATACAGGGATGCACTTCCTCCAACAAGGTCATATCTACTCCAACAAGGTTATATATACTCCAATAAGGCCACACCTCCTAATAGTGCTACTCCCATGGGCCAAGCATTCAAACACATGAGTCTATGGGGTCCAAAATATTCAAACCAACACATTTGGTTTACAAGAATGGGCCATTCCTCTTAGACAACCGAAGGAAAAACAGATTTCTAACTATGCTTGAAATATATTATAGAATAAGAAAATAAGACTTAACTAGGCGGGCCTGGAAGGATGCTTCTGCAATTAGTAGTACATACTGCTCCTGCAGAGGATCTGAGTTCAGTTCCAAGGATGTACTTTGAATGGCTCATAACTGTCTGTATCTCCAGCTTCAGGGGATTTGATACTCTAAATCTTAAAATAAATCTTAAGAGTTAACCGGATAAAGTGAACTAGAAGTTTGAAGCCCAAAAGTTTCTGGGCAGCAAATATACTCACATTCACATTGGGGCAAACCAACTCAGAGCTCCATTATCTGTGTTAACTGTAGAGTCCTCCTGTGAGTGAACATAGAGGCAAACACTAGAATATGGAGTTGAATCTCCAGTTACTTCAGGATGGGGACAACAACATTTTGATGCTCAAAGGACCTCCAAGAATTCTGAATTAACTTATATTTGTGGAACTTGTACATCAATAGGATGTAGAACAATTCTTAGAAAATTATTTTACCTAGAGCAGCTTCACAGAATATGTCATGTGTGATCTAAGCAAGATCTCTGGAATAGGGACACTGGAGTGTGCTGTGAGGTGGCAAACACTCTCACTGACGTGTCTAGCACAGTGTTTTATGAATTGAGAAGAGCAGTAGCAGCGATTTACTCTCAGTTCCCAAAGAAAAGCAACCAAACCTGGAATCGATTCTTTTGTGCTAGTTCAATACTTACTTAATGTTACATGTTAAGCAACAGGATTTTACAACTCACTAGTTCTTCACTTACAGAGAATTAAGCAATAAAAAATCCATTCTCCTCCCAAATGCCAAGAGCCACAGCCAGGCACTAATAAGTGAGTGGAGGTATTGAGTGAGTCAGTCAGCACATTGATTCCCTTTTTACCCAAATATCTATTCCTTCACAATATGTGGGGACTCCTTAATAGACTCCAAAAGCTCTTTCTCTAACATTCTGTAACCTCCTGCCTTCTTATCCCTCCTCCCTAAGCCAGAGCCTCAACTATCTACAGATGTCCATGTTACCAAGTACCAAGTTAGAAATCTGTATGCATTGCCTGATGTCCCTTGTATCAGGGAATTCTCAAGTAAAATTTTACCCTCATGACATCCTTGTGAAATATATACTATTTTTTCATGACAATATGATACCTGTTGGAGCTATGTATAGGTTGTCAATGCATGGTAGATCTAGAAACAGAACCAACTGCTCTGGCTCCAGTCCTTGATGCACGTCAGCTTTCCTGATGTGCTTCCTCTCTGATAGTCATGTGTGATTCTGTCAGAAGATATTCTCTCTAAATGGTAGATGCTTAATGTTCATTCATAGTGTCATACTGTCCTTTGTGGCCTAGAGTTCAGCATATAAGAGCACATAGCCACAAGTGGAGCAATGATGGGCTGTAGGAAGTGATGTCATTCCAGAGTCTCTAAGACCATAATTTATACATTTTCAGTGTTTATAGAGTTCTAAAATGACTTTGCCTTCCCCAGGATCAAAGAGAGAAAATCTTGCTATGCTTTTGCAGATTTATGTAAACATGTTAGCCACACAATCCCTGGCAACTCCAATGATGATCCAGCATTCAGAGTGGAAGGACAGTTGCATTTTAAGTGGGTCCTATCATGAGGCACTTAATCAAAGAAGCCATCCTACCAGGACAAGAGCACGGAAGTTTGGGAGGCTTCTGTGCCTTCCTGAACCAATGATGAAGGCTTCATTAGTCTGCATTTTGGTTTCTAGCTGTCTCAATAAGGGTCTATGTCGCTGCATAGCTGGCTGAGGTGTCAGGTCATAAAGACAATGAAGAAAATAAACACTGACTATTTTCTTACCTGATTGTGATCTGTATTT